>CM017582.2:18570342-18619557 GCA_007844105.2 Rhamnella rubrinervis | reverse complement strand
GTGTAAGGAGCTGGAACGAATATAGCAGATCTAATAATCAAAATGATAAAGAGCCAACCACACCTGAGGATATACTGGAATTTCTTCACGATTCACAAACATAGCCTCTGCAATACTGGTGCTACTGGTTGTTAAAACACAGAAAAATAGGGAAAAAAAAGCCTTGTTCAGAACCTTTGCAGAAGTTAATGTAAAGCTTGTTCAGACATTTATGCTTGACAATTAAAGAAAAAGACTGTTTGAAATGAAAATCACATAGACCCACTGGTATGTCAGCCTTTATTGACTTTAAAAGTTCTTCTGTTTTGCTCAACTTTCAGCTACCAAAGCATATAAAGGAAGACTTTTACATGAAAAAATCGAAAATGCCATACAGTGTGACAATCTTCCCCATCACTCACTGCACTACACAGCTAATAAAGAACGAGACTTTCCATGCAATTCCTTTCCCAGATTTTGTAACCACCCAAACAAGAAATGGAAAAACCAAAACTTGCAGTATCAATAAACATCATACCTGGCTTAACGACATGGCGATTGGTGAGAATGATCCCGCGACGCT
The DNA here is from genome assembly GCA_007844105.2 of Rhamnella rubrinervis. NCBI lineage: Eukaryota > Viridiplantae > Streptophyta > Magnoliopsida > Rosales > Rhamnaceae > Rhamnella > Rhamnella rubrinervis. Next base: position 18,618,995 of record CM017582.2, on the reverse strand, counting down.
TGTCAACGATGAAGCCCGTGGCATAGCTGGCACCAGCGGACTCTGTGTCAAATGCTCGGCAGGCCGTGGTACGAAGCACGACGACGGCAGGGACAACCTTATTGAGCGCCTTCCTCCAATCCTCGGCGGTGGCGACGTTATCTCGGAATGGTGGATCGATTTCCAAGCAGAGATCGTTCTTGAGGGTTGATTCCAGACCCACGGCCTCCGATCCCAGCCTCTCTAATGAATCACCCATTAACGCAGTCGCCACCGGAAGTAAGATTATCGGACAGTGAGAAAAAAAAGAAAAAAAAACTTTTTTCTCGGGAAAGTGAGGAGGGAGATAGAGTCGTTAGGGCTTCTTGGAGTTTGTGAGTTCAAGAATTGAAGTCAGAGGCAACGAAAGCAGCCGTCTTTTATTAGTCCAACTGGTGCACTCTATTTGATCGGTAGTGGTATTATAACCCATCAATCCATTATCAAATAGCTATTTGTATTTATTTTGATATTTTTGCAGAATTACCCATTTTCTTAGAAAATTTAACTACAGCCCTTATTTTCCATTTTTATTTCAATTAGGCCCCCCTCTTGTTGTGTCACTCTGTTATGTAATGTAATAATATATTCTATTTATATGATGATATACCTTGGAAATTTCATTGCTCCAATTTACATGTCGATTTAAAGAACATAAAATTGCATATTCAAGATTATATAAAATAAATTTAAAAAAATTGTATGTTCGAAGCACAAAAATTCCTTATCATACTAATATTACTATTGTTATTATCTTAAAACATAAAATTAAAATTAAAATGTTAATTTAAACTATAAAAATTTGTAAAATAACATAAAAAAGTATTCTATGAAAAAAAAAAAATATATATATATATATATAAATAATTTGTTCTCTTTTCACTTTTTCTTTTTTCCTCCCTCCTCTCCGTCACTCTCAATGATTAAAAAATAAATAATATGTGAAAAAGAAATATTTGTTTTAAACAACATATCAATCTTAGATCTGTAAAACAACTACACAGCCGTATACAAGAAACAAATTAATTTCATCGGAGTAAACTGCAAAGCTAATGGTGTGTGAGACACTGTCATGGCAACCTTAACCTAAGCCTAAACCCAAATAAAAAGAAAATCAAGGCTTTGGTACGCAGGCACACAATAGCTCTCAGAAACACGAAGATATAACTCCTTAACATTAGATTGAACAGCAAATTAAGCTCAGGCAATTATCAGAGTGTTTAAAACCACCGCTTGCCTAAATGATCACAAATAACTGTGACAAGCTTAAATCTAGTATATCTGAAATTTGTGTATACAGCTTGCATGCGGTGTGTCTCAAACAGTTGTCCGCAAACTTGAAGAACATATATTGTTTATGCATGGAGACTTTTCAATGTCGTATGTATTTTACTTTTCAGTATCTTTTGGAGAGGGAAACGTCCTCACTGAAATTCTAACACAGGAACTACATCAAAGGCATTTACAAATATATATACTAGTAGTTATAAGTCATATTGAACATGGATAACATCAGTGGAAATGGAATATTAAATGAAAAGAATGAAGACTCGAAATTGAAATGCATCCGCCCAAGTCTGTGGTTCTTCCACATACTAGAGTACGTTAACAAAATTTCTTCGAAACCAAAACCTTAATTTCAGGAGTGTTCACAAGACCAGGATGTAAGTATTATGCGAGAAGCGGCACGGAAACCCAAAGCTCCGTCTGCGTCCGGACCACGCGTGGTTCAACCGGCCGTCCATAAAACCCGTAAACATGCACTATTCCTATGCCGTGCAAGTTCCATTCCCTGAAATTCGCCTGCAATGTATATAATGTATGTATATATCATAAAGTTACATAATAATAATTTTGAAGATTATACGACATGCATAAATTAAAAATAAAATATGAGCTTCTACTAGCTTTATGCCTCGAGTAGCTGAAATCATACACACCAAAACTTTTTCTCATATATATACACACAAAATATTTGGATATTGGGACGTTGTGTGAAGATTGACACTTGTAGCTAATAACTTTAGTAATTGTATGTGATTATGAAAATCACCATGAAATCAAAGATGAACTAGATTTGGTGCTTAGTCATTAATCTTAATCGACAAAGATTTCAAACTATGGCTATGGATGCAAGCGTGGTCGTTCGACTCAGGAAAACTATAATAACCTACACTTAGTCTCTAGGAGGGGAAGTCGAGAAAGTTAGTCCTCCAACCACTTAGCAGTAAGATTTAAACAATCTAATGGGAGAATTCTAATTGTTCCACTAACAGGAAGACCCACATCAGAGAAGTCGAAGTCAATCGACAAGCTATACAAAATACAAATGCGAATCCTCGATAATACACAAGTCCTGTCGTTTCAACATACTAATAGTTATGTCTTATTGACTAATACATCAATGGCATTTACAGGCTCTACATGAATGGAATGCAAGAAGGGAACAAATTACATGAACAATAAAACAGAATAATTGAACTCTCAAAAGTTTCAGCAAAATCTAAAGAGATTTTAATGAAAACAGTTTTCTCATATAACACTCTTCAAAATAACCCAAAATCTGAAAACCATGAAAGAAAAATAAAATAACACAAGCTAAAATATTCATGTTAAGCAGTAAACCTCAAAACAAAATAATAATATATTTAGAACCCATATGGTACGTAAATTCAACAATTCACCATTAGGCTGAAGTTCCACAGGCCTCTAAGAAATTCGCCTGGGAGCATTTCTACTAATATAAAATTTGGAGTGATTTTGTAATTTTTTCAAATCTCATGGATATGCAAATAAAATACACAAAAACTATTCAAAATTAAAACCAAAACCTCACAAGCTACTTTTCTTCTTGGTGGGTGCGTAATGGTGGATGGAGGAATAGTGAAGAATTAAGGAATAAAGAACACGGAAAAAAGAAAATAGTAAAGTGAGTAAAATTGAATTGGTGGCTATTCATTAATGGAAAAAATATGATAATTTGGTTAAATTTTATAAGAATTATAAATTAATGGGTATTTTTCAAATTGCACTATTTTAGTGGGCATTTCACCAAATAACCTATAATATATTTAGAACCCATATGGTATGTAAATTCAACAATTCATCAATATAAAGATCTGCATTTCTAATGGGAAATTAATCCTTATCATACTAATATTAATATTGTAAATATTACTTTTCTTATTACACATGAGTGACAAAATAATATTTATTTTAGGGTTAAATGTATTCTTGTTCCCTCTAGTGTGACTAATATGCATTTCACGCCCACTTTTTCAAAAGTTACAAGTTGGGTCCTCAATTTACAAATTGATTGCCGTGATCAATACCACAACGTTAAATATAACTAACAATATATATTATTGTCATTATTTTTGCAAAGTCAAGCAATATAACCCAAACAAAATTTTAATACAAAACAAATTTATGATTTTTTGTTAACATAAAATTTGCAAAGATGCAACTGGAGTTTTTGTGTACTCCCATTCTACGTATTATTTGTCTTGTTTCTCGTTTGTGTTATACATCTATTTTAGGTAAGAAATTGAAGAAGAAATAAAAGTTCTACATAAAAGTTTGCCAAAAATAATAATAATATCACAATCTGTCATGCATATTTAACATGTTGGTACTAAATTGGCAAAACTTTGTAAATTGATGCCCAAATTGCAATTTTAAAAATAGAAAGTCTGAGACTGAAATGCATATAGATGGTCTAAACAAGATGACAAACTAGGAGAGCAATTATGATGGGGCACTAGCAGATTTGAAGAAGGAACCAGTACGAGTCAATTGGCCAAGAGGTTTGTCAGTGAATCTGATCAAGTTATAGGCAAAGCCACCAGCAATGGTTCCAATAATTGGTCCTACTATGTACCCATAAACCTTTGTAAACATGCTTCACTATTGCTGGTCCTATGCTTCTCGCAGGGTTCATCGAGGCCCCTGAAATTCGCCTGCAATGCATATAATGTATGTATATATCATAAAGTTACATAATAATAATTTTGAAGATTATACGACATGCATAAATTGAAAATAAAATATGAGCTTCTACTAGCTTTTGTGCCTCGAGTAGCTGAAATCAGACACACCAAAACTTTTTCCCATACATGTACACACAAAATGTTTGAATATTGGGACGTTGTGTGAAGATTGACGCTAGTAGCTAATAACATTTTAGTAATTGTATATGATTATGATTTAGTTATTATATCTATAATAACATAAATATGAGCTAATTAATCACTTTGAAAAAGAAAAAAAAATTCAATTTTTTTTAAAAAATAATAATAATTGGTTTTGATTGGATTATATGAAAAATTTAAAGGGTTTTATTTGGTAGTGAAAAGAAAAATAGTTGAATAATTCATATCAAGAAATTGGAAGTTACCCAGCAACAAAGACATTTAATAGTATTGTCATTCCAACTGCAATCCCTGCCATTTCACCAATCTGTTAAACAAAAGAAATATAAGGTAAATAAACTCATTTATTTTATTAATTAAGTGCATTATACAGCTTCTTGTACTAGGTTATATATAAATAGACTATAAATTAATTTCAGAAAAACAAGAATTAAGATTTTAAAACTCATAAAGTTTTGATATATTTCTGGAATTTTAGATTAACCACTATTAATTATTATGTTCACAAATATCTTTAATCGTTTTAGTTAGAATTTCTAGATAGATTTCAGCTTGCCATGCTAATATTTTTTATTTCCAATCATGTAGTAATTGTTACGTAATCTGTTTTGAAACGATTAAGGTTTGTGTGTGATTAAAACAAAACGTTCATTGACAAATGTTTTCATATCATCTACCCAACAATATCAAATTATATTTGTATAGTATATATATATATATATATATATATGTATATTATGCAGAGTGCGAGCGTACCGCTCTGTTATCTGTAGAAACTCCAGAAATGACGAACATCAAAAGGAAGGAAATAATAATTTCCAAAACTAAAGACTGTGCATTGGATCCAACTGGAACAGTTCCAAAGTAAGCTTTTGGAGTAATTTCAAACAATAAAGCTAGCGTCCCACTAGCTAGGATTGACCCCATTAGTTGAGCTGCTATGTACACTGGTACCTATACAAATACAATTATTTCATATTACATATTTATATATATATATATATATATATATACCACAAATATTCAAAATTATAATGATTTAGAACACCTTAGTATACATAGTTTAAGACGACTCACCTCCAAAGAGGGAAAGCGCCGGAAGATGGCAAAAGTGATTGTAACGGCGGGATTAAAATGTGCGCCGGAGATATGACCAACGGAATAATTCATAACCATTACAATCAAACCCCATGTCACACATACGCCTGGGAATGTGACCTCACCGTAGATTTTATTCACAGCAACTGAACCACAACCAGCAAATACCACAAAGTAGGTACCAATAACCTCTGCAATGAACTATTAAAAAACAAAATATAAATTAGAACATGCAACATGTAATTTTAAGTGCATAATCCATGCATGGAGATTAATTTAGGAACTGCAGTTTACGTATGAAAGATTATTTTTGTACGTGGTCACAAATACCTTTTGAGCAATGGTTACTACAGGAGCTGATGAGCAAAACCAATATTATCATTGGCTTTATTAGGTGGATTTATATGCACCTTCTTCAACCTTGAGATTTCTTCCTCTGTGATGGTATCAGATTTTGTGGCAGCCATTGTTGATCAGAAAATTGAGGAATTAGAAAAGTTTTATTTCAGAAATTTATGGAGAATCTGTTTAATTAGCTAGTGTTTAAGTTGAAGTGGTCTAGTGTAGTTTTCCTTAAGATAACCTCAGGTTATTTATGTGACTTAAAATCCTTTGTTTTTAGGTGGTTTTGTATCTAGGGCTTCTAAAATTAAACCACACCGTGTGTTTGCTATAATTCCTCCTCCTTCTTTTTTCATTTTTTTTAAATATAAGTAGTTGTACGAAAACCAAACTCTTGTTGGATAATTTATAGTAGATTAGATCCTTACTTAGCTAGATTCGATTACCCTTTTATTCAAAGATCAAAAAATAAAAATGTAAAATTATCCTTTTGCTAAAAACACGTACTGATTTTTCAGGATTTGATAATGCCAAATTTGGCTTATCCATTATCCCATTAATTCAATATATAATTTTGAAAGACAACGTTTGTTATCATTCATGTTATATCCAGATTTGCATTGATAAATGTGACTCAGCAGATATAAAAGGAAAGCCAAATTCATGGCTGGAAGAGAAATAAGAGCTCTTGCTCTGTTCAAATTCTCTGAAATTAATAAATTCCAATTCAATCAAAAGAAGCATTTGAAGTGTGTTTACACTCTTTTCATGACCACGCCTCAAATATAACGTCTCATACCTCAATTATATAGGCTGAACTTGAATAAATGGACTTAGACTGGTAGCTTAGGCTTCTGTCCCCACATTAAAATGGCACCTTGAGTTGTTGCTGTTGTCTATTATTATAAGCAAATGGTGATTTGGTCGTTAAAATTAGGTATGTGGTACCAAGAAGTTTTACCAACTTTGTTTTATTTTATTTTAATTTTGGTAAATGCACGGACCAATAATTTTGAGTAATGTGATTGTGAAATGCATGGGCAATTGGAAGTCAGCTATATTCAATAATTAGCTCAAGTTCTCAGTCCCCTTTCTCTCTGATCTCTTTTTACTTATTCAAAATTTCTGTCCACTAATGGATCCCATTGGAACACGTAAATCCAATTAGTTATAATTAATCTTCTAACTATCTTATCCGATATAATTAATAACATGCTCTCTTAGTATATATATATATATATATATATGTTTTCTTTCTTTTCTTTGACAATATGATTGCTTTCTTACTTCAAATGGATAAATATCTTGGTGATTTGTGACTCAAAAAACTCCAATTTCAGGGAAAAAAAAAAAAAAAACTCGTACAAACTTCATTGTTCTTGCTTTAATTAAAAGATAAAGGACACAACTATTGAAGGGCAAAAAAGCTGCATTGACAAATAGAAGCAAACCATTTTTCAAACCCTTTGGAAGTTTTCTAGTGTCATTAATATACTTTAAGAACATTTCAAGCCCACCAAACTTTGTCTAGTGAGGGGATTCAAAAAAAAAGAAAAAAAAAAAAGACCTTTTTTATTAATATTTTTTTTTTGTGAGTGTATTTTTAATTGAAATTTGACTTAGAAATTAAAAACAACGTAGATTATCTCCGGCCGACAAGAAGAGAAATTTTGAGACACAGAGAGAAAAATAATCTTATGTCGCTTGCCCATTTGTTCGAAAGAAAATGCTGTCCAATTGATGCCCATCAATTATATCTATTTAGTACCAACTTCTCCTATCTTGAATTTTGCACTAAAAAAAAAAAAAGAAAAAAAAGTAACTTATAAAAGTTAGCGACCACAACTTTTCTCATATAAAAGTTACTGCGACCAATTCTTTAAACACCAGTGTCTAATTCCTTAAACAAAATTTTAAAATTTTTTCAACAACACCTCTTGAATTTTTCCTCAATTACGCACTTTACCTCACGATCTTTTTCTTTTTTTTCATCATAACCTTAAAACTTCAAAGATATTAAAAATTTTTCTAACATTTCCATTAATTTCAAAAAGCATTCTAGAAAAATACAAATGTTAAATAATACCAACTTAGAATATGGAGATGTGATCTAAGAAAAGAAATCGATCGCTTATTATATTTATTTATGAGAATTGTGGTTCAATTTTGACACGCTTCTATTATTATTATCTCGCGATATTCACCTCTACTTAATACACTAGATGTAAGGAGGACTGGAAATATAGATTAGTTCTCCAAAAATTACAAAACTAGAAGATCTTATCTAATAATAAGAATTTTAATCTACAAAAGATTTTTTTTCTTCTATAAATAAAATAATACCAACTTATGTGACCATGAATGAGTGCTAAATTACTCCATTTAGTCAAATTTACGGCAAGGCCAATTTGTCACTGACTCTGACTCGTTGGTGTGGAAATAATGGGTGTCGGTTTGAGGAATTTTATCTCTTTTTTCCCATTATTTTATTTGTTTATTTATTTAATGTATTTCCTGTTAACAACCACAGTTGTTTATCAGGGAAAACCATGATCACAGCAAAACACACACACACTTTTAAAATCATGTAATTTTTAATGTAACAACTTGGAAGTTATGGTCTCAGCCTCATGTCTGCAATATTCCAAATTTCTTTATTTTGGCTCCAGTCTCATTGAATTACACCAATTAAATTTTAGCACATTTTCAACTTAATATTCCTTGTTTCTAGCCAAACATTATATTATATTTTATGAGTTTTTTGTTTAATGAAAATTCTGACAACTCCTGCCTAACCATGCCTAACCATCCACTTCTATGTTTCTCTTAAATTGTGTTTTACAGTCAATATCTGACCAGACAAGTCCCTACGAAAAGTAAGGACTTTTTGTTTGGTAAAAACATTTTCTTCTTACTTTTTTTTTTTTGTTTGGTAAAAACATTTTCTTCTTACTTGAATGAATATATATATATATATGTATGTATGTATATGTATTTAAAATTCTTATATTTTTTCTTTAAACTTCCAAGTAATCTCCAAGAACATATTACCAAAAAAAAAAAAAGTAATCTCCAAGAACATAAAAAAGCGAACAAGAAGTTCCACAAAGTAAAAGCTAGGATTTATCTATGACTGTATTATTAACACTCCTAAAATATCACAGAGAAACTATCATCTGAGATATAGTGGAGATACAAAAGCCCGCACTAATTCTTCACAATTTTGGTACAAAGAGTTTCTTTACAAACAAACTAACACAATAAGCTTTCAACCTCAGAACAGTTTTCCAGTTTATTGACACTCACCAGTCACTCGACACCCCAACAAAGGCCTGGACTGGTTCTCTTCCCTATGTTCCATTTTTTTTTTTTTGGCTTTTTCTAATGGAAAATTTTATCTCACAAGACACCGTGTAAGCTAAAAGAACTGTCATTTTAAAGAAACTTCAGAAGTACAACTATTGATGGGCAGATCAGATGGCGTGCATACCAGAGCCCTTTGCTGTAGATGTCTCAAGCTCTGTTCCATGCTGACTTGCACCATATCTGCTAGCATCTTCTTTGCTTTACCGGATTGATCATCCCCATCAATCTGAGAGATAATGTTGCAGACAATGTTCTCTACCGTGTCTGGTTCAAGCTCAGATCTTGGGTATGGAGAGTCCCTCAGTAATCGCAAGAGTGTCTGAACTTTTGACTGAGACTTGGGAGTTCCTTGAACAGTGAGCTCGAGAAGTCCAGGGATCACACCTTCTTTGAGAATTGGTTCTCTATACTTGCATCGATCACTCTGACACATTGTTAGCAGTGCACCAACAGCAATCTCCCGGCTTGGAGGGACCCATTTTCTAGCACCTCGACCACTGCAAGCACTCCACCCTCTTCAGATGTCAAGGCAGTTCTGCCCTCGTCAAATTCCATTAGAGATTCAATCAGGGCACAGCACTTTTCAGCTGTCTTTGAAGATTTCTTGCAGGTCTTTAGCAAATCAACAATAGGAGGGATTGGTTTGTTGCGAGGATGATGCTAAGGTTATCAGGATACGTTGAGAGATTAGAAAGAGCCTTTAAGGCATCAACCTTGGCTTGTGAGCTTCCATATCTAAGAATTTCCACAAGAAGAGGGATGGCACCAGAAGCACTTATGAGTGGCTTGTTAATGACGGAAGCTGATAATGTGAGTAAAGATGCAGTTGCATACTCCTGTAAATTTGAACTATGCGACTTAAGGAAACTAATTATTGGCTCTAAAGCACCAGCTTCCACAATCTTAGTCTTATTCCTGAAAGATCAGACAGAATATCAGACACTTCTATGTTAAAATCGACCAGAAAAAGCATTAATGTTAACACATCTGTCAACAAACAAACAAATTAATTAAAACTCAATATGAACAACAAATTTAAACCCAACACAATTGCTAAGAATAAGAATGTATCAGAACAGGTTAAAAGATCAATTCTGAAAAATAAGGTAAGAAGTTGCCAGCTGACACAGATGAAAAAGTTATTTTGACCATACTAGAAAATTAGGATTGGATTCCTTGTTTACCAAGGATGTAGGTTTTATGGGATGAATCACTTCCATATTCCAATTATAGAGCCGTTACTCAATGGACCTTCAATGAACTCAAAAAAGCAGATATTTATACATATATCTTAAACCATCACTTTTCTACCATCAATTCCTAGGCTTTCTTCTCCAAAATCGCATCTTGGCTGCACTTTATGATACCACTCAAATAGCGTGGCTCTAAAAGCATAATGTGCACCCACGCATAAAGACATCTTAAACGCCAGTGCTCTCCATCAAGCAAGAGCTTGTATCTACAAAATTAAATCGTCAGCTAAGTTCTTTTTGGGTAAAAGCTAAGTTCTTTAATTTACTCTTAACCTTCTCATCTTCACTTTCATTCTTGTTTCAACAAAACCACTGATTTTTAATGAAAAGTGCATAACTAGGCTTGCTGCATGTGCTCGGGACCCATGAAGACAATTATAGAGGGGCAGATTAAAATGTAAAGCTAAAACAATGCGCAGGATATAGAATTTCATTGTAATCAACCCAAAGTAAGAAAAGAAAAGAAAAATGAAAAAGAAAACAGAGAGAGAATGAACAAGAAGGTAAGCCAATCAAAATGCATGCACATGTCACAACTGAAGTTATAAAGATAATAATAATTGACAGATAAATTCTGGGCAAATCCTAGTAGATGAACGTCAGAGTTTATCATTTGTGTCGTTGTATACTAGACAATGACATGGTTTAAGCAAGAAAAAGCATACCTCTACAGAAAAAGGAGAGATTCTCAATTATAAGTCTTACAAGTATAAAATGAAATTAGTATTAGTGTGGGTGTGGGTGTGAGAATCAGATGATTTCTATGGTTCATGCTCATACATGAGCTAACTTAAAACATTAGCTGTCTCTTTTACAGAGGATTCATCTAGACCTACTCATCAAAACTCAAAAAGATTCATCTAGACCTACACAGTTTGACTCACCAACAATACACAGGTCTAGTGACTCAATATACACCACCAGGAAGGAACCAAAAGTACCCAATCATCATTATCAAATATAACTTGGCCATTTACTTGCTACATAATTAGGAACAAAAAATTACAGTTTGATTAAAAATAATATCAACATACTGATTTGAAAAGGAAAAGGGGAAAGGAATAAAAAATAAAACAAAATACACCTACAAAAGGGTAAAAAGAAATAAAACAACTATGTTCACTTTCTAGAAGGGCAGTGAATGAGATTTCTTCTTCACCAAACAGAACCCTTTATTACGATAAGATAACTTCAAAGTGAAGATTAAAGGAGAAGGCAAAAGAAAAGAAAGCAAAACAGATGGAGTAACATGTGAACCAAAGAACAACTACCGCTCCAATTCCATTGAGTTTCAACCAAAAAAGCTAATCCAATTCAAATCTAAAGGTCACGGGACGAATCTTTACACATAGATAAAACATGCAGATAATATGAAAAGCAAACAGAATTATTCCACAACTGCAAATATTCCTTTACCAATTTAAAGAAAAAAAAAAAAAGTTTTTTTTATTATTTTCTTCTTATATGTATCCCAACAATTCACTGTATGGTTACTGTGAATGAATATAAAAAAACTCCGCCTAATCACGAGTTTTACGTCACCCAATAGGCAACTACCACTTTTCCGGTCCAATTACCGAAAAATCAAGGACCTAACTTTCCAATTGAAGGTCAAATTTTTATACCTGATTACTTTATTTTCTAATTTAGGTTTACTTAGCAGCAAAACTGAACATAATTTGGTTCCAATATTCCTTTTTTCCCCTTAACTTAATTAAAAACAAAAAGCATACCCATTTAAATTCATAGCAAATCCTCCTCAAGATTTCGCTGAAACGTTTGGTTGATCGGAAAAGGAAGAGAAATGAAAATCTCACCTCAGGTTGTAACCAGAATTATAATTGTATACCTTCAAAGCCTGAATTTTCTATTTCCTTCGCGCATTTTTTCTCATAAGCAAGTGCAAAATCGTTTTGAAAATAAAATGAAAAAGAAAAGAATCTGCCGGTGCTGTACCGAGCTATTAATAAAAAATCTTTTCCAAAAATTGAGGAATCCGAGGAAAGGTATCCGAAACTTCACAAAATCATTCACGAATTTCGGAAACAAAGTAATTCACAAATTCCCAAAAATAAAAAATAAAAACCTTCCAGAATTCGACAGACTTTCCACTCTAAGCAACAAATTCAAAAAATTTTTTTAAAAAGAAAGATAAAAAGTAAAAGAAAACAGAGAGAGAGAGAGAGAGAACATACGTTTCGTCCTTAACGGCGAGGTTGAGGAGGGCGAGTAGGGCGGACTCATTGATTCGGGCGAGTCATGGAGTCGGAGCATGGAGACGAGGGGCTGAACGGAATCGGATAGGAGTCGGCGACATCTCTGTGAGGTCTTAGTAAGCCGTCGAATTTCGGGCCCCTTGGAGCTTAGAATCAAGGTCGTCAGATTGCACAAGCTGTAGTGCCCGATGAACGGCAGAGGATGAAGGAGAAGAAGAAGAGGGAGTGTCGGCATCTGTAATTGTGTCGGTGGCGGAAGCAGAGTGCTGGTTGGGCTTCGGAGAAGATGAAGAAGAAGAAGAAGAGGAGGAGGAAGAAGAGCAGTAGTCCATGGAATTTAGAAGGATTACAAAGAAAATCACAGAGTAGTAGGTGGGTGTACGGACTGCTCTGTGAACTGTAAGAGAATCACAGAGGGAGAGAGAGATTCTTAAGGAGCTGAAGAAGATATGAGGCTGAGAGAGAGAGAGAGAGAGAGAGAGAGAGAGAGACTGAGAGGAGTTGTGGCGTTAAGCAACAGTTACAAAAAAAAGTAAAATTATATAAACACACATACGACTCTGCTGTGGGTGTTGGCTTTGTGGTTGGCTTTGCCTTTTGTGTCTGGATTTCGAGAAAATTATTCCCACCAAATACCAATTTCTTCTTCTTCTTCTTTTTTAATTTTTTAATTCATTTGTAAATCAGTTTCTGTTTCAATGTCAATATTTATATTTATTTTCTTTGAGTACTCAATTTTTATAATTTTTATTAAAATCACAATAAAAATAAATAAATTAGAGAATAGTGATTAAACTGCTTTTGTATTTTTTATAAAGTTACAGAAATACCCCTTACATTTTCGCTTTTCTCAATGTCACTTTGTTGTATGTTTTGTTTCTTTTCTTTTTGGAAGGGTCATATATGGTAATTTTGTAGCAATTATGGAGGCAATAATCTTTTATTAGATCCATTTAACTTTGTAAAATAAAATCATTAAATACCTTTAATATCTTTATTTTTTAATTTTAAACTCTTTTTTTCCATGTTTTAGATAAGCATGTTAATTAAAAAAATGTTGTTACCCATCAAAGTATCATTAAATAGAAAAAAAAGGCTGGCAAATTAAAAATAGACGGATAGGAGAAATGAAATAAATTTGGATGAGAAAAGGAGTGACTAATTATATGTGATTAATATGAAAAATACATGATGTGAAAGTATGATTGTTACGTGCGTAATGTGGTGTCTAAATGTGTCAAAAGAAGAGATGTTATAATTTAGAGAAAGCTGTGATTATCAATAAGACAACAACAACTCTCTCTTTTTAGCATCGACAAGTTTTTTATTGCTAAACTAAAATTAAAAAAACAAAGTAATAGAAATTGCAAAAAGTTAAACTTTTTCATAAAATTAGTATTACATTTTCTTCTCCATCAATCATTTGCTTACACGTTATACCCAAAAAAAAAAAATCATTTGCTTACACACAATGTGTTTTGGCTTTCCAAGTTTGAAATAATGAAAACCTTTGGGATTCAACCGCTCACATCACCTCACATATTAATTTACCATTCTTTTGGTTTTTTGGCTGCTTTCAACTTTTACAGTGCTATACTCAAACTAAATAGCAATTTGGCGCATGGATGAATCAATTTTTGCCCCTTTGAATCTTTTAGGGTCAATGCTCATACAACGGTACAAAAGAGCCGCACTTGGGCGGGATCTAACAGAAAAATCAATCGCTCTATTATATTTATTTAAGAATAATATAAAAGAGCGCATTTGGAGTGGAATTTAATAAAAAAAATCGACCGCTCTATTACATTGTTCATGGTAGTTATAATTGAATTTTGATAAACCCATTATCCCATGTGTACTCGGCCTTATTTGAAGTGTCAAGTAAAAATATCATAGGGGATGAGCCAACCGCTATGACTTCTATTAAATTAAAGCCAGTTAGAAAAGATTTTACCCATTAATAAAATTTCAACGCTGATTGACATCCACGAATATCTTTTATTATTAAAAATAATAATATACCAAACCTATTTTATTATTTAGATTATTTATATTTAAATATAAAATAAATAATATTTAGATTTAAACAGAAAATAAATAATATAGTCGTGTTCAAAATTTAGATTTTTGTTTATATAAATCAGAGTATGTTATTATAGCGGAAGCAATATGTCAATGCACATAGAGTTGTTTGACGTTTCATTTCCTTGTCGTCATGTTTAGCACATGTTTACGTGGCATCCTTTCCTACCATATCTTGTATACACACATGCACACGTGTATGTATATATTATTTTTACTTATTTAATTACAAGAATGGGAAAAATATATTATTCTTTTATTTTAATAAAACCATATGATTCAATGGTAAATACAAAATCATGACAGAGAAAAATATAGAAAAGATATGATATATAAATTAAAAGGGTATGAATTTAAACAATATGATTCAAAAAATTTCCAGAGGGCTATCCATCAAATATACGATGATGCTTTCTTATTCAATTTTTTTCACAAAATATAAATAACAATAGAAATGATACTCTCTTATAGTGTCAAATACGATTGTATGGTTTAGCTTTGATACAATTCCATAAAATACTATAAACTTGAAATTAATTATTAGTTTAAAAAAAAAAAGAACAAAAATTAATGAAAGCAACTCTGTGATATATATATATATGCATGCTGATGATTATAGCCGTGTGCTGTGTGAATGGATGATCATCAACATAAATCATTACCAGCTTAATTAATAAATATTAATCCAAAGCTATATAAAATATATATGTTAAAATATATGTATGTGTCCTACGTGCATATGCATGATTGGACGAAGCTTGGAATTGGTGGGTATATACTAGTGAGTTTTTGCCACATGACAGTTCGTAGAGTATAAGTGGCGCATGCATAGAGGGACGTGGCATATCAAATACGTAAACAAAATAATATTTAATATGTTGCTTTCGTGTTCTTCAAGCGAGTATTCAACAAGGCTCTTCGTTCACTACCATGTCGTACATTAATTATACCATTCATGCGTGCTTTTTTTTCTTTGTAATTCTATTTCTTTGTTGGAAAGTGGGTGTTTGTGGTGGGGAGGATTAGTATTATTAGGGTTTGCTTAGAATCATAGCATCTGTCAATTTCAGAATATATAATTGTATCATGTTAATTATACTCTGTTGCTTAATTTATTAAGAAAAAAATATTAAATAAATAAGCTTAATTTTGAAAGTAATTTCTTTTTTTTTTAAGAAATGTTTTGTAATCAAACGTTCAATTCTTCATTAAAGAAGCGTTTGCCTTAAGATTTTTCTTCTCAATGATTTAGTAACAATATATAAAATAATTGGGTTATCCAAAAAAACTATTAATTGACAATGAAAAGTATAATTAATTTCCACGATACATGTGTTAGCTTCCACGTATAAGGCCATGCTAAATGGTACACTAAGAATACGAGAGGTCCTTTGGTTTTAAGACTTCCAAATCATAATTGATACATCTCGTGGCAATCCTTGTGGTACATTTTGACATAGGCGTTCACTTGATTTAAATCTGTTATAATAAAAATCATTCGAACAGTAATTTTTATACATGAACAAAATTGTTTCTCTATGTTTAAGACTTCCAAATCATAGTTTAGTTTTACCAAGATTTTTGTTTCCTTCTAAATAATATATGTGTTTAGTAAAAGGCAGCATGATAAACTTTTAAACCTAATTAATGAGGGAATTAATGTTATTAATAATTGGCTCTCAAATAAATAAGTCTAATGTGATTTACTTTTAATAATGCTATTAACCTATGTAAAATCTAAAACACTTGAACAAAATATATGGGTTTCTCTCATGTGATAAAAGTTATAAAGCTATCCATCAGCGAGCATAAGCACTTACTTAACGAGCAAATTGACAATGTTTTAAAGCTAATTAATATATAATTTTTAGGTATTAAAGTGATTAACTATAAGATTCAACAATGTTGTGCTTTAACCTCATTAATGCTTAAGCTTTTATTTATTTCAAATTTGAAGTAATGACTCTGAATTATATCAAATACTATAAGTTTTTTTAAACAAAATAACTTCGATGTGAGAATCATCAGATATAACTCAATTAAGAGATAATAACCATCTGCTATTGTATTTGTATAAACTTATGGGAATCTATAATAAATCTTATTACATAAACTCAAATATACACACACCATAAGTCTTATTATGTAAACTCAAGGATTTTCACATAGGCATGCACTATCTAATCTTTAATACGATGATTTTCTATTTTGAAGAACTGACTTGATTGTCGAAAAATATATTACCGGTATTTGACCAATTTGAAAGGCCATTTAGTAGGTTAATTAGCGAAGATTTGAGGCACCTATACGATTTTCTGTATACCAATATTGCAAACGATATCAAATATTTTCTCAAGAACAAACACACATGTACACCCAGACATATAGATACAACAACGTATATATATGGCACTTTTCAACGACTCTACCCATACACAAATAAAAAGTCGATGTTCAAGAAAATTAGGAAGCATGAATTTATGATCATCACGACCATAATTATGAAGATCATGATGATGACCTGCTAAAGAAACAACAATTGGCACACGCACTAAACAAGCTCGATAGCAGTCTTCCGCATAAGTATTCAAGCATGCATTAAGCACACGACGTCCATATTTTAACGCTTGTATATGGCATTTTTCAACCACTCTACCCATACAAAAATAAAAATATTGATTTTCAACAACATTTGGAAGCTTAAATTTATCAAATGAATGCTCAGAATTAATCAGAAGATCTCGACGTGATCGAGGAAAAGGAGGAGGATAACCTGCTAGGACAACATTAATCGGAACATTTACAAGCATGATAATTAATCCCATTGCCATTACCATAGCCTTAGCCATATCATTGTTTCCATAGTTTCATATATGTACTATATTTATACATAAAGATCTATGTCTCTTGGAACATCTTTAATTAATTAGCTTTTTGGAGTATACAAAATCTTTATTTGAAGACAACTATATTGAGCTTTTTATCATTTATTAATTAAATTTTAAGAGATGCTATATCATAATATCTTATCATTTTTAAAATAGATTTATGGGTAGCAGGATTAATTATGGGTTTATAGTTGTCAATAAACTATACATGGATTATGGTTTGGTGGTTATGATGCAACATAATGGCTTTATGGTTTGATTATTTCTTTAAGTTACACCCATGTATCTGTTTTAGGCTAATTTTTATGATTTTAATTAGTGTTATAAAATTGGGTTTAGAGTCCAATTAAGTTTTGAAAGGAATTTTATTCCTCACTAAGAAATAAAAAATGAGAATTACGTAAGCTAAACACATAGTCTTTCAAACTAGTCTATAGCAAAAACTTATACATATTAATACATATATATACGCATCTATAGATGCATGTGCGGGGATACAATGGATTACAACTTCGAGCTTTAATTAGTAATTTAATAAGTATTTAATGAAGGATTCAATTATAAAACAGAAACCGTAGCTAATTAATTATTAATTAAAGGCCAAATTGAATTTGGAGATATATAAGCTAAAATTAAAACATGTGGTTGAAGAGATTATGATCTGTACACAGTGACAAGAATTTTCCAAGTTCATGGCAAGGGAAAATGTCACAATCTCTCCTTGAGACAAGGAATTGCTCTTATTCCAATGCCAGCTTTTGTTTTCTCTCTTTTTTTGCTTTAATTATTTTTTGTCTGAGCAAACAAAACATGTGGATGATGATCTTCATTGGGTTTCCAAAATATCATACTACTTAACTGTCCTTGATGAGCAGCCAAAATTTTATATATAAATTATTAAAATGTTAACATTCATAATTTGACTTCAAGAAATTTATAACACTGTATAAATAATTTTGTTTTGATCTACTAATTAATTATTACTCTGAGTTGAAGTAGTCGATCCAGAGGGTATCAATTTCAGTAAAAGACAGGCTAGTTGAAAAGAAAAAAAAAGAAGAAGAAAAGAAATTATCATTAATTTGCTTCGTTATTTTTCATTGGTCAGATTCAATTAGAGAAAGTCAAAACTCAAAGAGTAATAAATGTGTATATATATATATATATGTTGTTTTGTAATTAATACTGTTGTGTTATGTATTAGCAAAATGATGTTAATTTACACAATGTAGGCAGAGACATAATTGTTATTCTTCTTGTACTCTCATCACTTTATCAATTTCACTCTTGCTTTAATTGTAACTTTTAAATTAATGACTTTTGCTGAAGAGGATAATAATATAAGAAAACATGATTCAACACTCTTTGAAATGTTAAAAAAGTATTACTTATTGATAGTTCTTTAATCAAATGATTATTTATTTACTAAATGATTAACAAATTAATAAAACTTTAAGTGAACCCAAAGTAAAACTAATTAAGTGCAAGCAACCACATCCTTTAAACATAATCTGCATTATCTTTTTTCTTTTTTTTTGATAAAAATAATTAACTATCACTAAACCATTCATATATATATATAGGTGATTATGTTTACATTAATCAAATTAAATCCTCATCGGAATAACAAAGGCAGTTTATTCTTGTTTATTAGCATGTATATATATATATATATATATATATATATAGTGTATTATGCATGACAAATTACTGAGGAACAAAGTGATGGTTATAAATAAAATCACACACATTTCATATATAATCTTATCTAACATGTTTGTGTGTGCCGGTGGATCGGAACAGCGTGAATCATGCACATGAAGGTTTCAGTATGTAATAGCAAAGAAACTACGTACACTTCCATATAGACAATCAGCTTACTACGAGTACAGGGAATGTAAATTGTAGTATAAAAATGAAGGAAGAGTCCACGTGCTTAATCGAGAAGGAAACAAGCAAGGAAGCTGCCTCAAAGATGGTCCAGGTTCCACAAAGCGAGATATATATATATATATATATATATATATATATATATATATATATATATATATATATATATATATATATATATTTATAGATACATTTAAATGTATATATATGCATAAGGGAATCTGAAAGACGTGGATTGCGAAAGATGCGGCGACCCTTCTGCTGCATATAGCTTTTCTCTTCTTCTTCTTCCATCTGTACAGCTTTCTTATGCCAGCTAACAATCCCAATACAAATCATTAATTAATTAGTTTCCATAATATCTGTTTAGTACAATTTTTATTGTTCCCATGACTATTAAGACTTAGTAGCCACCTGAGACACTATTTTAATGAACTCTCTCTTACTTACTTGATCTATAAATTAACAATTAGGCCCATCCTACCATTAATAATGTGATATAATATATATATATTGAATATGTCTTTATATATATAGTAGTTTAAATGTCTCTACAAATAGGGCTCTATTTTATACACCATAGTAGTTGTCATTCTCTGTGTCTTAATCAAGCGAGGCTAGCTTTGTACTAGCAAACCTCCAACCCTCCTCTTTCCCCTTTCAATGGCACTTGCCAAAGACAGAATGATAAACTCTAATATTATTCAAGACATAGTTGGGTTGGAAAAGACTGGCACTCCTAAGAATTCATCGTTGTTGTCAGCCATGTCCTTACAGTCAAATGGGGTCGTGTTTCGAGCCGAGGAAGCCCATGGCTCGACGGTGATCAACTTCAAAACAACTACTGGCTACTCTACTTTGCTTAGCTTTGAGCAGAGCCAGCAGAGAGCCAATTCGAAGATCACAAACAGTACTAGTCACAAGGATGAGTACTCCAACTGGGATGATAACTTGAATCATAATGTTTATCATGAATATCCACGCATGTCGGCGGACTTCATCAATTGCTTCCAAACAGCTTCTTCTGATTCTTGTTCGAAATTAGGAAACCGAGATGGTGACGAATCATCATATGGATGGTTATACTCTGAATCAACTGTTTGTGCTGATAGCTTTGAAGAATCTGCTACTCCTGCAGAACCAGGATTCCATAAGCGTCACCAAATGGTATTTTTTTTTTTAACTTAAATTTTTGTTATTATTTTGCTTAAACGTACTAAGAGATGATGAATTTTGGTGGTGGTAGGGAGAGAGTACGCAACCAGTTAAGAAGCAATGCACTAATAGTAGTAGTAATAGTGCATCTCATAAGAAACCCAAGTCGACTAGTCTCTCCAAGGACCCCCAAAGCATTGCAGCAAAGGTAATATTTTGCTTCTGTTCCAAGAAAAATTGGGAAAAATTAATTGTCTGATTGTCTATTAATTAGGTAAATTTCAATAAAAGAAAATGGGATTGTTCATGGTGAAGAGATGTATAATTTGTTTCAGAATCGACGCGAGCGCATCAGCGAGCGGCTCAAGATACTACAAGAATTGGTTCCCAATGGCTCCAAGGTGTTATTTTTTTTTACCATTACTAGCTAGAATTATTCTTATTATTATTTTTTTTAATAAATATTCATGCATGTTTAGACCCAATATATATATATAGTGTGTTTTTTGTATTTTATTTTGGGATCTCTAAGTCTTTGATGCTTTGCTTACAGGTTTTTTGATAACTTGCTTTGCTTACAGGTTGATTTGGTAACCATGTTAGAAAAAGCCATTAGTTATGTCAAATTTCTTCAACTTCAAGTCAAGGTGTGTAATATGTACACTTTTCAATGTCATAATTCTTAAAAATGAATTTCAGAAAGCTTATATTGTAAATATGTACTACAAATAATTTGATCTTATAATATAAATCATTCCCTTTTTTTGGGTCAGGTATTGGCAACCGATGAATTTTGGCCAGTTCAAGGTGGAAAGCTCCTGATATTTCTCAAGTGAAGGAGGCCATTGATGCAATACTCTCATCCCAAAAGACAGAAATTCAAGCTCATCAAAATAGTATTTGATGGAAATCATAAAGTTGTCTAATTAGAGCACTTATTAAGTCTTTTTAAGGCAAAAGGGAAAGCATTGTTGCTGTGGAAAGTTTGTGATTATTGATGGTGGAGAGAAGATAACATTAATTATTTTTCTTTATGCTTTAGTTTTGTGAAGATGTTGTGATGTAATTTTAGCTGAGACTGCAAGCATGTCTTATTTTTGTTGATAAAAGGTTGTCTATTTTGCGTTTTAGATCTAACTTCTGTAATATTATCAAAGATAATTAAAGTGTTTCATCTGCAATATTATCTAACAATTTAACTGTGTTAAATGATTCCACTATTAATCCTTTATTGCAACAAAATTCAAAATCGATAGCTTCAATTGAAAATTTTTGGAATACAAAGGTCTCAATTTAAACAGCTAGAAATAACATATAGTGAATTGCATTAAACTTATACAAGGAAATTCCGAACATCAGCTTGTTGTTCAAGTTAAATGAAGAATGCTTATGATAAACTACTAAGAGTTGTCGATTCCCATTTAGATTTTTAGATTTTAAGCCAAAGTATCTAAGAGTGTACCACTTGCCATGTAAGCATATTTCTTTTTAATATTATTTGTGTTTACATATATGATGAGATTAAATAGATATACATATCCTTCCACAAAGAAGCTGTATATATATAGGCACAGAGCTTTTGTGAAGTTATGGACCTAAACTGATCTCCAACACGACCCATTTTGAACAATGTGTGCATGAACTTTTTCCTGAAGTTAGAACTGTCCGTACATACATATGTTTGTATGATCGAGAACTGTAGGTCACCATGAGGCCCTCTGTGTCTTTCCTCTCTTTGTTGTTTCCTTCTTCTTGTAGAATTAATAAAGGAGAGGACCATTAAGTACGTGTGAATTTTAATATAGATCACATGGTCAATCACATGCCCAATTCCTTAAAGATCGGCATATATATATATATATATATATATATACATTCCCAAAGAATAAGTCAAATTAAATATACCAACACTTTGTATTCATAGAAATTTAGCAAATCTGTGCACTCATTTTTGACATGATTCAATCTCCATTTGGTGTTATTTTAGAAGAAACACTTTGTGATGAAAAAATCAACCAGAATTAACCTTCAGATTTCTTTCCCAAGTTTCACATTTAAGAGTTTATAATTCTTACCATAAAATGCGTGGAAAGTAAGAGTGTAATAACCAAACCGCACTTGAATTTCCTTATATGTATGCAAAATATTTTATCATAATGTTCTGCTTTTATCTGTGAATAAAACTTGGCATTTTTCTTGCGACCAAAAATATAAAATATAATATTGGGAAATGGGAGATTCGTCAAGAAAAAAAAATGGAAAATGGGAAATAATTTCAAAATCATATTTTATATATAATCTTAATATTTTTGGATTTATATCTTAACTCTCTGTTTTATTGTTATAGGGTTTAGTTTGACATGCAGTATTGAAGTGGACCAGTTGAATTCCCTTTGCATGTATGTATGATCTATTTGGAATATTTATGCAAGATATGGTTTTTTGTCTACATGATTTCTTCTAGAAAACAAGAGCATCTTCAAGTTCTCTGGTTCCCTCCTATTGATAAAACTCTATTAGTTTATTGGCCAATGATTAAAGTGCTTGTCTTGCTGGCTGCATCAGACTTATCTATGATAATTAAGATCTAGCATATACAATATGTTCTCACCTTTCACATTTCATATATATATGTATAGATATATGTATATCTATTGTTGAAAGCAAAGTCTAATCCGGCCAGCTAGAAACATGAAGGAATGGTAACAGCTATTAAACACGGAAACATATCAGTCATGTGGTGCAGCAATTTGTCACAAATATGGTTGAAAAAGCCGTTTTTATACAAACACACTGCCTATTAAAGGCCTTGAACAAAATAACTCAACTGTAATTAGCTGTACCTAATTATTTGTTCTATAGTAAGCTTATTCGATTAATCTCATGTTTGTATTGATGAGTTCTCCTTAGGAGATACTCGGGTAGATATTGTTGATAGGCTTAGGTTAGATAAGCCTAGTTTTACTGTGAATTCTTCATCTTTGGAGACCCTTTTGTGCGTTTTGTTTGAATGCAACTTCTTATTGTCAAAAGATTAATCTCATGCTTGTAGCATATCTGATGCACATACAGATTACAAATTTAAGTGTTTCCCTGGAATTTTCCCCAAATAATAATGGGAGACAGGGTAGTGACTAATGCCATATGGATGCCACGTCGGTGCACATTTCAAAAGTCAAACCCTAGTAAATAAGATGATAATCCTAGAACTTGTCACATTATTTTGTCTATCTTTATAATCTGGCCGATGGTACGTACTTTGGGGATCAAAATTCTATATAAGATTTATATTAAGGTGAGAGACTACTAGCTAGCCTACAATGCTAACTAACAATGACCTAATGCGGATAGCTTAGTGGCAAAATCACTATTTGTTCTGATAATAATTTCGAATTCGATTCCCTTTATCCTCAAGTTTAATTAAAAAATAATATTTATACAATGTAAATTATATGAACAACTCAATATTTTTAATTTTATAATTCCAATATTAATTGTCCAGAAATTAATTTTAAAAGATTTAAAATCAATCTCTGACGGACAATAAACTCATCGAGTACGATATAATGACGCCTTAATCATGTACGAGTATGGGGATATCTGACCTAATAAGCAGCAATAAGGAAAAGCATTAGATGGAAAGCTCTCGTATATATCTATTCGAAACCCAATAGATTGTCCAAGTTAAACGTTCAAAATCGATCGAGCTGTTTAAATTCTTAAATGGTTCATTATTATTATTATTATTTTAGAAGTTATACTTTTATATATATTATGAAATGATTCGAATTTAGTCAAGCTGTTAAGCATGTAAAAGCACATGATCAGTGATACATAGAGCAACAAAAACGTTTTTTTAGAAAAATAAAATATGGCACTCACTCGTTTATAGAGTATAATATATATATATATATATATATATATGTGTGTGTGTGTGTGTTAATATAGTCAACATGATAATTAATGTCATGTGAGAGCTTAGAGGATGGCAGGGTGGAATGATGAGTATTCTAATTAGTGCAAGTAACTGGCTTCAGACTTTGAACTAAATTGTGAATGGCCTAATCACGTGCAAGAGAGAATGGAATCGTAGTGTTTGGCTGGCATCTAATATAATTGGGCGTTTTGACCTTACACTAATTAAATCCTAAGAGCCAAGGCTCATCTTATTTCTCTGACTGAATATTAGACATCAAAGGTATGAGGAACTAGTTTTTGGCATGTGGGCTTGGATTATTTCCTTTTAATTGTCATGTCCTCATCATGTATTAAGGAAAGGATGAACCGCATTAATTCATTGTTATTCTCTACATTTTTCTCATTATTATTATTTTTTCTTTATGGCTAGCAGTGTCACCAATTTGCAAATTTCAAATATAAATTGGCCTCGTGATATACACACTTGTACATTTAAAGTTGTGGGTTTAAGTGATGCATCTCCTTTTTAATTAATTTACAAATTTTTGCAACAGAACTTTTGAAGTCTCTGATCAAGAAATTCAAAATCTTTTGTACAAATAGTTGAATAGGCAGTGAGGTTACCAAAAGCTCTAAAAGATCAGGTTGACAACCTCAGCAAATAGTATCCCAGAAGAATCCTCATTAAAAGCGACCATAATTTTGAATAAGGACATTCTGCAACAGTGTCTGCGCTAAAACTGCATACATATAACTGTTTGGGATAAAATTCTATCTATAATTTTCTTAACAATATTAATTTCCTTTGTGTTTTGGTTTTTCCTTTTGGTCAGCATTTCCTTTTTGTTCGTTTGGCCAGATGATTATACAAGGAAAAGAAACCATATTACATATTAAGACAAGAAAAAGACTCCTTCTATCAGGATAAAACAGGGCGGTGGAAAAGATAATCAAGTATTACATCACTTATTCTTTTGAGCTCTTTTTCAATAACTGAATTTCCTTAAAATGGTTTATAAGTTTCAATGTGCTATATATATATATATATATATATATATATATATATATATATATATATATATATATATATATGTATATTAAGAAGAGTACGCACCACCTTTCATGCAATTTAGTATTTCTACAACATCAATGCTTAACTTCACCGTGGAAGTAGGTGCCCCGGAGCTTATCCGGCCGGAGAAATCTACTCCACGAGAATTCAAATATTTATCAAACATTGATGACCAAACTGGCCTGAGAAACCATATACCATTTGTGCATTTCTTACCCCCAAACGTAGCCATGCATAACAATGACCCAGTTGTTATGATAAAACAGGCATTGTCTAAGGTTCTTGTTTTCTATTACCCCGTGGCAGGGCGACCTGAAATGCTGATAAAGGTAAGCTTGTTGTGGATTGTTGTGGCGAGGGGTG
The DNA here is from genome assembly GCA_007844105.2 of Rhamnella rubrinervis. NCBI lineage: Eukaryota > Viridiplantae > Streptophyta > Magnoliopsida > Rosales > Rhamnaceae > Rhamnella > Rhamnella rubrinervis. The sequence goes on along the minus strand of CM017582.2, from coordinate 18,593,183 downwards.
ATTTTCCGTGGGGCAACGCTGATATCACACTAAAAGAGTTATGCAATATTGTTGATGATGATGGGTTGAAGCCACCGTTTCCTGAGTGGGACAAGTTGTTGGTGGATGATATTTGGGGCAGCAACTTCATCACTGACTCACCCTTGCTTCGCATGCAGGTAATTGTAAAGAAAGATCATTTGTTTAATACATATTAGATTTTTCTTTTAAACTCGTCTTTAATCTTTGTGGGAGCGGTAAAGGCCATGGTGCCACTAGTGGTGATGGCATGCATATATATATATGTACATGTGCACTTGCCGACACGTAAAGCTAGCCAACCATTATGATGTCATCAAAAGACTAACGTGTGTGGAGGCTGTGTTAAGATAAAACATCATTTAAAATGACCTAGCTTGAAAATTTTTAGCAGTTCACAAAACCCAGTAATTTTAAAGTCAGAAATTAATCCAAATTATTAAATCTATAATATTTCTTTCAAACAGGTAACTGAACTTTCATGTGGAGGCTTTGTCTTGGCATACACATTCAACCATTGCATATGTGATGCCTATGGTGCTTACCAATTTATAAAAGCCGTCTCAGAATTTTGCAGTAATCCCAATCAAACAGCTCCTTCTTTGTTACCAACTTGGGAAGGGAGACTCTAAAACCACGTTCACCTCCCATCATTTCCTACCCTCATCCTGAATACGAAACCACCTATAACATTCCCACCATTTCCTATTCAGAATCCCAATTCAAAATCCTAGCTCAAACCTCAGTTTTTCTCTCGCACCCACATTTCAGCTCTCAAAAGCAACCAAAAATGTCCTACCTTTGATGCAGTTTCTGCTTGTCTATGGAGAGCAAGAACACGAACCCTTATTGGCCCGAGCCCTGAATCTTCTTCTACAACAACAAGACTGCTCTTCCCAGTTGACACCCGTTTTCGATACGAACCGTTGTTGCCAGAAGGTTACTATGGAAGTGCTGTGGTGTTTCCTTGTGCCATAACAAAGGCATCAAAACTTGTCCATAAACCATTGACTTACGCAGCAAGTTTGATTTCAGCAGTGAAAAATAGAGTCGCCGAGAATGAATACCGAGCTTCGGTGTTGGATTTCATTGAGGTTAATGGCCGCAAAGGGTTTTGTTCTGAAGGTGCATTTGTGGTTTCAGATATGACTCGTCTGAGGTTCATGGATTTGGATTTTGGTTGGGGATCAAAAGCCGTTTATGGTGGACCAGCAAGAGCTGGAACTGGGTTGGTTCCAGGATGGTAACCTCACTTGTTAGTCACAAGAATAAAGAGGGTGTTGACGGAATGTTGGCTTTGGCTTTGCCTTCAGAATTAGTGGACAAGTTTCATATGGAGGTAAGGAAAGAGATTGGTTGTGTTTCTCTGCCTAAACCTGTTTCTGCGTTGTAGGAGAGTCTAAAAGTGCTCAGCGTCTAGTACTGCTAAAAATGCAACACTGTGCTACAAAATAAAAGTGGCAAATTTTACAATTAATGTATCCTAAAAATCTCTTACATCTTACAAAACCAGAAATGAAAAAAAAAAAGGTATAAAAAGTTACTTTAATATATTGTTGTTCTTTTACTCTTTTGGTTTGTTAAAAATGTTGAGAAGTAAAATGACACCATCGTGGTATGGTTGAGGCTTTTCAAGTAAAATGACAAAATCATGTTTATATACATTGACTAAATAACTTAAAAATAAATAAAATAGAAATATTGATGAAAACCTAACATCAAATTGTTGGACCAGCTCAGGTTAGAGCGTTTAGCTGTTAACCACAAGGTCGCAGGTTCAAGCCCTCCTTCTAGCGTAAATTAATTTTATTTTTGTTTTTATTCCACTATATATTCTAGGAGTTTTTTTTTTTTTGAAACAATAATATTATTTGTTACGCAATTTTTTTTTACTGTTAAGATGATAATATTTTTTTTTTGAAACAATAATATTATTTGTTACGCAATTTTTTTTTACTGTTAAGATGATAATAACAAAATTAACAATAATATACATTCTAGGAGTTATTCTTATTTTATTTTATTTTTTAAAATTAAATTATTCCTTTTAATATTATAATATTATTTGTTACGCAAGTTTTTTAACTATTAAGATGATATTTACAAAATTGCTGGAATAGCTCAGTTGGCTAGAGCGTGTGGCTGTTAACCACAAGGTCGGAGGTTCAAGCCCTCCTTCTAGCGATAAATTTATTTATATATTTTTAAATTTTTTATAGGAAGAAGTAGTCTAGCCTTTTACACTCTCAAATGGCCTATTAATTGTACAAGGGATGTATAAGTACCAAATACAGCAACAACGACTCCAAATGATATTACAGCGCCTACAATCATCAAGTCACGTCCAAATCTCTGAGAAGTAGCACAAATCTTCAAGTAGCATAAGCACGGTAGTATAATTGAAGACGTGACGCTCAAGAATGCCCCAATAAGTGACATGATATCTGCAAAAAGGGTAAAACCAGAGCCACCATGACAGTGCTGATTAACAAGGTGATGCTGACGAATAGACCAAAGAGTCTCTTATTGACATGACTTGGGAAACAAGTTTTGGCTGCATCGACTATCGGTGTTATTGTCAAAGCATATTTGGCAATGGGAGTTACTAGGGTGGTGTATATTGCAACTTTCGAGCTCACTTTTCCGGTTGGGAGGTTCAAAGTTATCTGTGATTCAACCCCAGATCCGAACATTAAGTACCCAAAACTGCCATTGATGCATAACCAATGGTACATAAAACAAAACACACTAGCAGAACCTGCAGCATTTTATCAAACAGATACGTCAGAGGAGTGATCATAACTTCATACTAGCTAGTAGAAAAACTCTATATATATATATATATAATTGTTTACCTTGGGGAAGTGACGTTTGTTTTGCATGGAAGTGTAGAGGGTGGGAAACACTGGATGATCACAGTAACAGAAAGCATACAAGCTAACAGCAGTTGGGATACCACTCCAATTGAGTAGCCTTCCTTTTGATGAAATCCAATTCCATCATCGAAAGCTCCGGTCCATAAAACCGAGCCTAATATGATAACAGAGGCAAAAACTCCGCCGGCCGAGATATAAGAAAGAAAGCTCAGGCTATCCAGCCAAAGAGACGGAAAGATTATAAGGGCAGACATTACTACAAAGCATTGTTTTCCTCTGATTGTTAGCCCTCCGACTTCAAAACCGACGTCCGGGAATAGATTATATAAGTTATCCCCTTCAAGAATCAAGAACCCTACTGCACATAAGTAGAGCTCTATGCTCATGAGAATGGATAACACTAACCTTCCCTTGTTTCCAAATGCACGCTCACCAATGTCCGGATAACTTCTAATATCAGGATCCAAATCCATACATCTTTGAATCAACAACCCTGTGTAGAAGGCTATGGAGGCCATAACAAATAGAAATATCAAGCTTAACCATCCACCTGATGATATTGCATAAGGAACTGACAGCATCCCAACTCCTGAATAACCAAAATAAAACTACAAATTAATACCACTAATTAATAGTAATGTACATTTAAGGCTTCTCTTAAAAATAGAAAGGGTTTTGCTGACACTTCTCCACACTTTATTTTGGCCAAATTTCGATTATGGTCATCGTAAATATTTTCTTCCAAATGAGCCCTTTAATTTCCAATCCAATTTGATTTATTATGTGTCCTCTCTTCAAATTTCTTTAAAATTTTAACAGAAAACATAACCTGAAACCTGAAGCTAGCCCTTCTGAATTCTTTTGGCAAACAAACAATAATGTTTATTCTTCTTCTACTACAACTTGCCATTATATAAAGACCAACAAATAAAAGAGCATTTTTAACAAAGTAGAACCTGTCAAAGCATTTACTCCATTGAAACAGGTCTTGGAGAAAGAGGCGGTGCCTGGACTGGTATCATATTCCTCTATCTTGCATCTCATTCCATTGTGTTTCTCATCGACCAAGAGGGGCAGCGTCAACGGGAACTCATCTCCCCGCCGGGGGGGCCGCTTAGCCTCCATTACAAATTTACAAAAGATTTTGTGAGATTGGATTAATCTTCTCGATCGGCGGTGCAAATTTTGCATAAAAAGATGAGGGAAGTAAGGCTATTAATTAGAGAGACAGACATCTCCATTTATAAACACATTGACATGCATGCTTGACATTTATGCAATGCATGTGAATGCTTTACCAAAAAATGCATGTGAATGCTCTCTTTTAAACTTTTAAAATGGAATTTGGTAGGGTTTTTTATTTTTTTTCTTTTAATTGTAACCAGTATGATACACAAGATCATTAAACTATTCATGACTTCAATGTCAAAACAAAATCTCATACAATTTTCAGTCCCATGTGGATGTGGTGCATTGCTAAAAGCTAAATATTATAAAATTAAGCACGCGGCATCACATTCTATGGAGTAATAATCATAATATATACATAGAACATTTGAGTGTTTTTAATCTTTAATCTTAATTAGTGTGTGTTGATCTTTAGGGTTCCAAAAGCAATTTTGCTTCAGATCCTTTTGATAAAGTTAACAAAGAGTGGTTAAGCTTTCCTTTATATATTTATGTTACTATACATAAAGAGGATGAAATAAGAACTCAAGCTGAGCATGTTGAATTGTAAGAGTACTACTACTAGCGTTATATGTTTGCACATCAACCGCCCTATTTCAATTTAGCCCCATTTCTTAGTCAATTCATGATGTTATTTTTTCCTCTTTTATCCTCTTATAAGGCAATAACAAATTTGATATATATTCACCAAAAAAATAAAAACTAATTGATATATATATATATATATATATAAGCACAAATTTATCGAAGATTGTAAGTGAAATACTACAATGAACAGATCATATAAGACAGCCGAAATTGCATGGTATAAACTAAAATATGAATGAAACTAAAGCAAGGCCACCAAATTCAATAACAAAATAGAAACTCGTTGAAGTATGCTTTGCTAATTCATCGAACGAATTGATTCGGGTCCGTGTACTACCACGCCTCCTTAAGACAAATTCGCCCACACCTGCTTGTGTTTATGCGCCATTATCTCCCAGATGATAAATCCAATTACATGAAGTTTTGGATTATGCACCTTCCAAACTCCTCTTACTTAACCGAGCAACTCCTTCACTCTATCACCAAGCTCTTCTCTCCTTCTTCCTACTTTTCTTTCAAACTATGATGAGAATACATGAATTACCACCCAAAAATTATGTGTCAAACATGTGTATATATATACCAAAACAACCATAAGCAAGCACTCAATGTGTTAAAATTTATTTTATTACAATGTGCATACACACTCAATGTGTTAAACTTAATTTATTACAATGTGCATACACGTAGGTTTGCACAATTCATTCAAAATCCAACAATCCCCCACATGACTCAATTGTCGCGAAACTCCTAGACTAAACCTCAGGATAGAAGTTCTACTGGTCGAATCGTGATAGATAGGTAGGTTTTACCCTTCGAACCTTCCTCAGTGAAAATATATTTACTTTACTAATCAAGGTGTACACGATGTCCTGAACTCCACTGCCGCTTTTAAGTAAAGATGATATACTTCACACGTAATTCTTCCCGGCATTCTTCTCACCGCTATGTCCGCTTTTGGCCATGGACATCTTCCGTTCTCAAGAAGAGTTTCTAAAGAATTGTGCCCAACCAATTCTCCCTTTGAAGCCCTCTTCTTCACATAGGTGATTCTTTTACCGCAGCATCCCGCTATACTCCTCCTGATTTCCCGATGATAAGAATTATTAAAAGCTTTAGCTTATCCTCATCTTCACCCGTATCATCAAGCTCATCATAGAATGGATGCGAGAGGTGAAAACCCCCCACGTTGATTTAAACCGCCTTTACGATTTAGTTGTCCCTTTCAACCTAGATTCGATTTCCAAATAACTAGGTTGAAGTTTCCATCATATTGACTTTTCAATTTTACGGCTTTAGTCCCATTCCTCTCATGATTTCTCAACTAACTCTCGATTTAACCCCGTTACGGATCCAATAAGTTATCCTTCGACCTACATGTCAACAGAGATAACTCCAGAGATTGGTTGTCTAATCTGTGATATGTCTTCGACGATATGTCTGCATTTACCATTATACATCACATTGTGTCCCTTCCTATTGACCGACTATCACAATGAATAAATGCTCTACATGTGCTTAGCCACCTAGAACATCCTCCAAGAAATGGCGTAGCCATTCAAATTTTCACCACACTTATTCGAAAGCAATGAATTCGATTCCATCGTGATCTGCTATAACCGTTGTTTTGAGGATTTCCATGATATCTGCCGGTGACCGCTAGTGAATACATACCCACTAGTCGATTTTGAATTCTTTATATGATATCCGGCCATATCACCGTGATTCCTAATACAACCGATATCGATTATAGCAGCAGCCTGTAATCACGAAGATATCGTAGTATCTTTACTCTTATAATCCTTTCCAATGTTCACCATTAATTACTGTACCTACTTAGTTTGCTAACCGTAGGCTATATCCGGTCTGCATAACCTATTAAGTACATTAGCTCCCAATCACCCTGTAATACTCCAATTAGATATACTTCTTTCCTTCGTTTTGACAAGTGAAGATTCACACTCAGAAGGTTCCAAGCCACACCCGTAATCATTTTACCAACTTATTCAAGATTTTGTCCACATAATGAGATTGACTCGTAACTAGTCCATCGGGTTTATGATTTTCACCCCTAAAATCACATCCTGCAAGTCCCATATCCTTCATGTCAACCCTACCAACATTGTTTTGCTGACTTGACTATCTCTCATCATCACTACCCACAATGAAGATGTCATCAATATACGCATACAAAATGACATAGTCATTTTCTCAGATCCTCGACATATATAATTTGTCACACTCATTGATTTTAATCCATCGCCAGACCACACTATCAAATTTTGATGCCATTGTTTCGGTTTGCTTGGAGCACTACTACGGACTTTACCAATTTACGTATTTTTTCGTCTGTGAGACTGTGAAAACCTCAAGTTGTTCCATGTAGATCTCTTCATCTAGATCCCCATTTAAAAGCCGCCTTTACATCCATTCATGTACTTTAAGATTGTAACGCAAAGAATGGCTAACACCATTCTTACTGTTATCCTCACTGCGAGAATATGTGTCAAAATAATCAAAGCCTTTGTTTATAACCTTTAATTACAAGTCTCGCCTTGTATTTATCAATTGTTCCATTCGCCATTTTCCTTTGAAAATCCACTTGTACCCTGTGGTTTACTTTCTACCCTAGGAAGATCCACCGCCCCACGTATGGTTTTGCAAAATGGAATCAATTTCACTATTAATAGTTTCTTTCCATAAAAGAGCCTCGGTGAATTCAATGCCTCTTTTATAATTTTGAGGTTCACTTTCAAAGATATAAGCTCTAAAATCCCACCAAAGGATTTTTCTGCTTTTATTCTCTCGGCCGCTGCGCAGCCATCTTCAACCTCTTCTTCTTGTTTCCGGTCTTGTTCTCGTCTATACTATCTTCATTCATAGTCTCATATGTTCGCTAGACTAACTTGGTCCATCTTCGACTTACATGGAAACGTGCGTGTTCCACGAGCCCATCTCATGATTCCAAATTCTCAGGTATATCTGGGATTTCTGATTATACACAAGAAATCGATATGCACTACTATTTTGAGCATAGCCAATGAAAATGCAATCAACTGGCCTGACCTATCTTCACCTTCTTCGGGTTGAACCGCCACTTGCAAGACACCCCACATTCGTAGGTATTTATAAGAAGGTTATCTTCCTTCCATACCATATGGTGTCTTTTGTTCATTCTTTCGCACCTTATTTAAAAGGTAATTTGCGACAAAACGTTTCCCCACATGTTCCTGGTAACCCGTAACTTATTAGCATCGATTCATCATTTCAAGGCGATTCTTACGCTCTACCACACCATATTCGACCGAAGGTGAATATGGCGAGTAACTTCATGTCAATCCCATGTTGTTCAAAGTAATTACCAAACGGTGTTACATATTCACCACCACGATCGCTTCTTATCAACTTAATTTTCTTATCGAAGTTGATTTTCAACTTCTCATTATGAGAACAAACTCCAAAGCTTCATCCTTACTTTAAGTAAATACACATAGCAATACTGCTATCATCGACAAAAGTAATAAAATACTTATTGCCACCCCTTGTGGCAGGTAAATTTTAGATCACATATATCACTACGATCATATCCGTAGATCTGTTTTCTTTCTAACCGCTTGAAAAGATAACCTTGTCATTTTCGCAACACAAGTTCACACTTATGATTGGAATCAATCGAATATGGGAATATGATTTAAGTTAATTAATCTCTTTAGAGAACCATAATTAACATGTCCTAGTCTACCATGCCATAAACTAGAAGACTCCAACAAAATGTAAGAAGTACTTGTTTTATTCATAGTTTCTACTTACGCCATTACATTCATTTTGAAAGCCCATTACAAACATATCCTTCCCAACAAACATCCCCACTCGACTATGACAACCTTGTCGATTCAAACACCATCCTAATCCATGTTTGTTCAACAAGAACTTAAACAAGATTCTTCATGATCTCGTACATACAAGTACATTGTTCGAAGTTAAAGATTTTCCTGGATGTCATCTTCAAGATCACTTTTCTGACTTGATATCTCTGACGCTGTCAATTCCCCATAAACAACTTTTCCCCACTCATCAACCGGCAAAGGAAAGCGGAACATATTCCGTCCGAAAGCGCATATGGGCGGTTTGACCAAAGATCATCCACTTCATTCCTCGTTACCCAACTAGGTTCACTTCTAGACTACGCCATTGCAGGTTCAAATCATCAACCTCGGAAGTTGATTTCTCCATCACCTTCGCTTCGTTTTTCTTCGGCACTCTACTACGCACCGCTTTGTGACCCATCTTGTCAAATAAGCACTTCCCTGAATTTTTGCTTTTGAAATGCCTCCCTTCTGGGTCCAAAATGGGTACCTTTGCTGGCTTCTTGGAGTTGGAACTCGCCCATGTTCAACCATGTTGGCTTTAACCTCACTGGATGAAAACCTCTTCTCGTAACGCTTCCGTCCTTCTTCAATCAAGTCACAATTAATTAACTCTTCGACGCTCATTTTCGCTTATGCTTAAGGTATTCTTGAGTCCTTCCATCCAGAGGCGTTCTCAATACAAATTTACTGAAAGGCTTCACTTAAAACCATTCCTTCGTAATGAATCTCATGAAGGATTAATCGAAATTTTGAACTCGATCGCTCACGCCTTCGAGTCCACCATTTTATAATCCGTGAATCGCCAACAACAAACTTTTGGAACCCCAGATCCTGCTTATATTTTCATCTCCGTGGTTCCACGCCTCTAACTTGCTTTATACAAGCATAATATCAGATGCAGCATCGGCCAACTGTTTCATCACATAATTCCAACATAAATAGTCGGAACTTTTCCACATATCAAATGCCATGAGAGAATCCCTATCATCATTATTAACTTTCTAAGGTCCTCGGCCAAGAACCCTGTGCTTCGGCCGTCGCATAACATCATCTTCATGCACCCTTTAAAATTCAAACCATCAACTTCTCCGTCTCTCATGGTTCACCGGAACAGTCACGTGTTGAGTCAGTAACTCTGTGTCGCGTAGCGCATCACGCACGCGTACTACAGCTTGGCACTTCAGCTCCCGTGGTCAATGATTCCCCACATTACCATTTTCCCCGTTATACACAACAAGAAAATATTAATTTATTGCTAAAAATTGCAATAAAATATTATTAAATATAGAGAAAATATAAATTTTTTTTAAAATATTTTCTCCTGATGACGTCATCTGCCACGTCATCATCCAAGTCAGCGCGCCACATGAGTGCCACCTCAGCTGGGCTGCCATGCGTGCACCTTATCAGCCATGCATGGCCCAAACACAAGCCTAGCACATAAGAGCTTAGCCCATTCAAGAGCCCAGCACCCCAAATGTTCACAAGCCCAAGTGCACGCACGCTTAGCCCAAGTACATAGCCCAGTACTCATGCGGCCCAGCACTTGAATGTAGCCCAGCCAGCTAGCGGGCCTAGCTCAGCAGGCCTGACCCATGAGCACAGGTCTCACGGCCCAGCTCAGAGAGCCCAGCCCGCGAACCAAGCCTCAATCCAGCTGTGCATTAGCCCATAAGCCAATGCCTTCAGTGAGCCCACATGCATGACCATATTTCACGCTGCGTGCGCCCTCCTCGCTAAACGCGCGTTTTGGTCGTCTTCTTCCATCAACCAGATCCAAATGACCCAGTTCTCCCAGCTCACGACCCGATCGTAACTCACACCTCCGATCTCCGATCTCAGGCGGATCGATGCCATTTCCTTCAGCTCAATCCGAGTAAAGGTTCCATATATTCAATTCTTAATTTACGTGTCAATGAACATGTCCAAAACGAAGAAAGTCTTGGTTTTCCCGTTCACAATCAAAATCCAAAATAAAATAAATATCTTAATTTAGTTAAGATACTGATTACCTGCAACAGATAATTAGTGAACAACAAAATTTATATTAATTATTTCTAATGAAACTAAAAGGCCAAATATTTTTAAAAATGCAACCTATGTCACGTTAACTGAGCAAAGGAAATCATTTAGAGCTTCTGTTCACCAGGTATAAACTCGAAAACGCATGCAAAATACAATATACAAAACAGTGTGGAAAAAAAAAATTAATAAACAGAAAGAAACTCAAATACAAACAAATAACCTGTTCCATTGTTAGAAAACAGAGGCCACAAGTATTTGTCTTAAGAATGTAAGTGAAATACTACAATGAACAGATCATATAAGACAGCCGAAATTGTATGGTATAAACTAAAATATGAATGAAACTAAAGCAAGGCCACCAAATTCAATAACAAAATAGAAACCTGTTGAAGTATGCTTTGCTAATTCACTGAACGTAAATTGATTGAGGCCCGCAGGTACTACCACAGCCTCCAAGACAAATTGCCCACACCACAAGGCCATGTTTACGCAGCTGCTTATCTCCCGTGATACAACGAATTACACAAGTTTGGATTATGACCTTCCAAACTCCTCTCAATAACTCCGGAAAGAACTCCTTCACTCTATCACCAAGCTCTTCCCTCCTTCTTCCTACTCTTTCAAACTATGATGGAATACATGTAATTACCAGCCAAAAATTATGTGCTGAAACATGTGTATATATATACCAAACAATCCCATAAAAGCAAGCACTCAATGTGTTAAAATTTATTTTATTACAATGTGATACACACTCAATGTGTTAAACTTAATATTACAATGCATACGTAGGTTTGCAACAATTCATTCAAAATCCAACAAAGATTTTATCAGATTCGACTATGGTGGAATTGAGAGCCGGGGTTCAAGCTTGGGGCATTGCCGAAGATTTAGGATGGCCAAATATATTATGGCGCAGTGATGCTCAAAATATCATCAAGGAATATATGCTCAAATTTAGAACCTCTTTATTGGAAATGTTAAGCTTCTTTAAATCTTGCAATGTCTCGCATGAGTCGTTGTACACGATATGGGTCCCTACGCAAAAATTAGCATCCAAGTTTAACTAATATAGATTTATTTTATAACGGGTTAACGTATATTTTATTGTTAAATTAATGGATAAAACCCATTTAATATGTTAGGAAATTGTAGTTTAATAGTAATAGCATATACCCAAATAATCCTAAATTTTAAAGAGCATACTTTAAAAATATTTCATAATTATTATTGCATTATTTAAGACATTGTTTAAAGGTTTGTTGAACCATTCGAAAATGTTACGTTTGAGAATAATACGGACGTTAATTTTACTTTTTCTTCAATTTCCTATTTATTTTGAATATCATTTTATAATATTTATAATTTATCTTAGTATATGTAAAATATATATATATATATATATACATAGAGCAAAAATGTATTATTCTTTTAGGATTAAAAAGTAAAATAAATAAAGGAAAAACTGATAAATTTGAACGGTAACACTTCATCCTGTTAACCCACTTTGAACGACGAAAATTTAAGTCGAACCCTATTCAAACGACACGTCGTTTGAACACGCGTCTGACTTCTGTGCCCACCTCAGCTCCAACACTTGTACGATTGTACGACGTCGTGCGCCATATGAGTTTTCTTCCCCTCTCGAACTCCGTCTCTTCTCAATTCCAGAGATTTGGGTCCCAATTCACAAAGCCTACAATCTACATGTTCCACCATTAATGGCGATTTGATAAACAATCAGAAACCACCCCAAACAAGAAGAAGAAAAAGAAAACCAAATGCAAAGATGCTTCAACACCAACACCAACTGGTTCAATCCCCAGCTCGTCTAGGGCCTCGAACCCAATCGCCTTCTCTCCAAAACCCTACCTCCTAAACTCCCTCTCTCTCACACTTCTTCTTCTTCTTCTTCTTCTTCTTCCTCCTCCTCCTCTTCCATTACCACAACCTCCTCAACCCCTCCTCTCCCTCCCTCCCCCAGAGCTCAATCTCCTCCTCCAAATGGCTTCGCCTCCAAACTCTTCGAACTCTCCCCCATCGCCCCCTCTGGCTCCTTCCGTGGCTCTCTACCCACTTTCCTTTCTTCCCAATCTCAACCTCCTCCTCCTCTTGACTCCTCTCCTTCTTCCACCAAAGAAATACTTTCCCTCTTCACTCTCCAAACCCAACTTCGAAGCTGTTGCCCAGCTCCAAGAAATCCTCGATCTCCAAGACGCTAAGCAGAAAATTGCTCGCGATGTTCGGTCCAAGGACTCGGGGCTTTTGCGTTTGCTAATAAGGTGAAGGATGCCGAGCGGTTCTCGACATTCTCGTCGATGATTATTCCGATTATCGCCGACCCAAGAGGTTGAAATTGAGGGAGATGGTGGGGCTGAAGATGATGATGATGCAGATGCTGGTGATGATGAGGATGAGCAGTCGGTGACGACGGTTGCTTCGAGGTTGAATTTGGAGGACATTCTGTCGTATGCTCATCGGATGTTACACCACGTTTGCACCGCCGGATGCGCGGACAAGGCTCCGCGGTGCGCTTTCCGCCTGCGCCGCAGGACGAACAAAATGCGGGCTTCTCAGCTGTATAATTTTGCTAACCTTGATGTTGGTTTGCCGAAGGTGGTGGAGAGCAAGGACAAGAGCATTGAGGCAATGATTGAGCCACCACCTCCGATGCTGGTGCCGGAGCCCAACCCACTTCCGAATTTGGCTGCCATTCTTCCGAATATCACAGTCCCGTCAGGGTGGAAACCTGGAATGCCTGTGGAATTGCCCATGGATTTGCCTGTGCCACCACCTGGATGGAAGCCTGGGGACCCAGTGCCTTTGCCACCGTTGGATTCTCTCCCTGCTGTTCCTAGAATGGAAGAGCAGCAATTGCGTCCTCTTCCGGGATTACATAAACCGCCAGAGACAATACAAGTTCGACCTGTTCAGCTGGATATTCTTGATCAAGACGACAGTAGTAGTGATTACAGTAGTGAGGATGCAAGTTCTGAAGATGATGATTAGTCGGGTACGGGTATGATTATTCCGTTACTTCTGTTGTTTCATGTTTTCAAGCATATGTTTCTACTTTAGTCTGAATTTGAACAAGTTGAAAGTTTTCATCTTTATACCCGGTATGCGAATTTTCTAACCCTTTCCAGTATTTTGAAGTTTTACTTTTTACTCTTTATAGTAAAAAGGAACATGATGGCTAACTTAATAAATATTTGGAAGCTGTACGTAGTCTTTGCAAATTTGTTTATCTATTTAGCTTAGCAGAGAACAATCAATCTTGACATTTAATAAGCTACTTTGAGTATTTGAGGTGAGGAAACTGCAAAAAGAGTCCATTTTCAACATGTTTGATGGCAGATTTTTGCAAATATCTATATGGGTGGTTTGTCCGTGATTAATTTTAGTAAAGTTTGTAGGGGAACGAAGTAAAATGTTTTTTTGGGTCACATGAATCAGCTGCAGACTATCAAAATGAGTTAATGAACAGATTAGATTGGCGCTCTGCTAGTGGTATTGCCAAAGAATGTAATTTCTTGGATTTGTGAAGTATATGATGGGAGTATATACAAAATAATGTAATGGCTAGACAGGAAATAAAGTCTAAGATAATTTAAACAATGAAAATGCATGTGAGAACTTAACGGTGGAGACAAATGCAGTTCTTATTTTAATTGATCCGTCAGGATGTCTGTGCTTGAACTTATCATTTACATTGGCTCCAAATAAACTAATCACTTAATTGCTTCAACAACTATCTTGGATTCTTTTTATCGACCAGAGATAATTTTAGTTGATAATTGGAAATTTAGAATCCTCTAGAGTTATTAGTTTTCATATACTATATATTGATGGTTATAAAAAGCTAAAAATGAGTGAACATTTGACATTAAATGGTTTTGAATGAGCATTTTTTCCCTGAATATTCAAATAGGGAATATGAAGAGCATGGTTTATAACATTTGGAGAGTAATTGGTGAAATAGGCAATTACCAGTGAAGCTTTACTTGATTACATGAAACGATCCATTTTGAAAGAAATATGTGTATACACACGCATAATGGCGGGATGGTTTTGAAGTGAAGACCTTAGAGTGAAGGCATATTGCAATTGATTTAGTTCAATCCTAGCAAAGGACAGCGCATTGGATGAGTTGACAAGCTATGTTATAATGATTAATGCTAGGACTGTCTCTGACTTTGTTGCTGCAGTTTATTAGATTTCTTGTATATTCTGTGATAGAACGAATAGATTCAATCATATACGTGTCTTTCTGCATGATAATAATTTTTTTCAATCCGATAATATTATTTCTGCATGTTTGTATGTATTAATATTTTTCAATCTGATAATAAAGAAAGGCATGAGACAGTACCATCGTAAAGCTTCAAAAGTGTGTGAGTTATTTTGTAGGTATTCCATATATGCAATCATTGTGGGTCTTTGGCTGTGAAATCTGGATGCTTTAGTAAACTGCAGCAGATGACTCATGATGAACTGTGTTTTGGGTCCGCTTTTGTTACATTAATGTTTTATGGGAAGTTCGGTAGAAGAAGATAAAATAGGATGGATGGATAGGTAGGAAGGATAGAAAGTGGGAAAGAAGGAAAGAAACATGTAATCAATTGTGTTGCTTTGAACTATACGATCTTTTGTTCTTTTAGGATGGAATATGTGAAACAAAGACAAATTTCTAAGTTAATATATTATTTAACCATTTGTATTATTTACAAATTATCATTTGACTAAAATGTAGAGTGATTTAATGGTTCTCTATTAATAACTTAGGCAAAACTTTCTTTCCATCCTCTAATTCCTCCGCTTATGGAGGGACTGGTTTTGAGTATTTAGAGGGATAATGGTTCCAGTCACTTTTCCTTCCTCATTTCAACTATTTCCTACAAACTGGAGATGGATTCTCCATCCTTCCTTCTCTCATTCTCTTTCCTTCCACTTTTCCTCTCTACCAAGAAAGTGTTAGAGAAGAACTGAACAAGTTACCACATGGAATCTGCAGATAAGCTAGAGTTCAAATTTTTGTTTTAAAGATGGGACAGTTAGTTTATAAGTTGCTGAATTCATATATATAATTGTAATTGATATATAAATTGTAATTTGTGAGAGTACATTTTAAAATCCATATTTATATAGTTACACAGCTTCTCTGGCTGTGTCGATAGATTTAGTGATGCATTCTGAGATTTATTTTCTTTAACATAATAATAATAAAGTACAGGAGAACAAAAAGAGAAGCTTTAAGAATAAAGGAGATTAGTTAATTAGAGAAAGACTTATCTGACGTGCGGTTACTGAAGACATGGATTATACACAGAATATTTAGTTTATGCCTTTTGTCTTGTGACATGAAGTATTTTTATCAAAAGAAGCTACAAAGGAAATCTTCATAAAGCAGCAAAGGGTATTTTACCTTCAAATTGGAGAGACTTGAGCGAGTCTTCTTTCTATAATAATAAAACCACTAATTGTAATTTTCCTCAGCCTACTTGTTTATGTTATCAATACTTTCAGATATTACAGTTGTTCTAGATTGCTGTCTAACATATTCAAGCTGAAGGATCTTGGAGCATTTTTGTAAGACGTCATGTATACTTCAGTATTTAATTACTATATCTGTGTTCACTGAATTCTGGATTTAGGATTTTTTGGGTACTACTTATGCTTAACCTGGTAAGTTGTTTTACTTCATTGTTGTTATATTAAGCAGGGTTTGGTTATAACTAGAGATTTCTGTCCTTGTTATTATTGTCATGATCATGTGCGGATCATGATCATGATAATATTGATATAATGTGAGGCTCATGCAAATTGAATGACCTTCAAGAGTCATGCATCTGTGCTGGATCTTAACAGGTAGCCAAATAAATTCTCAATTCTGACTTTCTAGGGATATGAGTTGGGGTTTGATATTGTAGTTTTTTGCAAATAATATTCATTAAGCATGCGTGTCACAAAGCAAGAGGGCGTGGTACCCCTTTTGTTTATTCAATCACCAAGTTTGTATGTTTTGGATCTTTTTCCCATTTCTTGAAATTGACTCTTCTATCCATGTGAGACTAAAATTTGGGTTTGATAATGTAGTTTTCTTGAAATTACGCATCCCTCCGCTCTCTCTCTTTTTGTTTTCTTCTCTTTTTATAATTACCACTCAAACCACATTGTTTCTATAATTAGCGCTCCTCCTTGTGTTTCCTTTTTTCAGTTTTTTTCTCTCTTAAGATCCTCCTGTAAGATTAGTCAAACCAATCTTTTTCTTTTTTCCCACTATCCACCCCGAGTCAAGTATCTGTTTTATTTACTTATTGTTTTATAATTATTGTTTTTATTTTGTCAGCTAGGTTGTTATCCTTCAAAATTAAGTAGGGTTTCAACTTGTGAAATAGGGTTGAGGGTGTGAAATATTAATCTTGTGCCCTATAAGTATCAAATCACAAATACTATCTCCCCACACAAACAAAAAGGAAAAATAAATAAATAAACAAAAGAAACCTACTTCAGTTCAGACCCAATCTCCAACCTAGCCTTGAACTTTGAGGTGAAACGCTATGACCCCATTAATTGTACCTTCAAAGCCAACACCACGTGAAGTGAAAAACTCTCAGATGTTGATGACCAAGAAGGCAAAATTACTAGTTCCTAAGTATTCACCAAAATGATGATAAACCATCCATGGAAGGGAAAGACCCAGTTAGGGTGATTAAGGATGCACTTGGTAGAGTGCTAGTGTATTACTATCCATTAGCTGGACGTCTGAAGAGGGGTGCTAACGGGGAGCTTATGGTGGATTGCAATGAGGAAGGCGTTTTCATAGAGGCTGATGCTGATGTCACTCTTCAACAACTCGGAACGATTCAACCTCCATTTCTGTTTCTTCACAAAGTTCTCTATAATGTTCCGGCTCTGACGGTATTTTCGGTTGTCCTTTGTTGTTAATTCAAGTAAGTCTTGCTTTTTGCTTTGTTTCTTTCTTGTATGCAAACTGTTGTGGCATGTGTGCATGCAGCTTTATAAAAATTGTGGATATCTATGTTCATATAAAACACTACCCAAAACATTAATAATATTGTTTTTAGATGCAAGATGTGATTTAGTTCTTCATTTGGTGCCTTAAAATACAATATGAAAGCGATTATTGTGTGTTGTATAGATATATATCATTCATTGACGACAATGATGAGTAGGATATTTTGTTGTATTAAAAAATATTGTAGGTAACTCGTCTGAAATGTGGAGGTTTCATTTTCGCAATACGTTTTAATCACCCAATGACTGATGGCCTTGGGATCGCACAATTCACGATCTCATTGTCAGAGATGGCTCGAGGTGCAGAGCAGCCATCTGTTCTACCTGTGTGGCAGCGGGAGCTCTTAGATGATCCAAACCCTCCACAAGTAACTCATCATGATGTTCATCGCCAAAATAATGATGATAAGGTTATACACTTGGATTTCAGCGACATGGTCCATGGCTCTTTCTGATTTCAGTCCTAATGAGCTAAGAGATGTTCGGAAACATCTTCCATCACACCTTGCCTCTTGCACTAGATCTGAATTACTAACAGCTTGTGTATGGAAATGTCGAACACTCGCCCTAAATCTCGACCCAGAAGAGGTTGTTCAACTTTTAATTGTATTCGATGGACGAGGCAAGAGCAATGGTTTAAGTCTACCTTCAGGATACTATGGAAACGTAGGCATGGTATTGCCTGTAGTATCAAAGGCTGAGATATATGCACAAATCCATTGGCATATGTGGTGGAGTTGGTAATGAACACCAAGTCTCAGTTCAAGGCAAAGTACACAAGATCAGTTGCAGATTTTATGAGACAGAGGAGGCCCTGATTTGAAAATCAAAGAGAATTACGTGGTTTCTGATGTAACAAAGCTTCCAGTTGGAGAAGTCGATTTTGGATGGGGTTGTCCGGAATATGGTGGACCTGCTATATCATCCCCTTTCAATTGCTACTTTGTCAAGTCTGCAGCCAAAGGTGACGATGGAATTTTATTGGTAGCATGTTTTCCATCGTTGCTCATGAAGAGGTTTCGACGAGAGCTGAAGAAAATGATGTCGGGTCCAATATCTATCAAACATTCCAAACTCTGAAGAATTTGGACAATAAACTTTGAATATTTTGAATGTTTAAAAATTGTGGAATAAGGCTAAGGCAGTGATGTATCACGTAGTATGTGTTTTATGTTTTTCTTTTTATTTTCACTATAAATGATGTGTTTCGTAGAGCAATATAGCTCATGTTGTTGTGACTTGTGAAGAAATATAAATAAGAAATGCGTACGCGTTCATGTTCTTTTTCACTGGGAAATTATGTCTAGCAGAGACAGAGGATTAGATTAATATTTTATTGCAAGTAATTTGATTTTTACTAATTACCATATTTTTGTTCATTGAAATATGATTGATATATACATAGAAAGAGAGTTGCTTTTTGGGCTATGCATGCAGCTCATATATTTTAAGTTATAATGGAGGAAAAATTGGTCAATTCACGTCAATATTAACTTAATTACAGTTGAGAGAGTGAACGGACACTTTATTCTCTCTCCTGGAGCCCTAAATGCATAGGCAGAGAGAGCACATGAGATAGGGAACGAACAGGCTCAATGGGACAGCATATGAGATAGTGAAGGAATAGACCCAATGTGCAGTTGCTTATAACCAAGTACGTAGGTAGTTTTCGTTTACCAACGCGTAAGTGGTCTATGTTCCTATGACCAGCCGAGTCTTTCTGGCCCTATGAACATCAAGGTGATGGTGAATCGAGATTGCAAGCTACCTTGGTCTTCTGTAAGTTCTAGATTCATATCAAAGGCTTTAGTAGTTCTGGGAGACTAATTCAATGAAAAGTAATATATATATACTACCTTGGTCTTCTGTAAGTTCTAGATTCATATCAAAGGCTTTAGTAGTTCTGGGAGACTAATTCAATGAAAAGTAATATACATATATATATATATATATATATATATATATTACTTATGTGTTTATTTTATTGTTCATACTTATTAATATTTCATATGATCCAGCATATATAAGCTATATAGCCTAGGCGATCATTTATATATATATATATATATACATATATAAAAGGTGCCACTCAAACTGCCTAATTGTTTTTAGACTTGGCATTCCTGGATCCATCTGTTTTTATTTTTTATTCTATCCTAAGAACCATGTCTTCTCCTCTTTTTTTTTTCCATCTTTTTTTTCCTACGATTCAGCAGAGTCAATTAAGTATCCGTTTTATTTACTTATTATTTATAATTATTGTTGCTTATCCTTCATAATTGCAAGTACATAGGACTTGCTACTTGAGAAAATAAAAGAGTTGAGATTGAGGGTGATATTATTGGCCAAGAAGTATCAACTCCCACAAATATATATCACTCCCTTTCAGCTTTCTATAATTCCGTTCAACATATATCACTAAATTTCCAGTTCTACTGCACGGAAATGACATCACCAATCTCCAATCTAGCCTCAAGCTTACAGGTGAACCGCTGCGATCCAGAAGTGGTTGTACGTTCAAAGCCAACACCATGTGACGTGAAGAAATTCTAAGTAATTGATGACCAAGAAAACACAAGGTTGATTATTTATGAAATATGGTTTTACAAAATAATGACTAACCATCAATGTAAGGAAGACCCTGTTAAGGTAATTAAGGAAGCACTTGGTAGAGCGCTAGTTGTGAGCCTCTGCACTATTTTAAGTGTTTAGTAAATCTCTCACACGATTACAAATATAAAGAACACGATCTATATTTTAGCCCAATTGATCAAATTCTCATAATGATCACTCAAGATTACAAAGTAATCACTCAAGCTTACAACCAAAGAGCACTTGGAATGAAAAGGACTTCACACAGGAATGTCTCTCACAAACTCTCAAATTCTGATTTGTGATGCGCAGAACACTAGAGAAAACAATTTATAAATCATTTATAACGGCAGTCCTCACCACTTTTAACATTTTGCACCTTTGGTTTAAGAATTAAATAATTTTTCTTTTTTTGTTTTATGTGGTAGCTCATGTATTTTGCATCATTATATACAAAGAATTTATCAGCTTAAATTGGCCTTGTTTTATGTGGTAGCTCATATATTTTGTATCATTATATACAAAGAATTTATCAGCTTAAATTAGCCTACTGACGTGATCAATATCTTTCAAACTAGGTGATATTAATTTTTCAAACATTCATGTACTGTCATATCATTACTCATATTATATATACTACTAGCATGTTCCCAATATGTTATTTTCTTTGTGTATCATGATCATGGTGATATAATGTGAAGCACATGCAAATTTAAATGAACTTCACGAGTCATGCATCTCTGCTGCACCTTACAGGTAGACAGGTAGCCAAATAAATTCTCAATTCTGATTTTCTAGGGATATAAGTTTGGGATTGGAAATTGTAGTTTTCTGTGCAAATAAAATTAATTAAGCATGAAGCATGTCACAAGGCAAGAGGATATACTCCTTTTGTAGGCTAGGTCAATGCATGCAAGCCATTATCACCAAGTTTTTTGTGTGTTTTTTAATCTTTTTCCCTTTGTGATCCGGATCCTCGGCACTTCTTCAAGTTGACTATTCTATCCATGTGGAACCAAAATTTGAGAATATATAATCATTGGATAATAAATTAATTAATGAAACCCACCTCTGTTTTTTTTTTTTTTTGGTACCCACCTCTGCTTTTACAATGCAAAACAAGGTTCAAGGGCACCAAAACTTTTAAAATTTCCCAGTTTCTTCATACATTGAAAATAATATTTAATCATCATTTATGAAAAGCAGTTACAAATCTATGGACTCCAGCAAAATCAGGGACTAGGTTTACATCACAAAAGATGCCTCCGGCATTAGTTTCCATGTACTCAACAAGATGCTTGCACTGCTTCTCACCGTTTGTCTGCAACAATAAAGAAGTGAGGGGGAGAAGAGTAAGCATTAACAAACTAGTCGAAAAGAACAATGCATTTCACATCAATGAGCAATACAATTGTATTCCTAAACGTGCAATACTTTTACCTTCACTCCAACTTCACTTTCTATCTACATCTCTATGGCGGCAAGTTAAAAGCCTAAATGTCTCTATTCATTGGCTAAGCTTTGTGACGGACAGGAATTAGACAGAGACCGAGTCGATGGGCAATTACAATGGTCAAGGGCAGTGGCGTGCAAAGTTCACATGAATCCTACAAAGGTGAAGGGTATAGGAGAGGACAGGTTGAATTGAATTTAGCAAAAGATTGAACTTTTCATGTTAAATCATATCACTGGTCATTAATCCAAAGATCATGCTGTTGTTTCCTTAAGCGCGATCATTTGAAAAGCCAAAGTACGATTGTGAGCTGTTGTTTTGCTTGGGAGAAGAACAGTTGACAATATTAGAATGCAGGTAGATTTTGTAAACTTGTGATATATGTTTGATAACAATGACAAATTAATAAATCATCTTATACAACTATTTGGAAGCTAGGTAACTATGGTCTTTGGTGCTTTCACTTCCAGTGCTGAATGGGTAACTAGTGATCTATGTGTGATATCAACGGTAAATTAATCAACCATCTTAAGCTTCTCTATTCAGAAGCTAGGTGCTTTCTTTTAAAGAGATGAACTGGAAATGCCTACAATTAGCACTGAGCTCATGGTTTATAGGAAGGGCAGATTTTCAAAGATATGTCAAGCAGTGCCATTAGGGATAATGCGGTGTACTTAATAGAAAACAAATGCAAGAATCTTTGAAGAAATAGAGCTTACAGTTATGAAGTTGGAGTTCGCTTCTATCTTCATTGTCTGTGAAATGCTTGATGCCTTAAATCTAAGTCTTTAATCTTTCTGTTTCTACTGTAGTTGATGCAACTTGTATAAAATCATATAAGGAAGCAAAAATTGACACTATCGTCAAGTGGGAAATATTTTTCTATAACTGAAGCACCATATTGCCATATAAAATAACAAGATATGCCTCAATAGTATAGTCCCGCAACCAACAAATTCTCAAAGACAAAAGTTTTTCCTCTGTTTTTCAAATTAAGGCATTTATATGTCTACATACATTCCCCTATATGTATTTCTTCATATCCATCAAATTTTCACTTTTGTGTTTAGGAGTTAACTTTCTTCTGTATTAGGTCAAAAGTAGCGAACCAAAGAGTACCAGTGTAATATCATGCTACAGAGTTAACACAGAACAATGGTCTTCATATCTTTAGACAAGATCTACCTATTTTAG
>CM017582.2:18485112-18570242 GCA_007844105.2 Rhamnella rubrinervis | reverse complement strand
GGCAGGCAATCTTCCATGATCATCATATTCTATTCCTCTCATTCTCTAGCTCTCATGGAATTCATGAGTGCTCTTTACTTACTGCTTCTGAAACTGTATATTCTACTACGAATATTGCCTCAAACTTTGTATGTTTCCGAAACAATATAGCTATCAGTAGCGAAGGTGCATGCTGTAGCATACCCAACACGGACAGGAGTTCTGTTCTTCAAGAAGAAAGAGTGGAACCATGTCATCTAAGTTCATCTATTTACTATGGTGGGCAAGAAGTCTATTCCCAGTCCCCAAGTACCCAAGTCTCTGGATCTTACCCTATAGTGAGTCTTGATTAGTTGATGATTAATATGCAAATGTTCTGATCTCATATTATTGTCATCGTGATTAGCTGATGAAAGGATGTGCAGAAAATAACTGTGGTCATATTCTCTGTGAATGATAGTTCAAGAAAGATGGGGCTGAAGACGATCCAAATGCGAGCAATAGTGCTTCTCGAGGAAATTGGTGGCAAGGTATCAATGAGTATTACTCTTTGTAAAGTATTTGCACTTTCCAGACTATATTAGAATTTTGAACATTTTTGTATTGTTTCTGCAGGTTCGCTCTATTATTAGGAGCTTACCTACCAAGGCTGCATGAGTTTTCCATCTATTTTGAAGGTTTGATAATATTCATTCCGTTGCTTATAATATAGATGGACTTTTCTTTCTATGTTTCTTTCTTTATTTTCTTCAGATTCTAGAAATAATGATATATTCATCCAAAATAAATCCGTGGACATTTTTTTGACTTTCTATGAGCACAGATATGCATATGGTTGAATTTTTTTTTTTTTTTTTCCTTTTCTTTTCCCATTTTTGTTTAGCAAATGACTTCTCTCTTTTATGTAACAAATGCTTCTAATCTAGTTCAGCCATCTGACAATGTTCTCTTTCCCCTATTTACATTTTCAGGGGTTCATGAAGCCTAGTGAGGAAGTGCGGAAAATATGCTATATAAATAAGTTCATGCAGGCAGAGAAAGCTTAAGCATGAAGATGTGTACTATAAATAAGTAGATGAAGCAGACAAAGCTTACGGGAAGCATTTGGTAGTCAGAAATGCAAACTTATCTTCTGAGAAATTTATCATTCTGTGGGAGTTTCACTTTAAACCTGGTTGAGAGGTTTAAAGTTCATCAAGATTCTCAACTGGCCTAAATTTCTATATGTGGTTAAAAAGTTGTTGTCATGTTCTATAAAGCCTGTATTGGCTGACAATGAACTGATTATTAATGGCTGACAATGAACTGATTATATGACCCTTTTCTTCTGTTCTATCTCCATGTAGATGCTTGAGTTTGCAAATATCTTTATTCACAATGATAGTTTCAACGGCATATAGAATTTTGTTATCATGAAAAGTAAATATATAAGTGCTTAAGATTTTACTTTAAAGAGGAATTGTTAGTCAAGCAACAGCAATAAAATGTGGCTTATCAGCCTAGGCAAAGAAACAAGATCAAATGTGGCTTAAGATTTTACTTTAAAGAGGAATTTAATCAATATCACAAAATTGCTAGTCAAGCAACAGCAAGCAAAGAAACAAAATCAAATGTGGCTACAATTAAAAGTATATGGGAAAATCTAGTAGAGAACAGCAACGAGATGTAGCAAGAGTACCTCCAGATCAGCTGCCATGGATCGATCAACCAAACCGACATGTTCTGCAATTGTCAAACCGTCTTTGCCATTTCATGGAGCCAATGCTCAAGAATCCCAAGCTAAAAAAACCAGTTGTCCTTTCTCTCCATGAAAAGCTTCCCTCACTCCCTGGCCTTGCAATCATTGCAATATGGATTCTCAGTGTCTCACAGACACAATCAGCCTTGGCTTGATGATTAGTGAACAGTGTTGAAGCTTCCATTTCTCCAATGCTAAAAGGAGACGCTTCCTCTTGATTCATTTTCTTTCATGGAGGTGGCACTTGACAAAACCCATTTAGATGTTCTCATTCTAGCTCGCACAAATTTAAATATAATATAATCTGCCACATTAGTTTAATGGAGTTCGGTAACGACAATAACTGTCCACATTGTTCTTGTCATCTGATATACAAAGGAAAAGTCTTTCATAAGCTGCTGCCATCTTGGTGGCAGTGAACAATTGCAAACCTCTCTGCCTAACCGCCTGGCCTTTTGCTTCAAAGCTTCTCTTCCATCACCAAGAACGTTAAGAAGAATCCTCTTTAGTGAAGCTATCGTTGGTGAGAAGGTATAACCCATTTCTGTGCCAACAATTACAGATCTTGTAATGCTGGCAAGCCTTGTTGCCATTACTGGCTTACCACAGAGAATTGCTTCTAATAAAGTATGGTCCAAACCCTGAGCTCGAAGAGTTGGGTTCATGAAAATGTCTATTGCATTATAGAAACCTGCCAGTTGAGCTTGTTCCAGTGGCCCCACGACAATTATGTTGGAACCGAGATCTCTATATCTAGCACCCCAAGGACCATTCCCAGCAACCAAAACAACAACACTCTCCTGAATATATCATTTTCTGTGAGCAATTGTTTCAAAGCCTCGAACATTAATGGATGTCCTTTATCTTTCACCAACCTCCCAGCCATCCCTAAAACTAATGTCCTAGATTCAAGTACACCATATTTCTGCTTAAACTCTTTTCCCTTGGCAATGTCAGGCCTGAAAGTTTCCTCATCTATGCCATTAAGAATAATGTGAACTCGATCTTCTGGGATCATATAAATCCTCTTTAGAATGTCTCCAACATGATCACTAGTAGCAACGTGGTGAGCATAATCAGGGAAATCTAACCTCTTCAACAACTTTTAAGGCTCTCTCAGTCAAGGCATATGCCTGTGGTTCTTCAGGGCCCTCAAAAGTTCTTGAATGATGTCGGAATGAATGGTTTCATATGCAATCCCATGCCAACTGACAGCCAGGTTAGTTATGTTACGTGATCGACTATGCAAAAGGCCACAACTTTCAGTGTGTACCACATCAAAAGGTCTTCCAGTAGAATTTTGAGTTTGAAATTGCTTCCAGACTAAAGCTTGGTTCAGATAGCCACCAGCTGATGGTTGTGAGAGATGAAAATATAAATTGGCTATTGGGTATCTAGGGAAGGAGGAATTTGAAGGAAAAGTGGTGAAGATGTGAAGCTCATGACCCTTTTGGCAAGTGCCAAGTGGAGGGTCAAGGCATGCCTTTCAAGTCCTCCAGCATGAGATCTTTGCGGCCACTTCTTTACAAATAGAGCAATCTTAAGAAGTTTCAAGGGCTGGTTGAAAGAAAGATGATTCCATGCAGAAGGGAATGTAAGGAGGTCAATTGGTTGGTTTTGCTTTTGCTCCATTTTCTGGTATAGAGAATAATAGCATTGATCACAGCCATGGCACCAATAGATGAATGGAATGAAAGACAATCCAGAAAGCAACAAGATGATGCAGCAGAGTCGGCGAAAACTGAAAATAGTAACCTGATCCTTTGCCATGGAAATTTAAGTAATATAGGATCAAGAAATTAAAATGTGTATCTGACTCACTTAACTGAGCAGAAAATATAGAACTCTAGTCTCAATGTGAAAGAAGAGAGACTATTTGGAGAATGTAACTCACAAGAAGTCAAATGAGACCCTTTCAACAGCTTTGTAGAGAAGGGTCTAATCTCCCTCTGGATTCTTTTCTGATCTGCACCTGCACATGGATCTCCACAAGTACAAAAGAAAACAGATCCTAGATATTAACAATCTCAGTGGATCAATTCTTTATGAAAAACTTGTTTGAGCAGCAACAATATATTTTGACTTTGTGGATCAATTAAGCATAAATAAAAATTTATACTTGTAGGTAGCACTAAAACAAAGACCAAGCCATTTGTCAGGTCCAAACTCCCAAGAATATCATAGCAGTATTATAAGGAGAAGCAAAGTTAGCCATTTCCAATACTAGCAATAAAATAATTCTTAAACTTCTAATCCCTAGAATCCTAGATCATACAACTAAAGCATTAAATTATACCACACTTCACGAATTTATAAAAATCTTGAAAAGTTATATAAATTCACATCTTTTAACTGTCACAAACAGTCCAAGACTGAGAATTGATTCAACCTTCACTTCCTTGTTTTAGCAATACTAAACTCTTAACCTTTATTCACTTGAAAACCTTCAAATGCCAAAAATTAAACAACTAATCTTCAAATAGCAACTCATAAATGAAGCCTACAAAGAGTGCAAAATGCGACATTTCAAAGTTCATAAGTGTATATACATGTAATCAAAACGAAAGTACAGAAAAAGAACAGTTCGAGTTTCTTTTCCCACAGCAGAAATTTTCTATTCATCCAAACAATGGAACTAAGCGAAGAATTCATAAACCCTCAGCGAGTAAACGCATGAAGCACAAGAGAAACATAAATGACAAGTGCCAGAGGAACCAAAATCACTAGAGGACCCACTGCAGCAATTGTATACAAACTCCCACAAGCCAAAGTCCCTAACTTGACCTGAACCAAGTCCACAAGAGCCATCATCAGGAACCCACACCCGAAAACCGACCCGAATGCCGAAGCCAGCATCCCAAGCCGTAAACAAGCCTTGTTAACGTGACCCATGGTGACACCAAGCAGCTGATCACCCACCTCATCACCACCTTTGCTCATTTTGATGGCCTGCTTTAGAGCCAAAGCAATGAGGCTGGAGAAGAGGAAGGAGCTGAAGGAGTAAACGTGGAAGGCAATCAGACCCTCGGCTATCTGGGGCCCAGCAGCACAAGCCATGTCATCGCCGATGAGTGTGGTTCGGGCGTCGGTGGTTGGGTACCAAGTGAGGCCGAGGAAGAGTGCCAGCGTGAAGAGTGAGTTGACGTTAACGACGCCGTCCAATGCCATCATGTGGATGGTCGTCGTGCTCAATCTCTGGCGTGACACGTCGGACATTTCCGGCTGGTAAGAGGTGGTGGTCGTGGAAAGGAAATAAAGCATATTTTTGGGGCTTTTTCTTTTCTTTTTTTCCTGGGAAAGAGATTGGTTTTTAATCGGTGGAAATAGAATACTAGTGGGTTTGCGTATGAATGAAGATCGAAAAGTGTTGCGCTATTTAGAAATGGATTAGAAAGCAATATGATAAATGATATAAAGAGACACTTAATATCATCTATGTATCATAACTTAAGAATTTGATGGCTTCTGGGCAATCCCTTACAATTGCAGAGAGTGAATTGGCCCCTGAAACTCAAGTGGAATTCAATATGATAATATTGAAGAACTGTCCATCAAAAGTCCATTGCTTCCTACAATAGAAACTCCAGTTCTAAAAATATCCCCTAGTGCTCCAATACAATAGGACATCCATTGCAGAGTCAATATTCGTCCTTGAGTATATTGATGCATGAAACCTGAAAAGATAATTCCATTTTACCTAAAGATCATCATGACAGAGCCATGGCACGCTTCTGGGCTAAATTCAATGATGAAAAAGGTCAACTGGGTACCATTTGTATTTTCCTTTCATAATCTATTATAACATGATGTTGATAATCATATATATATATATATATATATATATATATATATATATATATATATATATATATTTGTGTACAGCTCAAGCCAGCAGCATCTAAGGCTAATATTGCAGAAGAGCAAGAAAAAGAAAAGGTCATTGAAGAATTCCATGAGCTGCTAAAATTGCTAGAGAATGAGCTCAAAGGGATTGACTTCCTTGTAGGGGAGAGCTTTGGATATTTAGGCATTGCAGTTCTAATTTGGTACCCGTTGGTGCAAGAAGTTGTGGGATTGCATTTTTCTGAAGAGAAATTTCCCATGATTTGCAAATGGATTAGGAAGCTCCATGAGATTGAGGTTGCCAAGAAATGCCTCCCTTCCAGACTGAAACATCTACCTTTTACTAGATCCTCTATGAAGCCTTGAAAAGAGCTCAAAGATGAAGAATTTTAGTTGACGAATCAAGTACCTCGCACACATTTTGCTTAAATAAAAGCTTGCAATATTGTTCTAAGAGAATTCTAAATTTTTCTCTGCAAAGGTACTTTTCTATAATTATTCTTTTTGTGTACTTTTCAGCTTGTTTGTGGTTGTTCTGTTTTGTCCTCCTCTAGATTTGTTCTATTGTTGCTTGATGGTTTTATTTTTGTTATACATATACAATCATGAAACGTTCAAACTCATACATACAACCATGTATATATACAAGGTTGAATTGTTAAACATAACAACTTTAAACACTAGAGTTTAGATCCTTGTCACACCTCCATATTCAACCACTCTCACTAAAACCAAATTATAGTGTATCATTTTAGCTGATCAGGGCAGATTCAGGCAGAGTAAAGATTACAGTTTCTTATCACTGCATGTGCATAGTACTTTTCAGAATTATAACAAATCAAAACCCTTGAGCTTGAGCACCTGGATCCTTGACAACGGTCACCGGGCAAGTCGCGTTCAGTACAACATGGTTGGTCACACTCCCCAGCACTAGCCTGATCATATTGAAAACCCACCAGCATATCAAAAATCCAAAGTAATTCATACTTTTCATGAATGAAGAATATTACTCATAATTCACTCTATGAAAAAGAAGCAAGTACCTTTGAATTTACCAAGTCCTCTGCTTCCCATGACCAAACAGTCAAGCTTCAAATCTCCAATTGCCCAACACAGTTTGTCCCTTGCATCTCCCAGTAAAGCTTAGCGACCACTGTCACCTAATAGATAAGTCAAATTTCTAAATTACAAGTTCATATACTATATATATATATATATATATATATATATATATATATATATATATATATATATATATATATATATATAACTCACATAAGAAAACTAGTTAAGTCATCAACAATAAGATACATGTTTCTCCTTTGATGCGGTGTCCAATAAACCCAAAACCTCAGGATCGACATCAACCTCATACTTATGCATCACCTCCTTTTCTCGGAACTCAGCCAAGGGAATCAGAGCTGAAAACCCCAAGCTCATCACAATCAGAATATTCAACATTCAATTAGTAAAATCACAAAATAATTAAAAGAAACTTTGAATAGGTTTATGAAGAAGAACATATATGTATACGTACGTGAACCAGTGGTGGACCAAAGAAGGTTGCGACTCTCATTTTCTTGGGTGTTGTTGATCACATGGATGACATGGAAGGTATCATCTTTCTGTAACAGATTATCAATTGCCCATTTCAAGGCAATCTTGCTTCCCTTTGAGAAGTCCAAGGCCACCCCAATGTTCCTATCTTTCACCATCTTTTTTTCTCTTTGTATTGAATTTACAGCTTATATATTATTATATGGCAATGAAAGCTGAGGTCAACGCATATATGGTTTGCCTTTACTAATTACTAGATGTCGAATGTTAGGTGAATGAATCTCTCCAAAACTCAGAAAGATCACTATGCTTTTTGCTTTGCTTATGTCACATGTCACTAGTTGTATTGTGTTTACTATCTAATAATTACATTTAACATTTCTTCACCCTCCCTTTGATCATTTGTAACCTTTTTCTTCTTAATATCAGCACATAAATAAAACTAAAAATGAAAGATCTTGCGCTCCTTTATAAATTTTCAGCAACTGTATATTAAAACTTGTCACATAATTTCTAGCTTGTTCTTTCAGTCATATAGTTTTGTCACATCTGCTAATGTTTAAATTCTTATACTAATTGACCAAAAAGATGAACAAAATTTAAATGAGAAGGACTTAGCTAAGTTACTAAAACTAAAATTCAAAACAACCAGTCCAATCATCAATATAACTTTATGGGTGTGGGAATAACAATTGTGAAATATGGAAAAGGGTTTACTCGGGAAATTTACTTGCAGAGGCGAATCTACGCTGTGGGTTGCATGGCCAGTCCATCTCTCTTATGTACATAATCCATTTACAAAAATCTTATAGTCCGATTCTATATACATAATAGTCCATCCTATTTTAAAATCGTAGATCCGTCTGTATCCCATGGTCACCAGCAAGTAAACTAACTTTGGCAACTGCTAACTGGGAAGTATTCTTTCTTGCCAGATTGAGGTTCTTACCAAAACTAATACACTATCTACTTTAATTTACCATGAGATTGGCAAAATCACATGATGGATTTGTGAAGTTCAAAAGAGAGAGAGTTCATTAACTAAGCCTTAAATATATAGGACCCGCCAATGCGCTTATTGTTGGACAGTAAGTAAATTTTGTAGGTTATATGTAAAATCGACTAGTTTCTTTCAAGTATGAAAGGAACCAAACATGACTAGATT
Source organism: Rhamnella rubrinervis (assembly GCA_007844105.2). Taxonomy (NCBI): domain Eukaryota; kingdom Viridiplantae; phylum Streptophyta; class Magnoliopsida; order Rosales; family Rhamnaceae; genus Rhamnella; species Rhamnella rubrinervis. The sequence goes on along the minus strand of CM017582.2, from coordinate 18,561,960 downwards.
TCGAGCCTCTTTTAGTAGGTAGTAACTATCGGATAAGAACAGCTATATTTAGTACAAGAAACATGCTACACCAAATGGGAAACTTCTAAAGTCCACATTTTCTTCAACCACTCCGATACATATCGCTGACATGACCCACTTACAGCAATATTCAACGTGCCCTTCTGATTAAGATTGAAATTAGAACTGGTTTGAGACCCACCGCAATAAATTTGTTTCGGCCTAATTTAATTAATATACATTTCTGCTCGATTTTTGGGCCAAATAATTATAAAATCCAAGCCCATCCCGGAAGAAAATAAAGGCCCATCTTGCATTTTCTGATTATCATTTTTAGAATTACAGGATTCCATTAATAAAACATAACAATGAGGTTTAGTATACTATACTTTGAAAGGGCTACATATTCATTTTTCTTTTCTATGATTATCCATGTCGAATTAAACACACTAAAGCTAGACCATAATCCAAGCTTGTGTTTCTTGACCGAATGCACAAAGTCAACAAACCAAATTAGGCACCGCTATAAATTATCCAGTTGCTATGTCTAACATATTTTATTGTGTTTTTTAATGGAATTTGTGCTTGGCCATGTTGGTGACCTAAGTTTACAATAAAGGCATATATATATACCTATAAATATTTTAGTGTACTGCATGGCTAAGTATATTATAAGCATTAATGAATAATATATATGTAATATTTTATTAAAAATATAAATTTATATTATTTATTAATTTTTATATTTATATTTTTCTGAATCCGTATAAATTAATTAATTATATTTTTATAATCACTTGCTGTGTATAAATAAAATAATAAATTAAAATATATGTATATTCACGTATATATTCATCACACACACCCTATTCCTTAACCCATAAGAAACAAAGAGAGGCCAAGTGACAGAAAATGTTCACTTTATGTGGCCAAAGAGTCAAACACTTAAAGGCACCTCAACTATCGCCGAAATCACATTAGTGGCGGTAAATTCGAACACCAACCCACAACTGCACCAACTTTTCATTGGCAAAACTGAATAAAAATCTTCAAAAAAAAGAATGGTGGGTTTGGTGGTTTACGTGGGTAAAAGGAAATTAATGAATGTGACCCTCGTTGGACGGTAAATCTCATTGAGAAAATTTCAACCAAAAATAAATAAGTTGCACGTACATATTAATGAGTTATAATTATATGAAGTCATTAGTATATATATAAAAAATACTAAGATTTATTTATAATTAAAAGAAAATAGGAAAATAGAAAGAACTCGTTGGACACATGTACGGTCTGACATCCAAAGAAGACAGAACAGAGCATTAGCGGAGGAGTCAGAAGTACAGCTAAAGCTCACACTGAATTTGGACCCACTCCAACCAAATCAGACCCCAAGCTTTGTCTTTGCAGTAATTTTAGGGCTTTTGTCTTCCTCTTATATAACTCACTCACTCCCTCTTTACGAAGTAGAAATGTTTTTCCAACTTCCATTTTTGCTCTTTTAGATCCCCTGTTAGACTCCATCTCTGTCTCTTTCTCTCTCAAAATTATTTGTTAATAATAATAATAATAATAATAATCATCATCATCTTGTCCAAACCTAGATGATCTTGTGAGTTGATTTGCCGTAATAGCAAAATCAATTCAAAGAAACCCACCACCTGACTTTTCTCTCCCTCTGTATCTGATATTTTCTTTGGTTCTTAATGATGGCTGTTGACCTACACCGTGGGGAAGATTTATTGTTTCGCTCGCTGTTTTTTGCTGACAACAACAACAACGAAGAAGAAGCGGAAGCTGAAAATATTACTCTCTCCAATCCTAACGGCTCTACCCACCAAACCAATGATTTTGATGTTCTTAATAGTGACGGGATTGAGCTCTCTACCTTGGGTTCGTCATTGGCTTCCTCGTCGGAACAAGCTTCGTCCACGACTGAGACAGAAACCGACGAGGACGACGATTACATTGCTGAGTTAACTCGCCAGATGGCTCACTACATGTTTCAGGAAGATGATAAAATGGACAAGGTAGTACATACTTACATATATGGTTAATTATTCTTCTTCTTGTGCTATGTTAATTCGTGCAATTAAGAATTTTTTTTTTTTTTAATGGTGATTTTCAGTCATGGGAACTGCGTTCAAATCATGGAACGCCAAAATGGCCTTGTCATCAGGAACCAATATCGCCGCCAAACATGCCTACTCGTGACGAAGTTATGGGAAAGTTGGAGCAGCTGAATATAAACAACCAACTGTCCAAAAACCCACAGGCGCAGCAATTTCAGAGCATATCTCCTAAGCCCAGTTCAACCCCAATATGTTTGGAGGATCCAAGTGTTGGGTTCTGCTCCTCAAACCAAGCTATTGTCGATCAAATTCGAGCTATTCAAGTAAGAATATGAATTATCACTAATTAATTTCTTAAGTTTGTAGTATTTCAACAAATTTTACTTATTTGGTATTGGTTTTTCCATATATATAGCTGTATAAGATGAAACATGAGCAGGTTTTAAAACAAGAAGGCTCTGCAAATAAAGAATCACAGCAACAGCATGCTCTGTTTCAGAAGAAAAACAGAGCATATTCAGCCAATTCTAATGGAGCTCTTTCTTGTGGTTTCTCTTCAACACCATGGCCTAACCAGAAAGTCGGATCGGGTATGAGGGCGGTTTTTCTAGGTGGGTCAAGTTCTACAGGTACTGGGTCTAACGGGACCGGCGTTTTCTTACCCTGCGTAGTTGGCAATAGCAACAGAAACTGCAGCACAAACCAAAACCAATCACGCAAGAAACGAGGTACAGAAATCAGATTGTTAGAATCTATCTGTATCTGTTTTCTAATGAAGTCTTTTGTTACAAATTGACATTCAAGAGCAACATGCATGTGAGTGCTCGTGGCGGCTTTGTTTCACTTTTAGTCGTTATAGAGGGTGGTTGCTTTATGTCTTTGTGAAGTGGAATATAACCTAATCCATACATGTTATATATATATATATTCTGATCTCTGATTAAACATTTATATATATATATATATATATATATATATATATATATATATATATATATATATATTCTGATCTCTCTGATTAAACATTTCTCTTTAACTTTAAATTGCTAGTGTGTTTGGTTGGATCTTATAAAATGGGTTACATGGTCTAAGATTCCTCTTAGTCCCCTGATCCCAATCTTCAATAGCGACCAAAAATACCCTGTTGCTTTAGCGTGGAACTGGACCGAAAATCGGTCCGCTAGCTTATATTTTGGAGTTGGGCACATCTTAAAGTTCAAATTGTAAGCTAAAGTAATTATTTTGTTGAAAATTCAGGAAGTTCACCAGTTCTCATACCAGCAAAAGTACTGCAAGCTCTTAAAGTTCACTTTGACCGAGTGGGTTACCAGCTCTCTGATCTACCCGAACCTTCTTCTACTTTAACTGCTGCTACTCTGCAACATGGTACGTATATGACCCAACCACAAAAACTCTAATAATCTTATTATTTTTCTTAAAATATTTTTGGGTTTTAAGTGAAGTGGAGCTCCATTACGTTAAATTATATTAATTACTATTGATTATATATATATATGTATATATATATATGTTATTCAGATAATTACAGGGTTGGGAGGACAGCTACAGCAGAGAAGTGTCCAGAGAAAAGCGTCATTCACGGCCGGTGCCGGCCATGAATCATTCTGAGATCGGTCTGCCTCAAGAGTGGACGTATTGAATCCACATGCAAAGCTGGCTAAGCTAAAGCTCTCTATATATATATATATATATATATATATATATATATATATATATATATTTATATATTTGTTTGTTCCCAAAGTATATAATGTCTCAAATTCAATGAGAGAATGATGGTGCTTAATTTGGCATTGTTCGCCCATAAAGAAAAAGGTCAAGTACATAAGAATAAAGAAGAGAATACACAGGTTGATCATCCATCAGCTACAGGGAATCCAAAATAGGTAATAGAGAGTTGGACACGTTACTACTAAGTTTATATTTTTTATTTGTTTATTTTCTCCTCTTTTTTAATCATTTTGTTTGTTGTTTATTTTTAGTGGGTAATATTGAATCTTTTAGGCAGAAAAAGAAAGGAATAAAAATGAAGGCAAATAAAAAGTGGTCTTGGAAGTGTGGAACAGACTCTGCTTTCTTTGGCTAGTTTAGTTGCAGGGCATGCAATGCATATATTGTATACTCTGTCCTAAAATATGTTGTAGTTATGTGTTACTGTATAAGGATGTCTTTTGAATATCCTAGTAATTAATAATAAGAGTATGACCCTTCATGTGTTATAAGATAATTAATTAATAATTATTATAATATAAAAATATAACAAGTAAAATTTTAAAAAGTATATAATAAAAAAAAATTTAAACCCGCCCCACTTACTAAATGAAGTTGATATTGGTGCGTTAGCATTATCGTTAATAATAATAATAATAAATAATTTCAGACCTATATGATTGTTTGGTTTTTCCAATGACGTGATTAATGCAATACAATTAATGTGGGGATGGACCAAATTAGCTGTCAAATTTACTGAACAATAATTAAAGCAATATCGGTTTCAGTTCAAATTTTAATTTCTAGAAAAATTAACAGCGATAGTGGTCCTAAGATTTATTTATCAATTTTGATTTAAAATATTAATTAATATAGATTTCCGTAATTTGATTCAATGAGGTGCTGTATGTTTTACATAAATATAGATAACAACGTCTGATAATTTAAAAAATCTGATAAATTATTACCCAAAAAAAAATCTGATAAATTAAATCAATTATTAATCCAATACTTAAATCTTGTGGTTATATTAATAAAATGTTAAATTTAATTATTACCAAAAAAGATGCAAATGGCCTTTCAGTGACATGATAATTATAATACACATATATATATATACCAGAGGCTTGCTTTACATGAAAGGAATTAATTAAGGCTTGCAATTACATTCACTAATTAATTGTTTGCATCTTTATAATTTATCTAACTTATTTACCACTAAATTATTAGTTCAGCCAACCAATGAATTGACTAGATCTGAGTTTTGCCATTTTTCTTTTTCAATAAAAACAAACAAATAAATTATAACAAAAAATTTATAAATATCTCGTGAGCTTGAATATAATTCCCTTTATTTTATTATTATACTTTTTTTATGGAATAATTCCATTGAATTATATATTGTCTGTTTGTTATATATTTCTTCTCGCAGAATTATGCTTCTTTTTTAGTCTCCTCTAAAGATACCAATAGGATTGGGAAATTGTGAGGACACGTATGTGTGTCCAAATGTGGCCTAAGATTCCTTTCTTCCCTTTAAGATTTTTATTATAAGACTTGGTCAATTTTCTGTCCTTGTCTCCAAAATATATTTAAGAGTAAAATAAATACTACAACTCTCTATATATATACATACACAGCGGAGGATATATAGAAAATTAATTAAATAACAAAGTCAATTAATATCTAATCTTGAAGCCAATCATTAAAATAGGCGGTGGATATAATGATGTTATCATATACATATGGAATGTATCACTGTCCTGGTGGCTTTTGTTACTCTGCTATTATAAGTGTCGTATAGTTTTTCATTAATGCATGAAATATTGGCATTTAAAGACACAAATGAAAATCATATGTATCATTTTGTTTTTAAATGTAGAGAGGGAATTTTAGTTAGTATGCAAATTTAGTCCCTTATATATATGTGTGTGTGTGTATATATATATATCTATGCACAAAAAATAATCAAAGTGATAGCATATTTTAAGAGCAAATGATGACTATTCTCGAAGAATTTATAAGAAAAATTGCATTAAAAAAATCGATAAATTAATGTGTAACTTATTCTGGAAAAATTATATATATACATATATATATTAATAAAACTTATAATAGAATTAAAATGCACTGGACATTGACTTCCAAGAAGTACAACACACCCAGAATATGAATTAAAATAACTGAAAATTTAGAGCCGGTTTAATCGTCGTATGCAACATACTTACATTAGTTCAGCACTTATAATTAATTTATATATTATTAATTTCTTATTTAAATACTTGCAAATGTGCAGGTTCAATTTATAGACAATACCAAAAAAAAAAAGAAAAAGAAAGCTATAGACAAAAATTTTATATGAATATAAAACGCAAAAAAAAAAAAAGAATGTCATATCAACTTGACGGCCCATACATATCGGAAATTAATTAAAGTTTATGACTTAAATTGGAGTTTAAATCATCTAATAAATTAAAATTGACTTTGCCACTACGGTTAAGAATACAATACGACCATTCATAATACGTAGCCGTGACTCTCTGGCTGTGCGTGACGCTTACTCTCTGTGCCTTTGCATGCATTGCACGGCGGCCTAAGACAGCTGCCTACTCCCGTTAAATCCCTTGGAAAATTTCCATTAATTTTTTTTTTTAAAAATAATATATTGTTGTAATGACAGTATAAATAAATAAGTTGAAATATTATTTTATTATCTTAATTTTGACTTTGTTCTCAATTTATTAATATTAAAATTTAAGATTGACAATATTACCGTAGCATTTTTTTATTGGAGATGCTCTTGTTATATGTCCACGTTAAGAACTTGTGGAGGCCAACATGTTGTAATAGTATATGAGCTAATAACCAACAAGCATGAGCTTAAATTAATTAATTCGAGAGTGAATTGAAACAAAAATTAAGAAACTGTTTGGGAAGAAAGAAAATTGATTTTTTAAGATTTTTTTTAAAAATTAATGACATATTAGAAACTTTGGATTCTCGAGGTTTGCCACCGTCCCATGTTCGTAGTTTGCTATCAAAACCATTTTGAAAATTCCATTATATATATATATGCACTAGGAAAAGTTGACCACAAGTACAGACTTTGTATTGTCGGCATAACTAGTTTACCAAAATAAAGGAATATATGTGTTAAAAATAAAAAATTCAAATAACAAGACTTTAAGTGTAATAAAGTTCGCGCAAGATCCGGTCTCAAGATGGTTGAATATTAATTTGACTAATAAATCAAGATGGTCATAAGAGAATGATCATAAATTATTTTGAAGCTAATAATAAATAAAATAATGGGCATGCATGCATGTTACCTTCTTAGATGTTGATGGGGGGCTGTGTGTGTAACATGTTTTAAGTTATGATCTGAAATTTTTGTTTTCGAAAGTGTCTTCCATTTAATGGGCAATGCATGTTACCAGCTTGTTAGATGTTGATGGGGGCTGTGTATGTGTGTGTTTCTGTAACATGTTTTTAAGTTATGACCTGAAATTTTTGTTTTGGAAAGTGTCTTCCATTTTCCATGCACGTTTTGTCATAATCCACTGACTTGGCAGTCACATTACAAATCAAATTTTCTACAAAAATCATGCTACACATAACACATCAAGTATCACGTCTCCCAGAAAAGAAAAAAAAAAAACATACAGCAAATAATTAATATAGTCACCAATAATGATGATATAGTTTAAATCAGTAATATTATGGTTTTTTTTTCGGTGGTAATTATAGCTGTATGTGAATTTACATAGTTCTTCTTTATCATCAATTTAATTATAACACTTATATATATATATATTCAACATTAATAACTGATGTAAAAGTCTTCGATATAGAGATCTAATAATTAAGATCATAATAAAATATAGAGGTTGATTATGATAGAAATATATATATATTTTAATAAATTTAGTGTTAGCATAAAATAATAATAATAATAATAATAATAATAATAATAATAAAACAAACTATATAGTATTCCAAGAGCAAATAAAAATTAATTTATAAACTATAAACTTGCTATAGAAAACGTAACCTATTTGTTCAGATCTAACGTAAAGATCCTTAAAGAAAAGAAATTTTAATTTCCTTGTTGTTAAGTTTTTCAATAATAATAAAAATTATATTAAAAAAAAGATTCCTAATTATCTGAACTAAATTCTCAAATTGTTGGACACACAAAGGCCTAGCTGTTAATTAAAGGAATGGGCAACCCAATATGAGTTAGGCCCATTATTGTTTCGACTACGATCCCTAATACAAACTATTGAAACCCACTATGAAATACAAACTACGAGCCCTTATTCAATTTCAATAGGTTTAAATTCATCAAAAATTTCAATAGGTTTAAAACTTTAAACCAAGGCATAGCTTTTCTGAAGCCGAATCAAATAGCCAAGCATATCACGAAGATGAATATCGATCAAACCCAAAAAAATACATTTTGATAAACAAATACATTTCTCGTGGATTACGGCTTGTTCGGTGATGTTTTACAAAATAATTTTATAAAATTGTTTTGTAAAATGGGAATATGCCAAATTGTATTTTCAAATTTTTTTTAAAAATACTATTCAAAAATAATTTTTATATTATTACATGTTTATTTCTGTACTTATTTTAAAAGTTTATCCAATAAAATTACATTTTAGAAAACGATGCAAACCCTCAAAACGTTTCCAAAACTAATAAAACTTTTCATATTGTATACAACATTTTTCATAAACTATCCCCAAAGAATAACAATAAAACGTATTTTATGTATTTTTGAATTTGTAAAATGAAAACACTTTTACAAAAAGATACCGGACGGACCCTTAATATCATCATCAATTCTTCATCATTATCATCATCTTTGTGTGCTTGATGTTATGTCTCCCGGAGGAATTTATGTCTGCTGAGGTTGTTGCATGCATGCTCAAGCGATCCATTTCATCTTATTAGTTACAGCAAACATTCATCATGGTCCGGTCATGAAAACCCATCAAAAACAAAACAAAAAATGTAAGTACACTCATACACTTCTGCTTTCCATATGTACGTGTTGTGTTGGTTGGCATGAAGTTAATTGGGAAGGTTAATTTAATTGCTATACGATATGAAAATTAGGGTTTTCGATGTTATATGATATCCAACACGGCACGCACGTACCAATATATGCCTCGTGGAGTACAATATTACATTATTGGTTATAATTTCCTTATCTTTCTTTTGGAAGGATGAATACATTTATACAAGCTTTTTAAATGAGATGCTTCACTGGATTATCACTATTTAACACCATTTATATTGTAATATAAATAATATGATATACTTTTATTAATTATATATAATGAATATCTTAGCTTTATTATTTTTATCTGTCAGAATTATTATCTAAAAATAATCTATTTGTTATTCTATATAATACCAGACTTATTTTTCCTTCACCTGACACTTACACAAGACATACAAGAACCCAATACCAACTCTTATAAACAGTTGTAAAGGTTCTATTAGTTTTCTTTCCCCATACTAGACTCTCATGTGCTTTATTATTTACATATGTAATCTCTCAGTTAATAAAAATATATCATATCAATTATAAAAAAATTATTAAATATCATCTTTTTATGTTCAATTAGTCAATTTCTTAATTAATTGAATCTCTATATATATGCGGACTATATCAATTGCCAGACAAACCGAAACCAGAAAGAACTAAGCATGCATTATTCAGTCTCTGTCATGGTCAATCTCGTGTGCAGTCGCAGCCACACGCAAAGTAGCAAAACCCAACCACATATAAAAGAAAATTGTAGTGTGTAAAATAAAAGAAAAACCCTCATCCACAATTTATCCGAACGAGAATTTATATGCTCAAAATTAATTTTTGACAAGGTATAGATAAGATTATTTGATATTTACCAAAACGATAAGGTTATTTGAACAGTTGACACAGAAACTGCTGCTGAATACACCAATACTGAAATCTCAATACAAAATTATTTTTCAAAATAACAATAAGATAGAATTAGTTAACCATAAAACCAAACCAAACCAAACCAAAGCTTTACAATATCAACAAGTCATTGAGGGAGGTCAGAACCCACCTTTTCGGTATCCGATTTCTTGAAAACCCGACTCCCAAAGAGTAAAAGCCCACTGTATGACCCGCCACGGCAACCAAAAACACACCAACGTTGAAGGACATGACGGCCAACATGACCATGTAAGCCAACCCTACCCTCATGGCGTGCAACACCGTCTGAATCAAACCGGCCGCGAGTTGGGTCGAACCCGGTTTGATCAATCTACAATGAGACAGCCACTCTACGAGTACAGAGAGCACAAATACGAAGATTAGGGCCAACACGTACATGCCCGTCCTGGTTCCTGGCCATTTTGAGAACAAAATCTCGGCGTTCTTGCCCCAGAAGAAGGTCATGTGCATCATCATCATCTTATGGTCGTGCATGCCTTCTGTACCATTCATGTCATGCATACCATCATGACCACCATCCATACTTTCCGTCTCTCTCTCTCTCTCTCTCTAGCTTTGCCTCTAATTGGTGTTGATGATAGAAACAAAGACTGAGCCGGTGTTTAAATGCACAGAGCTATAGCTGGTCGTACATTGGGATTATTGATTTAATTGTACTACTAATTACCAGGTGGAAAATGGGGATTGGGATTCAGTACATTACGTCCCATGTGGAATCCTTGCAATTGCCCAATTTGTACGTGAAAGCATGACGTTTTTGGGGTCTACGTCTTCGTCGGCTCTATAAAAGTCAGTCAGTGGTGTAGAATGAGAAGGTGGTCCTTATCGTACGCACCGCGCTGAGCTGCGACAGCCGGCAATTAATAAATGAATGGTGAAGGTGGTAGATAGATAAAAACAGTTGTTACTAAGACCTTGAGAGCAGGTCTACTGGAGGAGTTTGATATATACAGTGGTATATAGTACTTAGTACCGGATTTATAATTTTATAGTACAATTTGGGTAAATAGTACACTAATTAATTAGAGAAAACAAATTATTTGAATTAGTCAATTTAGTTTTTTTGAAAAGTCCACATCATCATTTCAATTTCTCATGTTCTGTCCCCCCATTAAAAAAAAAAGAAAACAAAAAGAGAGAGTAATTATATCATATTAGAAGTGCCTAATCACTGAGATTTGAGAGCCACTTCCGGGTTCAGATTGGTTAGTTTGTTTTTAAATAAATATACTTTTCCTTTTTGAAGTAAAATAAATATAGTTTGTGATCACTTTGTGTTTGCAGAGCTACATATAATAGTTATTAGATTCTTCACGTGAAGTATAAATCTTTTATTTTTCCCCATCACATTGTAATGATATAATTATAATAAATAACTTATCATCCAATGAATATAATCATCCGACTTGAGTATAATTACGTGGAGAATATAGATATATAAGTAAGTAAGTAAACTAATATCTGATCAATTTTAATTAATTGTCATGCATTTAATCCTTAATTAATCCGATTGAGGCTAAAAGCATTTTCTATTTTATGGAACAAACAAAAATCATGAATTGCAAAGGCAAGTTCACGTATTGGTGCAGGCAAGAACATATATATATATATATATACATATACAGGAATGTAAAAAAGATTAAAAGGGGAAAAAAAAATTAACTATTAAAAAGTCCAACTGCGTACGTAAGAGTTGTAAAAGTCACTCATACAAGGCCCCAGTGTTTTGTCTTTCACAAGGTGTGTCAACGATTAATCCATCGTGACACCCCATATACGTACCAGAAACGGAAAATAAAAATATAGATGTAGAAGTTTAAATGATCACACACTTAAGTGTACTTAAAGAGACGAGTAATAGAATTATGTCTTAATTAAAATTATTAAAGAAAGAGACAAGAAGAGGATCGTAATACCCTAAAAAATATTTAACCTCAGATTAACTTGGGAAAGCTGCTTTGTTACGTGTATGATTGTCCAAAGACAAAACTAGGGTCCATGGAAAGGGATTAATTTACATTTCCTCTGTGTCTCATAATTTGTTATTTTAGAATTTGATGATAATATTGAAGTGAAAAAAGACTTTCTACCAATTTAAAATTCGTTTGGAACTGTTTTTTTTTTTTTTTTTTTAAAGTTTGAAATATATTTAGCAAAAATTTTTTAAAATACTTTATAAGTAGTTCCAAATATGCTCTTAATAAGTTAATTTGCTGTCAATTTGATATTGCGTTAATTTTCAGGTGAAATATATATCAAGCTCCTAAATTAATTAATTAAGATGCTTATGTTTTGCTGTTAAGTGCACAACCATACGTGACGGTAATAAACACCAAACCAGCATCACATACAATGGTAGTTTGGATTGAGTTATATTTAAATTGTTTTTTACTTGATAGATGGACTGACCACCACATTAATAACCATATCACCGATATTTTATCACTAATAGCCGCTATTAGTATTTACATACTTAATATATAAAGAATATAACGAAGGTGTAAATAATAGATAGATGTATCCATAAAATTAATCTCTAAGCAGAATGATTATAAATAATATATAATTTCTGCAGGCTGAAGTATATATAATATAAAGTACTAAACCTGAAATTTAACCTAGAAATATTAAATCAGTATAATAATTGAATACAGTGAACCATTTTTTCAAGGCATGCATAGCCGCTATACTGGAAACACGAAATAATTTACATATTGGTGTAATAATTACCTATTAGTTTGCAATGCATATATAGTTGGCAATTAATTTTGACTTAAATAGGACCCTCTAATATACAAATATTGTGATCAGTACGTAACCAAAAATAATGGGCTAATTTACATGCTATGGTAAAAAAAAAAATGAGACTTAATTTAAACAAAACTTTAATTAACAATTGAGTGGAGGAAGATCAGACGGATGGAGATTATGATGATGAAGATGTCCTAAATGCATGAGTAGCAAAACCAGAAACCCAGCTGAATATCCAGCAACAGCAGCCAATAGAATACCGACGTTGAAGGACATGACCGCAAGCATTACCAAATAACCTAATCCAACCTTCGCTCCGTACAAGAAGGCTTGTACAAGTATTTCATGAACAAATAAAGTCTTGAGCTTGACCATCGTCAACCTAATTGTGTGCGAAAGCCACTCTACAACCAAGGACACTACAAACACACATAGCAAGGCTAACATGTATGATTCACCTAGCCAATCTGAGAAAAATATTTCTGTGCTTTTGCCCCAATAAAATGTTAAATGGGTTTCCATGGTTTTATCAATTTGTTTTTTCATTCTCTTCGAGATATCTAAAACGTATGGAGATCTGCTTTTATATATCAAAGGATTAACTGTGTAAAATATTGTACTAAATTAAGCTCTTACATAATATTGTACTACAAAGTATCTATTCTGTATATGCTGCGTAATTAGTTTCTTAGGCTGATTAGTACGTGTGTCCTCCACTTGTGTACTTTATATTATAAAAAATGGAAATGCATATATGTTTTTAACCAAAATATATGCTGGTTTATTAAACTTATTAATTTTCTCCTTCGGTGGATTAATTCAAGGTTTTTTTTTGTACTTTTCTAAAGTTTCTAAGTTTTAATATTATTGCAAAAAAAGTATTGGCTAAAAGAAAACGAAGAAAATGGATGAGAGAAGATAAAGATGTACACAGGAAATTCCACCAGCCGGCATTGATGATGTTTGAAATTTAAAGATTAATGGCCGATTAGCATCAAGTGTGTACTACACCAAAAGTTCAGTATAATCAAATATAGAGATCAGTATATGGCATTAGATTATTGGCTATTAAACAACTTTTTTAATCTTAAAATCTATTTGGAAAGTAAATTCTGAAGCGTTATGCCAGTAAAATCCTACTACATCAACATCGGGCCACTGATAACGATGCAAATATCACTATTTTAGAAAAGTCATATATCATAATCGATGGCGTGGTCCAGTCTTTTTTTGGTCAAAAGACGTGGACCAGTCTTAAAGTCACATTGAGGCATTAACTCCTTTGGCAGTTAAAAGTCCGTACACTGACCAATGGAACCCAGCTTTTTTAATAAATAAAAAATTTAAAAAGAATCTCATAATTTTATTAATAAAAAAAACTTTTTTACTGGTTCAGTTTTATAATTTTTTCAAAATCTAAAGCAGTTGATCCATATCTCTAATAGATTCCTTTTTATCTGACATATTAAATAAGGCTGAATACATCTGAGATAATAATGAGACTTGATAAAATTCGAACCACAAATATCATAAATAAGTATAATAAAACGGTCAATTTTTTTTCTACTAGACTATACCTCAGGTGCAACACAATAGCTCTCTTGGTTCTACAGAAGTTGAAGCATCATATTGTGGATGATTTGAGATTATATTATATATATATGTGTGTGTGTTGCATTTTTCTTTGATAATTATGTTAATTTTTCAGTTTCCCTTGGTGTAAGTTTGTACGAGGGAAGGTGGTTGGTTCTTCCTATAATTTCTTGAATGTAGCTGTGGATTTGATCATCTCCTTTTTGTTGCAGATATGTGGTGCTTATTTTCTCAAGTTGAATTGTATTTCCTCATCCACAGAATCAACAATTAATGCAGGCATATTTCGTTCACAATTATTATTAGAATTATTTTATTTCTTTAGGTGAATCAAAATTTCAAATAGATGTTCAGAGGCAGTGAATTCTAAGTGATGTCAATTCATTTGCACACACAATTAATTCATAACCTGGGCCACAATCCACAAATGTGTCATCATCAAGAGAAATTTCAAAGAAAGTGACTCAAATATACATTCTTATGCACTTCTAAATTTTACAGTTTTCAAGGGAAAAATACAAATACGAAAAATAAATAAAACACTTACAAACTGTCATTTTATCTTCTGGGGCCTATATATGAAGACAAACTATACTCTATAAATTACTTACTTAACCTCACTACTGAAAATTGGGCAATCTATACTTTTCCTAAACGCACAGGCAATAGATTAATCAAAAGCATGATCTGACCACATTCCATAGCTGCAATCCCTTTGTGTGCGTTTGTGCATAAGAGATTGATGAGAAACCAAACAGAGAGACAAAGTTGGCACTTGGTGTTAGTCCCATGTCCATTCCAAGGCCACCTCAATCCAATGCTTCAGCTTGCCACAATCCTCCACTCAAAGGGCTTCTCCATAACAATTGCTCACACCATTTACAACTCACCAAGCCCTCAAAACCACCCTGATTTCACATTTCTTCCTATACCAGAAGGCGATATCTCATCCTCGCCGGATATAGATATAATAGATCTTCTGTTGGGAATCAATGTTAACTGCAAACTGAGTTTCCAACAGTCTTTGGCTAACCATAAACAGATATTGAAACAACAAGATGTAGAGGAAGGGATAGCGTGTGTAATCTCGGACGAACTTATGTACTTTGCTGAAGCAGTGGCTGATAATCTTAGGCTTCCAAGCATCATCTTACGCACAAGCAGCACCGCCACTTTTCTCGCTCGCTCTGCGCTTCTTCAACTTAAGGAACAAGGTCTCATTCCCTTCCATGGTAGGTATAAGCAACTCATGAAACCTAACCTGCATTATTAATTACTTTATATTTTCTCACCACTATCAACCCCCATAACTCTGG
Source organism: Rhamnella rubrinervis (assembly GCA_007844105.2). Lineage (NCBI taxonomy): Eukaryota > Viridiplantae > Streptophyta > Magnoliopsida > Rosales > Rhamnaceae > Rhamnella > Rhamnella rubrinervis. Next base: position 18,546,502 of record CM017582.2, on the reverse strand, counting down.
ATTGTTTTTGGTAGATTCTTGCTCACATGAGATGGTGCCTAAGCTTCATCTCCTCAGGTTCAAGGATTTGCCTCTTTCTATATTTGCAGATTTTGAAAGATATGCACAACTAATAGTATACTGCTACCACAATAGGACATCTTTAGCTGTCATTTGGAACACTTTGGACTGCCTTGAACAGTTGTGTTTAATGCAAGTCCAGCAACAATGTCAAGTTCCAATCTTCCCTATTGGTCCTATACACAAAATTTCCCCGCCTACATCTACTAGTTTACTTGAAGAGGATAGAAGCTGCATTGATTGGCTAGACAAGCAATCTCATAACTCTGTTATTTATGTAAGTTTAGGGAGCGTAGCATTTTTAAGTGAGAAAGAAGTTGCAGAAATGGCATGGGGTCTAGCCAACAGTGAGCAGCCTTTCTTGTGGGTGGTTAGACCCGGTTCGATTCATGGTTCGAATTGGATTGAGCTATTGCCAAAAGGGTTTAGAGATGGTGTTGGGGAGAGGGGTTGCATTGTGAAATGGGCACCACAGAAGGAGGTTTTGGGACATGAAGCTGTGGGAGGGTTTTGGAGTCATTGTGGTTGGAATTCAACTTTGGAAAGTATATGTGAAGGTGTTCCAATGATATGCAGACCATGTTTTGGTGACCAAAGAGTGAATTCTAGGTATTTGTGCCATGAATGGAGGGTTGGCTTGGAGTTGGAGAGGCTGGAGAGAGGAGAGATAGAGAGAGCTATAAGAAAACTGATTTTAGATGATGAAGGAAAGGAAATGAGGGTTAGGGCTAAGGATTTGAAGGAGAGAGTTGAAGTTAGTACAGGGAAAGGTGGTTCTTCCCACAATTATTTGAATGAGCTTGTGGACTTGATCAAGTCCTTTTAGCTAGTTGCAGGAGATGGCAGGTCATGTTTCAACAGCAAAGTATACACCTTGTATATTTTGTACGTCTGGCATTTTGCAAACTCATCTTGAGTACTTGCTAAGCATTCACATTTTACAATGAGTTTCATGCTTCTAGTTCAGTATTATTTTCATCAACAGGGAACTTGACAGATATTTCAAACATTTCCTTAAACCATCAATACAAGAAAAAAATAATAATAATAATCCATCAAGAACAAACACTCACACGGCAAATCATTTTCTATCTTCACGATTCAAACATAAAATTTGCTACAAAGTAATTCAGGAATCTATTCTTTTGTCAAAAACATAATAAAATAAAGATGGCCACCAGGGTCTCCACTTGCACACCGACAGAGAGCTGGCATCGAGTAGACCAAGGCTTAACATTATGAGCAGTCAGTATACTTTTTGGTTTATTATCATTTAAACCCCTGAGATTTGATAGTATTTCAACTCGCCCCCTCAGACTTCAAAACCCATCACATACCTCCCCTGCCGTTATCTCACTTCTGTTAGTTTTAACACATTGAAGGACAATAATGTAATTGCAAAGAACTGAAACTAAAATAATGTTTAAAACAATTAAAATAAAATAATTTTTTGAACTTTCTCCCTGTCCTCACCATCTCTCTTGCTCCTTGCCTTGATGTGTTCAGCTTCATTACAGCAAGTAGAAAACCTTGAAAGGCCATCCATGGGCAACGGCAGCAGCAAGTCATGGAAAATGTTAGAAAGGGTTTCAAAAGCTGGAATTCACAGACAGCGAAGAGGATGAGGCAAAGGAAAAACCCAGTTAAGAATTGCTAATTTTAATGCTAAAATCGAAGGGTTGGGTAATTATGCCAATTGCAACGTGGGTTCTTAATTAATTTTCAGAAACTAAGTTTGATGTTTTCTTATAATTGAAAAAGTCATTAGGTAATCATAAAAGCCTCAAATTTCCTCTTGCTGTTCTTTTGTTTTCTCTATGAAGATTCTCAAATCGATTACCTGGTTGCCCGTGAATTGGATCTTCATCAGAGATCGCCGGAATGCTCGTCGGTCCGCCGGTGGTCCAAGGAATCGAGTCGGACCTTTGTCGTGCAAAAGGGTGCGAAGCGTTTCCATTTTCTTTCCTTTCTTTCTTTTTTTCCTCTAAAATTACAATTTTTCTTTTAAAAAATTTATTTAATCCAACCGCAGCAACCCAATGGTTTGCGTAATATATTTCAAATATTATTATTATTATTATTTTTATTTATAATAATTTCAAATATTATTTTCATATCTATATAAAAAGCATTTCTCAGATCTCTAAGGTGTAGAAAATTTAAGGGTATATACGTCATTTAACTCAGCCACATCGAGAGAGATGATGTTTGGATGGAAGTCATAATCAGGGCTGGTCGTTGGTATTTTTCAAACCCGGGGATCTATTTGTAATTAAACCAAACCTCAGGGGTCAAGAAATAATAACCTATATTTTTACTAAATTTTGACAAACCAGGCCAACCCCTTTTCCATGTACAGCGGATTGATTGGCCGAAAGCACTTGAATCAAGAAACAGGCAACCCACGTGCCAAATTATTCGCATCTCTTCAAATCAAATATGAAATTGGCAAAACGACAAAAGAAAATATTCATCCGTGCCTCGTCTAATCAAGAAAATATTTCTTAGTCCAGCTACACAAATAAGCAATGATGGCCACATGCATGTGAAGGAGAGAAAAAAACCCAGAATTTTCATATTTATTTATGAGTTAAAATTTAAATTTTGATATATTTTGTATAATATCTTATATGTATTTAATTTATTGAGTGTCAAATAAAAGAGAACTTATTAAAGTTATTACGTTATTTTAGATTTTTTTTTTTAAAAAAAAACGGCACCTGTCCCTGCTAGCGCCAAAGTTAAAAAGAGCCGGCGTTCAGAGCAGCTTGCGAAGATATATTCATTGTTTGACATCTTGGGAAATTTTATTGATTTTACGTACAAAATGGACAAAACAAGCAGGCCTTGTTTAAAATGGTGTCCCGAAATATTTGCATGATATTTTCAAGTTTCTACCTCATCATCATCAGCTTGCTGTATCTGAGTGCTGTGTGTGGCAGAAAAGAATGAGAAAGAGAGCGCGTCAAGGACAACACTTGGTGCTAGTCCCATGTCCTTATCAAGGCCACATTAATCCAATGCTTCAACTGGGAACAATCCTTCACTCTAATGGCTTCTCCATTACAATTGCTCACACTAATTTCAACTCGCCGGACCCTGAAGCATACCCTGACTTTTGCTTTCTTCCAATAGCGGACGGCTTATCAGAGGTTGATGTCTCATCTGAGGTAGCCCATATTATGTCCACCATTAATGTTAATTGCAAGCTCAGTTTCCAACAACTAATGGACTCACAAGAGGTTGAGAATATTGCCTGCGTCATCTTTGATGAAGCCATGTACTTCTCTGAAGCAGTGGCAACTAATCTCAAGCTTCCATCCATCGTCTTGCGCACTACCAGCGCTGCCAATGTTTTAGCTCGCTTAGCTCTCGTTTCACTTATAGATCAACAAGGTTGCGTTCGTTTCTCAGGTACATTATATACTTCCTTTAATCAACCATAGATTATTTATCTTTTTCATTATTATAACTCGGCTTGTATATATATATATATAATACAGATTCTATGTCTCATGAGATGGTGCCACAACTTCATCCACTCAGATACAAGGACCTGCCAATCCCAAGGTCTCTAGATCTCAAAGGATTTACAGAAAGAGTGATTGAGTCGTACAAGAATAAGAACTCTTCAGCTGTGATTTGGAACACTATGGACAGCCTTGAACATTCATGTTTGATGCAAATCCAACAAGAATATTGTCCAGCTCCGTTCTTCCCCATTGGTCCAATGAACAAGACGGCCCTAATAACCACCTCTACTAGCTTCCTCAAAGAGGACACCAACTGCATTCCATGGCTAGACAAGCAATCCCCAAACTCAGTTATTTATGTAAGCTTGGGGAGTACAGCATGCATAGGTCAGAAAGAAGTTGCAGAGATGGCATGGGGGCTAGCCAGCAGCCAGCAGCCCTTCTTGTGGGTGGTCAGACCTGGTTTAGTTTCAGGTTTGGATTGGATTGAACTATTGCCTAAAGGGTTCAGAGAAGGTGTTGGAGAGAGAGGTTGCATTGTGAAATGGGCACCACAGCAGGAGGTTTTGGCACATGAAGCAGTGGGAGGGTTTTGGAGTCACTGTGGTTGGAATTCGACTTTGGAAAGTATAAGTGAAGGGTTCCAATGATATGCAAACCATGTTTTGGAGACCAAAAAGTGAATGCAAGGTATGTGATCCATGAATGGAGGGTTGGCATAGAGTTGGAGAAGATGGATAGAGGAGAGATTGAGATAGCTGTGAGAAGACTAATTTTAGATGGTGAAGGGGAGGAGATTAGAGTAAGGGCTAGGGAATTAAAGGAGAAAGTTGAATTATATACAAGGAAATTAGTTGGTGGTGGTTCTCAAAGTTATTTGAACGAGCTTGTGGATCTGATCAAGTCCTTTTAGTTGCTCTAATTAATGGTTTGTAATCATTAAGGCTCGTAATGAAGTCCTTTCTCCATATTTTGATGATCCAAAAACAGATCCATTGTGGTATGTTATCTGGCTCTGTACAATATGTGTACTCGTGTGGGTAATTTATGCAATTATATTAAACTCATACCAAATTTCATTTCCATTACGATAAAAGTAAAATTTCTAACATTTTCTTAAACTCCACACAAAAAAAAAGAAGCTAAAAATAAATTAATCCCTCAAGAACAAACTCTCACGTGGCAAATCATTTTCTATCTTCCCGACTCAAATATAAAATTTGCTACAATGTAATTCAGGAATATATTCTTTTGTCAAAAAAATAGAATAAAATAAAGATGGCCCCAGAATCTTCACTTGCACCACGACAGAGAGCTGGCATTCAGAGAGTCGGTAAAGGCTTAAATATTATGACCCAATCAGTATATTTTTGGGTTATTATCATTTAACCCCGTAGGTTTGATAATATATCAACTCGCCCCCTCAGGTTTCAAAACCCCGTCATCTACCTCCCCTGCCGTTATGTCACCGACGTTAGGGACAATAATGTAAATGCACGAACCGACACTAGAATAAATGTTTAAAACAATCAAAATAAAAATAAAATAAATTTTCGGTGCTGGGTTTGCGTGTCTTGCTCCTTGCCTTGATGTGTTTACCTCCATTGCAGCAGCAAGGAAAAACCTTGAAAAGTCATCTATGGCATCAGAAAATCATGGAAAACGTTAAGTGTACGTTTTGTAACATTTTTGTTTTCTGTTTTTGGTTTTTAATTTTCACCTTATGTTTAAAGGTTAGTTAATGTTTTTGGTTTTTAATTTTCCCTCTTGTTTGTAATTTTTCTAATTTAAATGTGAGTTAATGATAGTTAATCAGATAATTGCAGGGTGATCAGAACGTAACAACCATATATTTTGTCAAATTTGACAAGCCAGGCCAACCCTTTTCCATGTAAAGCAGATAGATCGGCCGAAGGCCCTTGAATCAAACAAACACACACATTCACATGCCAAATCATTCGTATCTCATCAAATCAAATATAAATTGGTTATATGTTTTTGTCAAATGCACAAAGTAAATAAAATAAAGACGGCCACTAGCTGGACACCAAATTGAAAAGAGATGGCATTCAGAGTAGCATGTGAAGACAATTAATATTATGGATGTTACAAAAATGGATAAAAAGATGTTGAATAACATGTGGAGGCAGAGTGATTGATTGCCAAAGCAGCCTACCCCACCATCATCGTCATCACTTGGTGTGTTTGTGAGTGGTTGTGTGTGGCAGAAGCGAATGAGAAACGAAACGCAGAGTCCAGGCCAACGACGAAGACGATGCTTAGTGCTTGTACCATGTCCATATCAAGGCCACATTAATCCAATGCTTCAGCTTGGAACAATCCTTCACTCTAATGGCTTCTCTATTACAATTGGTCATACTGATTTCAACTCCCCAGACCCTAAAACCCACCCTCATTTCTGCTTTCTTCCAATACCAGACGGCCTCTCACAGCATGATATATCAACTGGGGATATAGCACATATTATATCCACCATTAATGACAATTGCAAGCTGAGTTTCCAACAACTGGTTGAGCAAAAACAGCATGAGATCGCCTGCATCATCTTCGATGAACACATGTACTTCTGTGACGCCGTGGCTGCTAATCTCAAGCTTCCGAGCATCGCCTTACGCACCACAAGCGCTGCAACTTTTCTCGCTCGTTCTGCTGTCATTTCACTTATACGACAAGGTTGCCTTCCATTTCAAGGTATTAATTAATTTTGAATCATTTGAATTAATGAATGCTATCATATATAGAATATTAAGGTGTAGTGAAACAGTTTTGTTTATCTTATTCTATGTCACTGCACTGCGTATATATATATATATGCTACAGATTCTATCTTACATGAGATGGTTCCAAAGCTTCATCCCCTGAGGTTCAAGGACCTCCCAATCCCAAGGTCCGCAGATCACAAGCCATTTACACAGGTAGTGAGTGAGACATACAAGATTAGGAACTATTCAGCTGTCATTTGGAACACTATGGACTGCCTTGAACATTCATGTTTATCGCAAATCCAACAAGAATATTGTCCAGTCCCAATCTTCCCAATTGGTCCTTTGCACAAGACTGCCCAAATAACCACCTCTACTAGCTACCTCAAAGAGGACGCCAACTGCATTTCATGGCTTGACAAGCAATCCCAAAACTCGGTTATTTATGTAAGCTTGGGGAGTATAGCATCCATAGGTGAAAAAGAAGTTACAGAGATGGCATGGGGGCTAGCCAACAGTGAGCAGCCTTTCTTGTGGGTGGTAACACCCGGTTTAGTTTCGGGTTTTGATTGGATTGAGGTACTGCCTAAATGGTTCATAGATGGTGTCGGAGACAGGGGATGCTTTGTGAAATGGGCACCACAGAAGGAAGTTTTGGCACATGAAGCTGTGGGAGGATTTTGGAGTCATTGTGGATGGAATTCAACTTTGGAAAGTATAAGTGAAGGTGTTCCAATGATATGCAAGCCATGTTTTGGTGACCAAAGAGTGAATGCAAGGTATGTTAGCCGTGAATGGATGGTTGGCTTGGAGTTGGAAAAGATGGAGAGAGGAGAGATTGAGAGAGCTGTAAGAAGACTAATTTTAGATAATGAGGGCAAAGAGATGAGGGCTAGAGCCAAACATTTGAAGGAAAAAGTTAGTGGTGGTGGTTCCCACAGTTCTTTGAATGAGCTTGTGAACTTGATCATGTCCTTATAGTCTTTCCCCAACAAATGGAGGTCCAAAAACATATCCCATTTTGTGGTATATATGCATCTTATTTTGCTTTGATTTGCAGAACATATTTTTTGGGTAACTATGTTATAAACGTATTAATTTCTTACCAAATTTTCTTTCCTTTACTAGAAAATAAGGCAAAAAATTGTGTTACAAATAAAAAATAAAAGCAGTTCTCCTTTTTCTCCTCTTGCAGCAACTAATTAAATGATTGATTAACACCCGAAAGTTAAAAAAACAAAAAACAAAACAAGGGACATAACATGGTCTTTTCCACTACATACATAAACGAAAATGAAACGTAAATTATTCCACTTAGCTAGCTCATGATCGGAATAGTTCTAATCTCACCTAATAAAATCCAGGATTTTGTAATATAAAATATGTGCCTTTCTTTGCCTCTAGCTTTTGAACCTTTTTCCCTCCTGGGTATAAAGCAGAATAAAGCTATACAACAAACTCATAATTGGCTTTTCATATATATTAATATTTTTTTTTCATTTTGTAATTATATTTATATTGACAAACTTCATTTAGCGGTATCTGCCTTTGCTTTTAAGTTCTCCTTTATCTAGTATAGATCAGGACAGACCCCGCCCACACAACACTGATATTTATAGCATTTTATCTTTTATATATTTATACGTTCATGCATTCTTATCTGCAAACAAAAACCTGATAATGCTACATATCACATTTCTCAATACCAAAAAGAAAAAGAAAAAAAACGTTTGGCTAGGTGCGTATCAGAAGTTTGGCAAACTTGGCATGTGTATATCTTCCATTTGAGTCCTCATTAATTTGTATATGACAAGACCACACCACATTCCCCAAGAATCCTGTCCTCACATGGTCACTCTATATATCAATATCATCGTGGAAAATTCATGTCCTTCCAATATTTTTTAAAGCTCTCCATTTGCATTATAAATGCCTAGAAAAGTCAGATTACCCAATCTTTCTTTTGATTGCAATAAAAGCCAAACAACCGCACACACAGGAAATTAATTTCCATTTTAGTATAGGCAAAAGTTGTTCTCAAAAGTTCTTCCTCTTTTATTAAATATTATTAATAACCAACCCAAACTGCCTTATCTAGCTTGAGCTAATTAAACCCCTTATGTCCCGTAAGCTGGAAGGCTGTTAAAGTATGAGTGTGTGTGTGTGTGTGTGTGCAGGAAGAAGATCATCATGAGAAACGAAACGCGGCGTCGGCGTTTGGTGCTGTTCCCATGTCCATATCAAGGCCATATTAATCCAATGCTTCAGCTGGGCACAATCCTTTACTCAAACGGCTTCTCAATCACAATTGTCCATACCAATTTCAACGCACCCAATCCTCAAGGCCATCCTCATTTCAGCTTTGTTTCCTTACCAGATGGCTTATCTGAGAATGATATCTCCACTGGGGATATAACCCGTATCCTAACCACCATTAATGATAATTGCAAGGTGTGTTTACAAGCAACTTTGGAAAAAGGACAAAAACTTGACGACATCATCTGCATCATCTTTGATGAACACCTTTACTTCTGTGAAGCGGTGGCTGCTAATATCAAGCTTCCCAGCATCATCTTACGCACCACAAGCTCTGCCACTTTTCTTGCTCGCTATGCCCTCCTTACGCTTCAAGCTCAAGGCTATGAACCATTCCAAGGTATACACGCAATGACTTCACTTGTTTCATTGTTTGTCTTCTTGTATGTCTCGTCACTTTCTACATGACACATCTTAAGAGATCTGGCAGTATTTTAAAATGACTCTTATGATTTTATTTAATTTCAGTTTTTTATAATAATTACAACTTACCCATGTATTGAAAAAAGCTTGGGTAAAACATAAGTCAAGAGAGGATCCCAATTCGACAAGGAGACATCATTGAGACGAGATCTAGAATTCGTATAAAATTACTTGAAATTTGTTATATATTATAGTGTTGACTAACTATATATAATATATATGGTTTGCACAGACTCTATTTCACATGAAATGGTACCTAAACTTCATCCACTCAGATTCAAGGATCTGCCACTACCCAAGTCTGAGGATTTGAAAAGAGCTGCACAACTAGTAGTTGACTCGTACACTATAAGGAGCTCTTCAGCTGTCATTTGGAACACCATGGACGGCCTCGAACAATCGTGTTTGATGAAAATCCAAGAAGAGTACTATTGTCCAGTTCCAATCTTCCCAATTGGTCCTATGCACAAGTTTGCCTCACGCACTAATAATAGTACCACTGCTAGCTTACTCAAAGAGGATAGCAGTTGCATTGCATGGCTAGACAAGCAATCCCATAACTCTGTTATATATGTGAGCTTAGGGAGCATAATATCCACAGGTGAGAAAGAAATTGCTGAGATGGCTTGGGGACTTGCCAACAGCGAGCAACCTTTCTTGTGGGTGATTAGACCTGGTTCGGTCTCGGGTTCCGATTGGGTTGAGTTATTACCAAAAGGGTTTAGAGATGGTGTTGGGGAGAGGGGTTGCATTGTAAAATGGGCACCACAGAAAGAGGTTTTGGGACATGAAGCTGTGGGAGGTTTTTGGAGTCACTGTGGATGGAATTCAACTTTGGAGAGTATAAGTGAAGGTGTTCCAATGATATGCAAACCATGTTTTGGTGACCAAAGAGTGAATGCCAGGTATGTGTGCCATGAATGGAGGGTTGGCTTGGAGTTGGAGAAGCTGGAGAGAAAAGATATTGAAAGAGCTATAAGAAAACTGATTTTAGATGATGAAGGTAAGGACATGAGGGTTAGGGCCAAGGATTTGAAGGAGAAAGTTGAGGTTAGCACAAGGCAAGGTGGTTCTTCCCACAAATATTTGAATGGGCTTGTAGACTTCATCATGTCCTTTTAGTTTTTTCCATCTCATATTTATGTACCATGGTTCTAATTTTCCAAGCACATAAGCAAATTCATTGCTCTCTGTTGCCTGGCCTTGTAAAACAGTGTATTTGCAATAATAGAATTCACATCTCTGATGTTAATTTGCCATCAAATTTAACCTTTCTTTTTCCTATATTATATTTGATATGCAAAAATTTTAGTTTGGGCTTAGATATCATAATGATGTCCGGTCTAGTGTCCTTGAGCAAAGCCCACAATTGTATGTACAGGTATGTGGAAGAATCTATATACATACATAGGACACGGCAAGTCAAAAAAGCTGAATACACAAGGTGATCATAAATTTCTGAGTAGTTTCTTATATTTTTTTGACATGGACAAAGAGCTCGTAGGCAGTGATATACCACTGGGGTGCCTGGCCACTCCGCCCCCTCCCAGCTATAGTATTGCTATTTATTCATCAAAAAAAACTATAATATTGCTATTTAGTATAAATTTTGTAATTTCACAATCTATTTTAACAAAATGTGAGTGAATAATGGGTGAGCCCTAACACAGCGGTGTCACTGTTTAATAAGTGGAGTCTAATCCACTTGTACATTATCAAATGAAATAATAAAAGTCGTACAGCTTATGCTAAAAAAGGCATCATTCATAACCAAAACAAAGAGGTCATAGAGAGGTTTTGAATGGTGGTGAAACTAGAAGAAACGTCATAATTAAACAGTACATTCCCATGTGATAAGATTACTACTGCTGCTATTGCACTGCATGGAGTTATTCTATACCAGTACATTGTCTCAATATTTATGACAATGCGTTGGAGTTATTCTATACCAGTACATTGTCTCAATATTTATGACAATGCGTTGGACACGAATATTATGGACACCACACGGATGTTATTTGCAAACATATTATTGATATGAGTCTTAATCTAACCTCTAAACTAAACAAATAAAAAATAAATAAAAACAACCACATTACCAGCGTTCAGTCTCCTAGGCTTCTAGGTATTCTCTCTGCTAATTTCTACAACCTTTAGCTTATAACTTTACTCGTTAATAAATTTCCAAAGTACCTATGACTTTAAGTAATAACCATATGAAAACCACTAGAATATTAATACAAATTTCCAAATCTAGTACCTTCATCGTTGAGAAATCACGTCCTTGCTTTACGTTTTCCAAAACGTCTTCGTACAATCAATCCCGATGATGAAATTGATAACCTTTCAAACTTTTTTTTCCTTTGGTAATAAAAAGGACCTCCATCAATTAAAAATCTATTAGAAATTAAAACATATTACTAATATTTTTAAAATTCCAAGTCCATACCTTCTATAATTTCAGACCTGCAACCTGCAACCTGAACCACACTACTTTCTTGAAGCCTCCAGTAAATTAATAAATGCTTTAAAAGTTAATTGCCAGTTAACATTCACGTTCTCCAACTTTCTGAGTAGACAGAAACTACTTCTGACTACGAGGAAAGGTGTACTTACTACAACTCTTTGAATGACCTTGTAAACTTGATCATGCCCTTTTGTTTCCTCCAGGGTTCGTCATAAACTAATAAATGTTTGAATATCGTATCTTGTTTATTTCCTTTAAATTTAATTAACCGAGATAATTTCCATCAGAAATATTACCTAGGCCCAATCAAAGTTTTGATTTGGGCTCATTGCTCCACTAAGGTCTGTTGTATAATCACAAAAGCCGTGGCCTTCCGCTATGTTAGACCTCCCTAGAAGAACAATGGTTGGTCCCTCCGGAACTGATAATTATTGCGTTCTGTACTATAATCTTTACTGTGTAGTAAGTCTTTCAAGGTAGTGTCTACACAACAGTAGAACTATATCTCAAGTTATGATTGATTTAGATAAAGAATTGGAACAACAATTCCTGGGTAATTGGGAATAAGCTGGCAAAGATGAAACCTTTCCTTTGTAAGGCTAAAGATATGAGATGTCACTTGCTTAGACTATTTAGCCATTCCCACCAAACTAGAGTTTTGGAAGGATTTTGGAGCCATGGGGATTTGAATTTAACCATGGAAAGCATCTCGTAGGTTCCAATGATATGGCAACCATATTAAGATTTCCAGAGGGTGAACACAAGTTACTGAAACAATGTAACTTGAAGGATAATTTGGAAACAGAGTTGGTAGGGAGAGCTATAAAAAGTTGATGGTGGAATGTAAATGATAAAGACAAAATTGTTGCATTACTGTGAACTTTCTACAAGGGCATCACATTAATCTCATAGAACCACTTGATTGACTCGGTCAATCAGATGCCATAATTCAAATTAGCAAGAATCACATTATAGTTAAGAAAACAATGTGTTTTGCATTAAAGACTTGTTCATCATCTCCTTACATATTACCTAAACAACCAAGACACCACAATAAAGTACGCATACAAACACAAAGACCGGTGACTAGAAATTCAAGCACCCAGTTACATATTATTATCACACATAAGATTTCAGCAAAACAGTAAAGAAACATACACCGAGTTACAAACTACAAACACAGACGGACAATATCAAACACTCACAGACGGACAATATCAAACACTTTCTATTTATATAGCACAAGGTAAGAATACGACCTCAATCATCGCCAGAGATTTCCACGACTCTGACGCTGGGCCTGCTCGACTCCTCCTTAGGTACAGTGACAGTGAGAACTCCATTATTCATGGAGGCTTTCAACTGTTCGATCATGGCGTTGTCCGGGAGCTTGAACCTGCTCATGAAGTTGCCACTGTCTGTGCTAATCTGAAGGACCCGCTCGTCTTGAAGCTCAACGAGCACATCTTCGTTCCCAAACCCAGGAAGTGCAGCTTTCAGAACATGAGCAGTTGGGGTCTCCCTCCAGTCGAGTCTAGAGTTCACCGAAGTTCCCCAGTTAAATTCCGGGAAAATACGAGAGAAAGGGAAATCCGGGAAAGGGAAATCCAGAAATGGGTCCCAGAGGTCAGAGAAGGGATTGAATACACTGACTTGTCGGCCATTGTCATTGTGATGGATTGGGACGATCGACATCTTTGATGAGTTCGATAGGTTTTGTGATCGAGGAAGTTACTGAAAGTGGCAGCTGGTTCGCGAATGCGCGAGTCGGTGAGTCCTGGTTAGCAAAGAGAGTAAAGGAGTGTATAAAGTGAAAAAGCGAGATTCTGGTACTTTCCACACAGTGGGTGGTCCGAAGTGTGCGACCCGCTAAAATCTGCAATGGACATGGACTATGGTTCTGGTGGGCTTGAATTCTCAATTACTTTTCTCCTCTCTTTTTTTATTACCATTTTTCTCAGTTGTTTTATTATTTTTTTTTTTTTTGGTAATTTCTCAGTTGTTTTATTATGCTTACAACATATACTATGGAATGCATAAAAAAGAACAAACATAATCAAAAAAATTTGATCCTTTACTTAGATTGTTAAAAACGTGAGAAAAAAAAAAGGAAAAGAAATAATGAATAAAACAACAAATCTAATATTTTACAAAAAAAAGTTTATAATCTATCTCCATATTTCTCATAAAAAGAAGCATGTTAATTTATCATATAATTTTCATAAAGGTAGTTTTAACAATATAATTATGGGGAAAATACGAAATGTAAATAATTTTCTTTCTTCTTTTTTTTGGTTACCATGTAATATTGGTTTTTTTTTTTCTCATTAATCATATTGCTTTAATCTTATTACTCTTATTCTTACTGCATTTGCAAATCCGACGTTTTGTTACATTCCTATACTTTTCCTATACTCCAAACCTAAGACTTCATCATAATGTTTTCCATATCTTTTAAAAACATATATACCAACAGAAGTTACAATTTTAAAAACAAAATTTAAATCAAGTGCAAAACACACGCAGTTTATACTACATTATATATATAATACATCAATTCCGAACCAGCACACAGATATATTATTTTACGTACACACCAAATCTGTCACACACATAATAAACTTGATGCAACAAACCATTTATACAGTGTAATATATAATTTTTCTCAGCCGGAGATATCAATGGCTTTGACGTCGGGTTTCCTAACCTCAACTTTAGGAACGGTAACGGTGAGGACCCCATTCTCCATAGCAGCTTTAACCTCCTCCATCTTCGCATTCTCCGGTAACCGGAACCTCCTCAGGAACTTGACGCCGCTGCGCTCCATGCGATGCCACGTCTCATTCTTTTCCTCCTTCTCAATCTTCCTCTCACCGCTGATCTGAAGCACTCTGTCATCCTCCACCTCCACCTTTACCTCTTCCTTCTTCAGCCCAGGAAGATCAGCCGTGAACACGTGTGCTTCTGGTGTCTCTTTCCAGTCTATGCGAGTGTTGACGAACGCCGACGTTTCCGAGAAAACTCGGGCACGTAGGTTGAGAGAGAGGAAGGGAAAAAGAAGTCCTTGAAAGGGTCCCAGGAGTCGAATGCGCTGTCGTCTCGTCGGCCGCCGAAGAATCTTGGAACGATCGACATCTTTCGTCTAGAGATTCGATAGACAGAGAAAACTGTAGGCAAAAGAGCTTGAACGACTGTGAAGAATTTGTTTGTTGAGAGTAGCTGTAGATGCTTCGGAATGTAGCTCGATGAGTTGAGGAAGACGGGACGTGTTTGGTATTTATAATAAATGTGGGAGCATTCTAGTACTTTACTTAAACAACATTCGGATACATTAGCGAATTCTGTGGCCGCTTCGTGACACATCCATATTCCCGCTACTGTAATATATATTACTTTCCACAATTTTGAAACTAATTCTGAAACGTTGAAGCCAAAATTAGTAATAAATAATTAGACAATAATCCCTGTTTATTAAATTATATATTTCTCAATTAAAAATGTTATAGAAATTTTATGTTTTCTAGGAGAAACTGGAAAGTACGAGAAAATTGGGCCAAGAAGTCTCAACCTAAAGCCCAAATGAAGGTTCTAAACAAATCTGGAAACGTCGTCACTTCACGCCAAACATATCCGAGAGGCGCAAGTCCTAGAGGAAACTGGAACATTCTTCCACTAATATAAATTCGAAACCATCTCTCCGTTCACCCCGTCAGAAAAACAGCGTCTTCAGCTAGTAGCAAGTCTCGTAAATAATTCGCTCTCAATTTGAAGCAAGAATTCAATCACAGTCCAAAGAGTAGAAAATGTCGCTGATTCCAAGCTTCTTCGGTGGCCGACGATCCAACGCCTTCGACCCCTTCTCTCTGGACGTCTGGGATCCTTTCAAAGACTCTCCTATTTTTCCTTCCTCGCTATCTGCCTCTTTTCCTGAACTCTCTCGAGAAAATTCAGCGTTCGTCAACACCCGGATCGATTGGAAGGAGACCCCGGAAGCTCATGTGTTCAAGGCTGATGTGCCTGGGCTGAGGAAGGAAGAGGTTAAGGTGGAGGTTGAGGATGATCGGGTGCTGCAGATTAGAGGAGAGAGGAACGTGGAGAAAGAGGACAAGAACGATACTTGGCATCGTGTTGAGCGCAGCAGTGGGAAGTTCATGAGAAGGTTTAGGCTTCCAGAGAATGCTAAGATGGATCAGATCAAGGCTGGTATGGAGAACGGTGTTCTGACTGTCACTGTTCCTAAAGAGGAGGTGAAGAAGCCCGACGTCAAGTCCATTCAAATCTCTGGTTAAATGTGTCACATAGTTTTATTTGGTCGACTGAAAGAGCCCTGGTCTGTCTCCGTTTGGGTCTGCGAATAAGTTTGGTTTTTTTGTTAATTTTTTTTTTTTTTTTTTGTAAATTTTCTGTTGTGTTTGATGTGTTTGTTGCTCTGGTTTGAGTGTGTAAAAGATGTTTGTGATAATGTCTAGCTGAGTTCTGTTGCTTTACATCAAATATGTGCCTAAGAGTGTCTATGAAGAAAAAAAAAATGCCTATGTGCAAAAAGGTGTGCCACAAGTCTTTATTAATAATCCTATAGACACTAAAATTTTTGCAACAACGGTGTACGTGCACGTTGGTTTCTGAAATATAAATAATATTAGAAGATAAAAAATAAAACTTGAAAATGTTGAAAATATATGAAGCGTGCAAAAATAGAAAATATATGAAGCGTACCATGCGACTAGGGTGGATACTTTTGGTTCTTGTGGATCAGAAGATAAAAAAAAATAAAACCTGAGAATATATGAAGCGTGCAAAGTATAGAAAATATATGAAGCGTGCAAAATATAGAAAATATATGAAGCGTGCCACGCAGCTAGGGTGGATACTTTTTGTTCTTGTGTTACAATTTTGTTCAAGCAATCTGCGTAAATGCTTATGACCATTCTTGTTGGAGCTGATTCTTTTTATTTAAATAAAACCCCAAAAAAAATTTCGATTTGATCAGCCCCGGATAGACCATCCTTTGCTAATAAGTGACCCAATTGCATTTAACACATTTATGATTTATCTCAACCGTTACAATATCCCCTTCATATTGACTACTAGATATATTTTTCTTTTTAATGGTAAACAAATAACTTGAAGTTTCTAAATGCATGTCCAGACACATATTTGATAATGGGGAGTACATTAAAAGATTTTTTCTTTTTCCTTTTTTATGTCTAATTTCTTGTATATATTTTAAAAATGAGGAGATTAATAGAAAGAATGCACCTATCTACAGGGGCCATCACATTAATATCATAGAACCATTTGAGTGACTAGGTCGATCAGATGCTATAATTTAAATTAGCAAGAATCACATTATAGTTGAGAAAACAATATGTTTTGCACTAAAGATTTGTTCACCATCTTCTTTTACATATTATCTCCTAAACAACCGAAGCACCGCAATAAAGTGCGCATACAAACGCAGAGACGGGAAAGTCCCACAACAGAATAAATTAAACAAAAAGAGAGACTAGAAATTCAAACGCCCAGTTGCATGTTATCATCCCATAAGATTTCAATTAAACAGTAAAGAAACACACACCGAGTCATAAATTACAAATACAGACGGACAATATCGAACACTTGGTATTTATATGGGCAAAAGGTAAGAATACGACCTCAATCATCGCCAGAGATTTCGAAGACTCTCACTGGGCCTGCTCGCCTCCTCGGGTATAGTGACAGTGAGAACTCCAGTATTCATGGAGGCTTTCAACTGTTCGATCATGGCGTTGTCCGGGAGCTTGAACCTGCTCATGGAGTTGCCACTGTCTGTGCTAATCTGAAGGACCTTCAACGATCACATCTTCGTTCCCAAACCAGGAAGTACGGCTTTCAGAACATGAGCAGTTGGGGTCTCCCTCCAGTCGAGTCTAAAATTCCCCGAAGTTCCCATGTTAAATTCCGGGAAAGTACGAGAGAAAGTGGAAGGGAAAGGGAAATCCAGAAATGGGTCCCAGAGGTCAGAGAAGGGATCGAATACATTAACTTGTCGGCCATCGTCGTTGTTATGGATTGGGATGATCGACATCTTTGATGCGTTTGATAGGTTTTGTAATTGAGGATGATACTGAAAGTAGCAACTGGTTGGCGAATAGTTAAAGTCCTGATTAGTAGAGGGAGCGTCTAAAGTGAAAAGCGTGTTTCTGGTACTTTCCAAGCAGTAGGTGGTCCAAAGTCTGCGACCGTTTTTTTTATGCTTACAATTCAAAGAGTAGAAATAATGAATAAAACAACCAATCTAATATTTTAAAAAAAAAAAGATCCATCTTTACAATCTATCTCTATGTTCCTTGTAAAAGAGAAGCATGTTAATTTATCACATAATTTTCGTAAAGGTAGTTCTTAACAATATAATTATGGTAAAAAAAAAAAAACGAAATGAAAATAATCATGTTTTTAATGGTTGTCATTGTTTATTCTTCTTATTAAAGAAAAATATATACCAAACCGTAGTTATAATTTTAAAACAAAATTAAAATTAAAATCCAAAACACACTCAAGTTTACATGCATATATTATTTATATGTAATAAATCAACACTTCTTATTAATTATATTGCTTCATTCTTTTTATTATTCCTATTTCATATGCAAATTTGACATTTATCATAATCTTTTCCATATCTTAAAGAAAAATATATACCAAACCGTAGTTATAATTTTAAAACAAAATTTAAATTAAAATCCAAAACACACTCAAGTTTACATGCATATATTATTTATATGTAATAAATCAACACTTCTTATTAATTATATTGCTTCATTCTTTTTATTATTCCTATTTCATATGCAAATTTGACATTTATCATAATCTTTTCCATATCTTAAAGAAAAATATATACCAAACCGTAGTTATAATTTTAAAACAAAATTTAAATTAAAATCCAAAACACACTCAAGTTTACATGCATATATTATTTATATGTAATAAATCAACACTTCTTATTAATTATATTGCTTCATTCTTTTTATTATTCCTATTTCATATGCAAATTTGACATTTATCATAATCTTTTCCATATCTTAAAGAAAAATATATAACAAACCGTAGTTATAATTTTAAAACAAAATTTAAATTAAAATCCAAAACACACTCAAGTTTACATGCATATATTATTTATATGTAATAAATCAACACTTCTTATTAATTATATTGCTTCATTCTTTTTATTATTCCTATTTCATATGCAAATTTGACATTTATCATAATCTTTTCCATATCTTAAAGAAAAATATATACCAAACCGTAGTTATAATTTTAAAACAAAATTTAAATTAAAATCCAAAACACACTCAAGTTTACATGCATATATTATTTATATGTAATAAATCAACACTTCTTATTAACACACAAACATATTTTTTCACGTACACACCAATCTTTCACACACAAAGTTGATGTACATGCATGCAACAACAACTAGTTATATAATATATAATATTTCTCAGCCGGAGATTTCAATGGCTTTGACGTCGGGTTTCTTAACCTCAACTTTCGGAACGGTAACGGTGAGGACCCCATTCTCCATAGCAGCTTTAACCTCCTCCATCTTCGCATTCTCCGGTAACCGGAACCTCCTCAGGAACTTGCCGCCGCTGCGCTCCATGCGATGCCACGTCTCATTCTTTTCCTCCTTCTCAATCTTCCTCTCACCGCTGATCTGAAGCACTCTATCATCCTCAACCTCCACCTTTACCTCTTCCTTCTTCAGCCCCGGAAGATCAGCCGTGAACACGTGTGCTTCTGGTGTCTCTTTCCAGTCTATGCGAGTGTTGACGAACGCCGACGTTTCCCTAGAAAATTCGGGCACGTAGGTTGAGAGAGAGGAAGGGAAAAGGAAGTCCTTGAAAGGGTCCCAGGAGTCGAATGCGCTGTCGTCTCGTCGGCCGCCGAAGAATCTTGGAACGATCGACATCTTTCTCCTAGAGCTTCGATAGACAGAGAAAACTGTAGGCAAAGAGCCTGAAGAACTATGAAGAATTTGTTTGCTGATAGCGGCTGTAGATGCTTTGGAATGTAGCTCGATAAGTTGAGGAAGACGGGACGTGTTTGGTATTTATAATAAATGTGGGGAGCATTCTAGTACTTTAAACAACGAACATTCGGATACAGTAGCGAATTCTGTAGGTGCTTCGTGACACATCCATATTCCAATGATTTCGCTGTGCCAATAAGATTGAGTATATAGTGGGCCCACCTTAATGTGCTTATTTAAAAGGAAAAAAAAAAACCTACAGAAACATTAATTATATGCAGTTAATAATTAGTTTCACAATTTTGAAACTAATTCTAAAACGTTGAAGCCAACAATAGTAGTTAATAATTAATAGCAATCCCTGTCTATTAAATTATATATTTTTCTCAATTAAAAATATTATGGTTTTTCTAAGAGAAGCTAGAAAGTACCAGAAAATTGGGCCAAGAGGTGTGAACCTAAGCTAAAGCCCAAATGATGGTTCTAAACAGATCTGGAAACGTCGTTACTTCACGCCAAACATATCCAATAGGCGCAAGTCCTGGAAGATACCGGAACATTCTTCCACTACTATAAATTCGAAACCATCTCTCCGTTAACCCCGTCAAAAACGAAACAGCGTCTTCTCCTGGTGGCAAAAGTCTCGTACACAATTCGCTCTCAATTTGAAGCAAGAATTCAATTACAGTCCAAGAGTAGAAAATGTCGCTGATTCCAAGCTTCTTCGGTGGCCGACGAACCAACACCTTCGATCCCTTCTCTCTCGACGTCTGGGATCCTTTCAAAGACTTACCTATTTTGCGTTCCTCGCTCTCTTCCTCTTTTCCTGAACTTTCCCGAGAAAATTCAGCGTTCGTTAACACCCGGATCGATTGGAAGGAGACCCCGGAAGCTCATGTGTTCAAGGCTGATGTGCCTGGGCTGAGGAAGGAAGAGGTTAAGGTGGAGGTTGAGGATGATCGGGTGCTGCAGATTAGCGGAGAGAGGAACGTGGAGAAGGAGGACAAGAACGATACTTGGCATCGTGTTGAGCGCAGCACTGGGAAGTTCATGAGGAGGTTTAGGCTTCCAGAGAATGCTAAGATGGATCAGATCAAGGCTGGTATGGAGAACGGTGTTCTGACTGTCACTGTTCCTAAAGAGGAGGTGAAGAAGGCCGACGTCAAGTCCATTCAAATCTCTGGTTGAATGTGTCATATAGTTTCTTTGATTGAGTGAAAGAGCACTGATCTGTGTCCCTATGGTCTGCGAATAAGTTTGGTTTTTTCTTTGGTAAATTTTCTGTTGTGTTTGTTACTATGAGTGCGTAACAGATATTTGTGATAATGTCTAGCTGAGTTCTGTTATCATACATCAAGTATGTGCCTATGAATGTGTTTCTGTGATCAATAAAATGCCTATGTGCAAAATGGTATGTATCCAAGTCTTTTATTAAGAATCCAACACTCTTAATGACGATGGACACTAAAGTTTTGTCACAATGGTGTGCGTGCACCTCTGGTTTCTGAAAAATAGATAAATGATAACCGAAGAGAGAGAAAAAATATATTTGAAGAAAAGAAAAAAAAAACATTGAAAATATTAAAATATATGAAGAGTGCCGTGCGAATAGGGTGGAGACTCTGAGTTATTGTGTATCAATTTTGTTCCAGCAATCTGCTCAAAGAGTCAAAGAGAAAGCTTGGACTCAAGTGTACTGGTGGTCAGATGCTCTTAATGTTGTCAAGGAGATAGAGGCAAGCTCTGAGCTTTGCTGTTGGGATATTAGGTACCTAATCTTACTCTAAATCTTTGTTGAAAGAGATGAATTGGAATCTGACTTGGAATGCAAGAAGCTCTAACACCGTAGCAGATGCAGCAGCAAAGTTTACGCTTAGCTCTAGTATTTGTATTTTGTTTTCTTTCTTTGATCTGTTGGACCCGGTCTTACCTGATTGTATTTGGGAAGCCGTTGTCCAAGACCAACTGATTATTGGTTGTGCTCTATAAGTCTCTTTGAGGTTCTTTTGTGCTCAATGCAGTGTTTTAGATCATAAGGCCCATGAGAGTGGACTTGTTTATTCTTATTCTTTTTGGCGGATTATTTTTATCTAAATAAAACCCAGAAATGATTTCGATTTAATCAGCACGGGATAAACAATCCTTTGCCAATGAGTGACCCAAATGCATTTACACATTTATGATTTTACACATTTATATGATTTACCTCAACCATTACAATTAATATCCCCTTTTAACCTTGAAGTTTTTTCCCTTTTTTTTGTTAAAGAACAACTTGAAGTTTTAAATGCATGTCCAATCACATATTTAGTAATTGGTAGTAGATTAAAGATAATTTCTTTTTATATATAATATATATATATATATATATATTAAAAATGGGGAGATTAATAGAAAGATGCACCTATCCCTATTTTAAGACAACGATGGATAATTGATCTTTGGTATTTTACACTGTCATTCATTTATGCAATAGTCCTTTTTACCTCATCAAATTATTAGTTCAGGGAATCCTAGGGAGCAAGTATTAAAGTACTTGCAACTGTGCAACTTTACACTCCTAGTACAAAAATACTAAAAATAATAACAATAATCCTCTTTAACTTTACAACCACCAACAAAAGCAATCAAAATGCACGATGTGCCCCTTTGCATATTCATATTCTGCACCTGATCTTGCTTTTATTCCACAGCTTTTAACTTTTATATCCACAAAAATACCAGACAGATGGGCCTTCCTGTGGAACACAGATTTCAGATTCAGATTCAGTACATATATAATTCATTTTATGGCGCTCACATGCATGCAACAAGATATTAATGTAGTGATTAAACCCAAAATCATGACAAATTACCATAACTTTGAAAATAATACCAAATCTTAACCGGATTGGCATCATGAAGATGATCAATTAGCAATATCATATATTAAACTCAACAACCTTAGCAAAATCATGAGGCAATTGATAATTTGACAAAGGTGTCTGTACAAAATTCTCTGTGTAGATTGATTATGGTCTATGTTTTAGATTTTGTCTCATCCCCATCACACTGCAAATTGAAAATTTGGGAAGTGGAATCCGTGCATGCAATAAGTTGGCAATTTTGTGATGAAATACTTATTGGCAATTTTGTGATGAAATACTCATGAATGAGCGATCTTTTCAGCTTTGAAAGTGCGCACAAGTTGTCTGAATAAATTCCTCTGAGACCTGATTGAAACCCCATGTGACTCTACCCCAATTTTCAAACCCATATATAAATGCATACCTAGGCCAGTACTTCTTATAAAGTACTGTATGAAACGTGTATCAAATATGTAAAAATTTGGTACTCATGCATTCCTATGCGTTTCTTATATACCTCTCTCTCTTTCTATTATTCATTTAAAAAAAAAGGATAATTAGAGATTTCAATGTCGATTTCAAATTGCATAATATTTAAAGCCTGCTTCAAGGAACCGGACAAGCACCTGCTACAACAACAATGACATTTTTGTAACCTTTCACATAAGGGTTTGTTTGTATGTTGGCTCTGTTGATCATATTTGTAATGAGAAATTAGATGAAAGGCTAGGTACCCTAATGGTAATAATTCTACAAAAAGTTAGATAGTTGTCGAGGTTTTTATATAATACAACACCTGTAGTCAATAAGCCAATTATGAATACCACATGAGGGTTTTGCAAATTAACTTGGATATTAAGACTTATTATTTTAGTGACACTAATAAATGCATGTGTATTAACAAACTGAAAATGAGAGCTCCCAAAAAACCCAACAAATAAATAAATATGCAAATTAAAAACACACCAGTGTATATGTGAACGGTAGCAGCCACATTGAGAAGAATAAAAATTTTCAATTGCATGAATGAGAGAGAATTGACAAATTAATCTTTCGGTGTTGCCTAACAGGCAAACTCCTTCATTGAAAAAAACAAAAATTACGTAAAAAATAACATCATGCAATCATTAATAATTATCAAGTTGAAAAAAAAAAATAGTACCCCGATAAATTACGGTCATATCAATCATATCCAATTACATTTTTTGGGGTATTCCAATATAATTATCATTAACATTGGATTTATCAACCTAGTAATTATGATGTTTAGGCTTATACCACTTTCACTTGCACCATGCCCAATCCATCTCCTTTCTTTTTCTTTATATATATATATATATATATATATATATATATATATACCCAAAACTACTTTTTGGGGGCTTAAAAAGTGGTATCTTTAATAGCAGGCGCTCTATATAAAGCATATTTTTCTTCTTTTTGTTAACAAAAATTTAAACATCCTAGGAGATTAATTAATGTACTTTATTGACTCCTTCCCATCTAACTTTCTTCCTTAATTTCTTTGCTGAATTTTTATTTTACAAATTTAATTTGCAAAAATGTATTTTTGACTTAAAAAAGTAATAATAATGAAGGCTTTATTTGGTAACAGCCAGGTAATATTATAGATTGAATATCTGATGATACACCTAATTAGGCAGCAAATAGCTATTAAAACCGAAATTGATATAAAGCGGGAACAATGAGTTAAAAGACGATCGTACCCTATCCTCGGCCTAATCCTGAACTTCCTATCATCCAATCCAATGACAACGTCTCAACCCATTCGTTGGGCCCACAATTTTGGATCCAAACTTTTGAAAGAAAATAGAAAGAAACAAATAAATAATGGTTCTTAAAAGTGGGCCCCTTTCGGGATCATAGTTATACTCCGCGTCTGTTTGATGTGACCGTCTGATTTACCAATTCTTCCTTTTTTAGCCGTCCGATGGATACGATTGGCCTCCAGCTCTCTCTCCCTCTCGCTTTTTATTTTAAATTATTAATTTTATTTTTGTCCTTCTCTCTTCCTTTTACTTGGCTTTGACTGTACGTACCGCACAAAAACGGACCAAACGGACCAAAATGACTGATTGAGCTCCACACGCTCAAACACAGCCTCACACACACACACACGCAAACACTGTCCCTCTGTGTGGTCTCTCTCTCTCTTTTTCTGAAGCAGTCCTTGTTGTTTGTTGTGAGCGACTGTGAATCTTCGAGCCTAATATTCTTGCAGGCTTTGGAGTTTGGAGAAGTAAGGAGTAAAAGGCGGAGAGACATTGGGTTTACGAGGCGATTTTTTTTTTTTGCTTTTCTTTCTATTTTGCTCTCCGCTTTGCCTTTTGCATTGCTCTTTAGCTCGCTGCTGATCTCTGTCACTGTTGCTTCTTTCACACAATTAATGTGCACCGACACGTCATGCTTCGTCTTCGAGGTCGTCGTGGTTTCCGTTAATGGCGTTTTCTGATTCATGCTCTCTGCATTACCAAGATTTTTTTACCCTGGTATGTCCTACGCCCGCACCTCTTTGTCTGAGCGAGTAATTAAAGATTTTCTGTTTGGGTTTTTGGGAGATAATTTTGTTTTCCGTGAATTGGAATTGTGTTGTTCCAAGTTTAAATTTGTTTGTATGTTTTGATTTTCAGTTGAAGCTGCTAAATTGGTTTGCTTGTCTTATTTTCTGCATTTTTCCGGTTCTGGATTTTGCGTCTTTTAAGTGAATTTAGAGCGTGAGAAAGTGAGGGAAATCTCGTCCTTTGAATTTCTATATGCTGTTTGGTAGCTGGAAGATTGGGAGAAAAAGGAAAGAAAATGCTTCCTTTAAGAGCTTTATTTTTTTTAGGACCAAACAAGTCCTTGATGTTTCGTGATTTTGAAAGTGAGTGCGCTCTAGTTTTGATTAGCTGTTGATCTTTGTCTCTGGGTGTAGCTGTTCTAATTGCCTTAGCAGCGACGATGAGGACAGGTCGTTTCCTTATCCTAAATTTTTGAAAATGGGGTTTTCCCATGGACCACCCAACTCTTGCTTTCTGTATTTCTCACAGTTATTCGTCTTTGTCCATATACCGCTTCATTGTCTTATTGCATCAGGTTTGATTTTGAGCTTTGCAAGTTAAAAATTTTCATCGCGCCGGCTCCCTTTTTGAAGTCGTTTTGTACGTTACTTGCTTCTCAGTGTAGCTGAGCTAGTGGCTTAAATTGAGAGGCAATTTTAATAGATAACTGAAAAATCGTGACCACTGAATTTGTCGTATCGTTATGCATTCTTTGGAAGGATATACCAGTTCATAGTCGTTTTCTCCTAGGTTGTAGGGAAAGAATGTCTATTTTGAATCCTTTATAGTAACTTCTTCACCTTGAGATGCTGAAGTTTTTATATCGAATTACTACTTATCTCACCAAAGTAAATGGTGTTTAGCTGTGGCTAGAAGATTTTAGGCCACTGAAAATGAATAATGAAGACTCTTTAGGTTGATGATGATACAATTAATATTATGCAGTTTTGAATCTTATGGCCATGTAATCCAAGTCTAGTTGGTGACTGGTGAGAAAAGCTAAAAGATCAGAGGTGAGAGAACTATGCTGATAAGCTCTCTAATTCATCCTAATGAGCATGGTTCTAGTGAAAGTCAACTGCAGCTCTATTATTGAACCTAGAAATCTAATGTTCCTTCCCTGCCTCCACTGTTTGACATGTCAAAGTAAGATGTATAATGTACCTGTAGACCTGAGACCATACGAATGAGCTCAATGCAGGCAGGGCCTTCCTTAGCTTATTGCATTCATATAAAAAAGACAATTCAGGCATCACCTATTTTCTAGCCTTTTTGAGACAGTTTTAGGTTGGATAAATGTTGACTGAGTTGATCTTTTAAGACTTTTATTGCTTAAAGAGAGTTGACTGCATTAATTAATGAACTGGGAGTGCTCCATAAACATTATGCTTGAAGAATTAAACAATTGTTATAATGTGTTTCCTGTCCTTTTAATTATTTTTTTTTGAAAAAAAAAAAAACAGAACGTGACATTGATATATCATCATTATAGTTACTAGAACTACAATGAGAAAATGTGATCCGTGTTCAAGCCATAGTAATGCATGTAGTCTTATGTTTCCGTTGCTTATTGCTGCAGTAACAAAAAAGAAACTCTGTATGTCATTCAGTTAATGACAAAGGGAATAAAAACTACTTAGTACAACTTATGGAATTTTGTTTTGTTTTTTTTGCCCCTTTTTTTTTTTTTTGTGTTCTTTGATAAATGTTAAATTGTCCTTCTGCTTCATGGTAAGCGGTAACATAGCTTTCCAAATCTTTAAAAAGAAATCTGTTTTCCTAGTTTCAGTATTTGCTGCTATAGTATTGAATTTCTTTTTTTTCTTAAGTGTAACCTACATTTTATGTGAATCATTTCGATTGTGCAGCTGAAGCAGAATATTAGGAGCTTCTTTGTCACAAGTTCTTGCAAACCCAAGAACCATTACATAACAACAATTGGAGTTCCGGAACCGATTCAATCAATTGAATAACATTCAAAACCAAAAAGGAAAATAGGAGAGCGACAGTCTCTAGGGACTTCTGGGAACACTTGAACATGTTGCCGAGAAATACAAGACGAAATCAGATAAACCTAATATGTCATATGCTGATCTCCATCATGTAATTATAAGAAATGTAAAAGATATCCCACAGAAAGCTGCTGGGGATCATCAAAAGCAACAGATTGGTGGGAAGGCAATTGATGATGAAGAGCTTGTTAAGTACATGTCAAAATTGCCAAGTTATCTGGAGAGAGGAGAGAATCTTCAGGAGAAAGTTTTAAATGTTGGTGTCCTTGATTGGGGCGTCTAGAAAATGGCAGTATAGCCATAAACAGACGCAATACAGAAATAGCAGGTATTCAACATCAAGTAGTAATACATCCTCATCTTTTCAACGGATGAATCACCTACCTATTCTAGCAGAGGTCGTAGCTGCTCTCCTGCGTATCAAAGGATGTGCCGTCCTTCACTGCAATCTCATCTTACGGCATTTCCTATGGAAGGCCATTCTCAAGATGAAGAAAGTGTTGGAAAGATTCAAGATATTAAAAATTCTGACAGTAACACCTTCAATTGGCAGGAAAAGGATATCAGCACGGCTCCAGCTTTCTGCAAAGACCATACAGATGTCAAGCTGGAACAATGCAAGAAAAATGACACAGAACCAAAGAGTGGTCCAGGAACTGGAACTTTGAAAAATGTCCCTTGTGATGAGATGGCCTCATGTCAAAAGGCAAAGATAAAGTCTCAAGATGGTGGTTTTACAAAGAGAGAGGAAAATCTGTGGAAGCCAAAATTTAAAAATTCAAAACAAGATGTTCCTGAAGGATGCAGAACAGTTGTTCTCCTCTTGCCTAGAGGTCGCATGGAAAGTAGTCATTCTGGAGTGTCCCACAATTCTAATTCAGCTACATTCTGTGGCCAAAGATCAACAGAAGCATGTCGAAGAAGCTTTTCAGATAACTCTGTTCATGCTGATCTGAATTTTGATATCCCTCGTTCATGCCCACTTCCTTGGGAAGTCAGCAGTAAAGAATCTCAGGTAAAAGTAGAACAGCCCAGCTCTGAAGATACAGTGAGCATCAAGTTTTCATCTGGTTCATCTCACTCAACATTACAATCGGCTAAAGTGGCAAAGAATCTGTCCAAAGACAGAACTTTAGAAGAGAAAAGGTCAACAACCGTACCCATGTGTTTGCCCGAAATGAGCCTTCCAAAGCATTAGATCCAAAACCATGCAAGGCTGAAAAGTAAGAAGTACTTCACCCTTTTTCGATTTGGCAATGGTGTGGGTAAGATGAATAAAAGTTCCAGCTCGAAAGATAGTTCAGATATTCATAACCTGAGATCAACAGATGTTTCTGGTAAAGCTACTTCAGAAAATGCGTTGGCTTCTTCTTGCATGGATGCTTCAAGCAGTGACAAACCCACTGCTACTGGCAAAGCAAGGTCCAGTCCTCTGAGACGGTTACTTGAGCCACTTCTGAAGCGAAGGCAGAAAACAGCAGGCGCTTGGTAGACCAATCAGAGAGGCTCAGTATCAACAGAGAGGGCTTGCCGATCATCTGATGGGCAACTTGGCTCTTTGGCTGTGCAGTCGGGAAAATAAAATTAGACATGATTGGTTGTAAGACAATTAATATCAATGATTCAGCTATGGACAAGAAGCATGGACCACTAACTACATTTCAGGCTCTCTTGAGTGGCAGTTAAGAATGGCTTGCCTCTGTTAACATTTGCAGTTGACAAAGAGCGTGACATCCTTGCAGCAACACTGAAGAAGTTAAATACCACAGTAATGGATGATTGCAGCTGTATTTATACTTTCTTTACCATTAGAGAAGTCAAGAAAAAGTATGGAAGTTGGATAAATCAAGGAGGGAAAGGCAAAGCTCATGATTACATCCATAATGCTGTTGCACAAATGAAAGTTTCCGATTCTCAGATGTCTAATTTGATTCCACGAATCAGTTCAGCCTGAGAGAGTTTGTTTTGTTTTCTGTGGACCTAAGACAGGCTGATAATCAAACCTCAGTCTTCCAGCCAAATGATGAGCTTGCAGCTGTAGTAGTCAAAATCCCGAAAAAGATCATCCCAAGTTCCAGAAAACATGAGCATCAGAATAATAACAGTAGCAAGATGTCTCAAGTAAATTTGAAAGAGTCTTTGTCAGGCGTGAGTTGTAAGTCAAATTCAGGGGAAAATGTACAGAGCCAGCTCTACCTCAGTAGTCAGAATTTCGTTAGCACAACAGTCATACTTCCAGGTGGTACTCATAGTCTTCCCAGTAAAGGAGGTCCATCATCGTTAATTGAACGTTGGAACACAGGTGGATCATGTGACTGTGGAGGTTGGGATTTGGGTTGCAAACTTAGGATTCTTGCCAACCAAAATCAAGCCCCTAAGAAATCAAGTTCAACAAATGGTTCTCCAACCGCTGATAGATTAGAGCTTTTCTCTGAGGTACTGTTTTTTAACTTGAACCAACATAATGATCCACAATATTATATCGAAAGTTGCCTACTGATGTTGCTTTTGGCTTTGAATACTTGTCAACAGGGAGGTGCTCAAGAAAGCCAGCTTCTTTTTTCTTTGGCTCCATTCAAGGATGGCGTCTATTCAGTTGAGTTCAGTTCTTCGCTTTCAACTTTACAAGCATTCTCGATTTGTATAGCAGTGTTAGATAGTAGGAATCTACGTGAGCTTTCGGAACCATTCAACTCATTAGAAGAAAAATCATTGGGGCAAACCATGCATGGCCTGCAAAATTCTGGAGTAAGTGGTACTAGCCGAACTGAAGGGGATGTTCCGAGATACGTCTCATATCCACCACTTTCTCCAGTGGGGAGGGTCTAGTTTTTGCTTAATTGCATGTGAAAGTTATGCATACTTTGCACTTGGGGGGTGCATTTACACGTTTTGATGATCAGTATTGGTCACTGATCCTATACTACTAAATGAAAGTTTACCTTTTGAAATCCATCATGCCCTCCATAATGCTAGGAAAACATAGTTGTAGCTTGGATTCCGTACATTACTTATAGACCCACCCAATAAGTAACGTCGAATGTATCAATTGTATTATTTATAGAAAACTGTCTTGATCAAAATTAAGTGTGCATATAATGAGTGAGTTGCCTTCTTAGTTATTGAGCCTCGTTGAGCTTGGATCATATTATTGTATGATGGTAGACCACTAACACATCTAAATAATTTCCAATCTGGGTTTTACATATATTTTTTGGTTTTCTTTTCCATTGTCAAAGTTAGCCACCAGAAGGGTGTTCTCGTGGCTGATTTTCATTAGAATGTGTTAGTTCAGGAGTTTCAATCGTACAACGACTGGACCGAGACACCATGCCTGATTAATCTCTCCCGCTTATAAGTGGAAGTTATACGCAAGTGCTTCCCTCTCTAGAAAGATTTTGTCCAAAATGGTAATTCTATAATGTTTTGAGTGCACATGGAAGATCAACTGCTGCCCAGAGCAATAATTTGTGGTTTGCTTTAAAGGAAAGCTAAAGAGAAGTAAAACAGAGGGTAGTTTGGGTCTGGGTCTGGCTTGTGGAAGGATATTAAAATAGGTCGACTATGGGTTCCACAAGCATTTTATTTTGTTATTTTTAAATCTCACCCAAGAATTTTATTTTTTTCTTAAAAAAAAAAGTTTCTGGAAAACAATAAAAATTAAAATTAAAGAAAATTCTAGCTTGGGTTTGTTACGCTTAAGCCCATCTTCGGCTTCTCTATCAGATTTGGGAGCGAGGACAGGGCCTCAAAAGTCAAAACGAGCCCACAATACCCATTAATCATTACAAACGACATGATCTGCAAGGAATGAATAGTAAAAAATCGTGTGCATGCGTTTACACATTTTACTCCTTCATTAAAATCGCTTTAAGCATGTGATGTAAAAACTACGCCGTCACGGTCTTTTCTACGGACGACTGGGATCATCAGTAATTGAAAGAGTTACAATAAGGACGACCGCATTGGAATAAAATTACATGACGTAACTAGAAAATGAAATCCCGAGAATAAACTTTTTTTTCTTTTGAAAAATGATCGCTAAGCTAAGCGGAAAAAAAGTTAACCGCCTTTTTCTCTGTGCCTCTTCTCGAAAAATTAATAATACAAATTAAAAAGAAAAGAAAAGAAAAAAAAAAAGGCTTACGATGAACTTTTATTTTATATTATTATTATTTTGTTTGGATTTTCCACCCCGCAACTGCATTTTCCGAGAGTGTGAGACGGACAGAGAGAATAGTGTTTAATTGTTGGTTTGAATTTGGTGAAATCTGTTTGGTGGATTAGATTCTAATTTTAAAATCTGGCAATTGTTCGTCGAATTTTAAATTTTTTTCTTTGATTCGTTGGGAATTTTCTTGTTCTTTTCGATGTGGAAAATTTAAAATTGTGGTTATCAAGTGGGGGGGACGTTTCGAATTTGAATCCAGAGCGGTTTATGTGGAAGACATTGATGAATGCACGAACAATGAGAGCTTTTTATGGTGATTGATGTCGAGTTTTAGTTTCGCGCTCAAAATGGTGATTTGCGTTGCTCGTGAGGCTCCAAAGGTTCTTAAATCTTTTCCGTATTGAATTATTTATTGTTGATATTCTTAATTCGTTAGGTTAAACTGTTATTAATCTGGTGTTTAAAATGTGAAGCTATGGAGGAAAATTTGTACAGAGATAGTAGTAGAGATTTCGCTCCTTGCCGAGAACTGGAAGTTTCTTTTGGCTGGGATCTTTTTCAGGTTATTTCTATGGTTGTCTTAGATGTGCTAGCTCCCATTTTTTTTTAATGATTTATAGGAATGATTTTACATACATGCCTTAGCGTGCGTTAACGTTTGCTTATCTGTGAGATGACTAGCCAGATTTCAATAAAGGTATTAAACTTAGATGTTTATGGAGTACTGAGTAGGTTCTTTCTTTTTAGTATATTCATGGATTAGCTGCTCATGGAATTCATTACTTGCATCGCCCCGGACCAACACTTCAAGATGCTGGTTTCTTCTTTTCCCAGTGGGTACCATGCTGATAATTTATCATGATTTTATAATTGTTGGTCTACAATTTGATAACATTTACTTTCATTGTTGAATATCTTAGGAACTTGGTCGGGAAAGAGCTTATATGAGTGAGACTCTGTTTTCTGCCATCTTTTGTTCTTTTGCCTTGGTAGGTTTGATCCGTTATGTATATTTTAAATTATCCTGGAGTTCTCTGTATTCTTTAAGTGTAGAATCATGAGTTCCTTTTCGTTCTTACTTTTATTGGTAGGCATACATATTCTATAATGTTTTAGATGTTGCTTTCTTCCCTTTATCCTCTATATCATTTACTAGAAGATGCAAGTTCTTTCATTTTGTCTGTAGGCATTATATGTGCTTGTGTTGGGTGCCAGTCACTAGATAAAATGTGTGCTGCAAAGATATGTTAATGGACGTGCTATATTATTCCTGTTGCCTCCATGCACTGCTTTCCATTATAATGGAAGTATAATGTAGTAGATTAAGATGTAAGTTTTATGTGTGATGCTGGAAGGGACATGAAGTTTTATATGTTATGCTGAAATGGAGATGCATGTGTGTGGTTGGTGGGTTGGAGAACGTTGGTGTATTCTATATGTTGTGTGCCAGTGCCACGGAAGGCACCAGATGCAATTTAATAATTAGGTTAGCAGAATATGGCTTTTCTAGCTCTCTACATAGTTTCAGTTTGGAGTTAATAATTTACACCCGTCATGCTTTTTCTTCTGCCATATGCTACATCTTTCTGAATACTGGAATGTAAACGATCTGGCTGTACAGTAATTTTTTCTGAAGCTAGGAATAATTCCAGGCATAGTGCATTTTTTTTCTTAATTACTTTATTCATCTGTTACAAAGTTGAGCTAGCTTTCTGCATTATAGGATCTTAACCTGTAGCTTTCAATCATTAATTGGTCTAAGATAGTGCTTTTAATTTTGCAGTGGACTTTTCACCCTTTCATTTTTCAGAGCAAAAAAATCTACACAGTTCTGGTGTGGTGCAGGGTTCTTGCTTTTCTGGTTGTAAGTGCACATTATACTTATTAACATTGCTATTGTTGCTTATTTAGTTGTAGTTCACAACAATTTTATTTAAAAACATATGGTTAGTGTTTAATACTTTTAAAAGTGCACATTATACTTATTAACATTGCTATTGTTGCTTATTTAGTTGTAGTTCACAACAATTTTATTTAAAAACATATGGTTAGTGTTTAATACTTTTAAAACTTATTGTTAAAAGTTCCTTTCCCTCTGGTTTAGCATGGCCCTTTTCAGGTTTCTACAGCCATATTCTTAGAAAGTGCTAAATTTTTTCATTTAGTCAACTTTAATTTTTTCGTGTTAGTGTTTTTCAAAATTTCAACCATTTGATTTGATAAACCTTAAAATGTTAAATATGCCAAAACTTTGATTCATTGTTCTTAAATTCGCTACCAAATTCACAAATACAATCACTATGAGGTTACAATCTATTCTGCAGCGGCCATATTCTCAATATATGCTAAAGGTTTCATTTAATGAACTTAAAATTTTTGGTTTAGTGTTTTTTAAATCAACCTTTAATTAGCAATAACTTACGTGGAGGATTAGTTAACTGGCAGTTATAAGCCAACGCAAAAATCAGCATGTGCAAAAGAGATTTTGGACGAATCCTTTCATTAGTGGTGTACTTATTTTAACCCAAAAGTTTTATGTATTTTTAATATGAATTTTGGAAGTCTAATTTAATTCAGTAAAGCTGTTTTTCCTCATTTCTCTCCAAAGAGAGCTCCGTTTCTCATTATAATTTTATAAATGTGTCTTTTTTTGTCCAAATGCAGCAATGAGCTTACTACCTACCTATTTTTTTCCTCTGAGATCTGTCCCAAAAGGACTTGTGCAGAAAGAGTAAATAGTATATGTCTACTTTTGGTAATAATTAAAACAATAATTCAGTTGTGAGATGTCTTTTGCTAGTAATGAATTCTATACCCATACATCACAAGGGGATTAGCATATGAGTCTCTTCTCTCTCTTCCAAAATCTTGTCCTGGATCAAGTGATCTGATTTGGCACCTGGGTAGGAATTCCTGTTAGGATATGCTTTCCATCCAAACCTGAATAGTAACGTAAAGAAGCACCCATTGTGCAGAAAAATGGATTTTTCATTATCTTATGTCTTAATGCTAAATTCTCTGACAATAATTCCTATCATGCATTTTTTAGGCTTGTCAAACTCTCCGGATACTCACATTCTATTCCACTCATCTTCCTGGTCCAAACTACCATTGCCGTGAGGTAAATTTAATTAAAATGTGCATGATATTTTCTCTGTTGACAGGACTCCTCATGCTGCCCCTTGTCATGGGAAAATTAGTTTTGTCATTATTCAGTTCTTGTGATTAAAGTAATTTTTACAATCAGGTACAACTGTCTCTTTCAGGGCTCAAATGTTGCTACATTGCCCCTCCACAAAGTGTACTTGAAGTGCTCTTAATCAACTGTTAGTAATTATTCATTTACCACAAGACTCTGGTGAATTCTAAATTAATAATCGTGGTGATGCTTATGTGATTTATGTTAACCTGCAGTTCCTCGAGGAGTTATTTATGGCTGTGGTGATTTGATTTTTTCATCACACATGATTTTTTCCTTAGTATTTGTGCGCACATATCAAATATATGGAACAAAGAGGTAATTATCTTGGGTATCTAGTTTCCATTTGTGATAAAATTTTCATTTTAGCAAGTGCGTAATGTGTTGTTATGGCAGTGAGATTATATGCATCAAGTATGCTGCTTATTGGAGGTTTTCCCCACTAACTGACGCCATTTTTACAGCCTTTAATATTTCTGATCTTGCCGCACTATGGTGGCTTATACGTGCAGGTGCATTAAGCAGTTTGCTTGGGTACTTGCTGTGCTTCAGAGCTTTCTGATTATAGCTTCACGCAAGCATTATACGGTTGACGTTGTTGTCGCATGGTAACAGGGAGTCTATTGCTCTCTTGGGGAAATTATTCAGTAATACTTTATTCATTTTAATCGCTGAAATTGGAAGTTTTGTTTTTATGCAGGTATACTGTAAATTTGGTAGTATTCTTTGTTGAAAAAAAATTGCCAGGTTAGCAAATATTTTTATGACAATTTCCTCCCTCTTGAGCGGATAGTTTTTTCATGAGTTAAGCTAGATTTTTGTTAGTAGTCCCTTATTTCTTGTGTGTATAAGTGTTAGAGTTGATTCATTTTCATATGTTCAGAACTAGATGAAATTCAATGGACAGTCTTTTTAGTATGTAATTGGTTCCTCTGCTTGTCTCCTTGACAGAAATGCCTGACCGGTCATCTAGTTCTTCATCTGTACCACTGCTACCGTTGACCAACAAAGATAAGGATAGCAAGAACAAAGAAGAGCTTCAGAAACTCACTGACAACAATTCCGTTGATACAACAGACTGAATTTGGAAAATCAGTACATATTTTGAGTCATTATATCCATTTTAGCTTCCCTTCATTGGATGATTTTTCACCATGTGTAATGCAATTTCTTCCCTTTCCATAAAGACATATGGATCACAAGATTCATGATAGGAACATAGGTAGCAGTGTAGTATACATAGATTAACAGCACAAGCTGAAGATAGCTCTGCTGTTGCACTGTTAGAATTTCAACCTGGATTATTTCAGCTCTGCTTATAATCCTTATTTGTATTACTGTTTTAAATTTAATGAAATTATAACTTTGAACTGCAATTATTCCCACTTTTTCTATATGTTTTTTTTGGTTTTCTTTTCATTGGTTGATAAGTATCACTTGTCCTCACTCTTCAATGTGCCTCATTTTCCTACACGCACACAGTTTGTACCATCATTTTCTTTAAATCTTATATTTATATATATGAAATATGAGAAAAGTGATCATCATAGAGGCATATTAGCCTTTAAATTCCAAGCCACTTAGGGTACCAGGTTGTCATGTTTGAAGATAAATAGCCACTATATGGACCACAAAATTGCAGGGCTGATTAGATTTGGGGTATGTGGAAGAAGAGGATTATTGGTAATCTGGTTGTGTCACATAAAGTACAGAATGGCGTAATACTTTGGGGGATACAGTAACCAGAGAGAGAGTTGAGGGATGCAAAGGCATGTGAAGCCTCCTTTAGTTAATTGGGGCTGGCATGAGCCAATGATTCAATTTTAATAATGCTTCTTGTCTGATGTCCCACCCCGGACCACCACCACCACCACACCCATCTTTGCTTTGTCATTTGCCTTTTCTTTTTTTTCATGTATATTCTCTTTTCATAGGATGTTGAAACGTTGCAATTGGAGACAGCAGTTGTTGCATCACGTGCCTCCCTTGGTTTCCTCTCCCTTGTGCCCTATCAAAAGGTACTGTTCCTTTCATTTTCTGTTTTGCTCTATCTGTACTGTGGTACTAACATCAATATCTATTTCTCTTCTGTGCTATTCCAATGTCAAACATGTCAAAAGAACAGAAATTTATTACATTTCATACTAGTTCCTTTCTGGATGTGAAACCAAAAGGCTGGCCAAGCAAAAGCAACCCCTTTGGTCTGAACAGATTACGGGTTTTTCTCTAACTAGTGCCAGTGTAGCACTGGCATTGTCTGTGCATGTAGTTGTTTCTATAATTATCTGTCATTAAAATAGGAAAACCTTGCTTGTGAGATCAATAATGAATGGTCCCCTGATAGAGTAAGAAAAGATCTAGTTTTGGGCTACGTAGTACTTTATGAAAATAGTGAATTTAATTTTTGGTACATGTAACTGAGCTTAGCAAGGTATTAAAATCAGGAAACCTTTTTTCGCTTCCTATATAGAAATCAGGACCACCTTATGTTGATCATGTTAAAGTGGTCCAATAATTTATTTATTTATTTCTGCATTTAAGTAATAGGATACAAGAAGGGCAAAACGCTCTTTTATTTATTTATTTTTTCTCATCCTTCCTGAATCCAAGAATTATCCTGCTTAGTCATGTTGGAAAGTTCCCGAGCAGACCCTTGAAGGTATCCCCTGCGTCTGTGCTG
The DNA here is from genome assembly GCA_007844105.2 of Rhamnella rubrinervis. Taxonomy (NCBI): domain Eukaryota; kingdom Viridiplantae; phylum Streptophyta; class Magnoliopsida; order Rosales; family Rhamnaceae; genus Rhamnella; species Rhamnella rubrinervis. Next base: position 18,509,557 of record CM017582.2, on the reverse strand, counting down.
AAATCTTAGCAAAATAGTATTAAATTAGAGGTAGTAAAACAGATACTCTGGCTTTGCCCATATGGATTCTCTTTCTCTGTTGCATGTACTGAGTATATACACAATGAATATTGTTTTGGTAGCATATATACACACACTACATATTTTCTAATGGTTGTGGATTTGGTTGTCGGGGCGAGGGTGTTTTTATATAAACCAGGTCCATATTCGAGTCATCTATGTGTGTCAAAAGTGGTTCTCTTCTTTGCTTTGCTTTTCTTCTTCTTTCGCCAAATTCTTTTATTAATAGTAGTATAATAGCTGAAATGATTTCACCAAAAAAAAATAGCTGAAATGAGGTGGAAAAGTTGGTCAATGAGGCTGAAGATTAGGTTGAATGCAACCTTCATCATTTAAGACCTCCAATATGTTTGTTATTTAAAGCTGTCCTAGTTCTTTATTGGTACACTAGGGACTTCATTTAAGGAAAACTTGTTGACATGTCAATGATGTGGACAGACAGGGATTTAATTGTTTATTCATAGTCAATTTTTTTCCTTTGGATAAAGGTCACTTATTCTAGAAGAAGCAAAAGAAAACTTTTATTCTTTTAGTAAATGGCGTACAATTGTATTTTACCAAAAAAGAAGAAAAAAGAATGGCATACAATTGTAATTGAAATATAGAGGCCTTTTTTCTTTTCTATATTTTTCTTTTATTTTTATGAAATTGGGTAATTGTTCTTTACTTCTGAAATACAAATTAAACCGACTAATTAACACAATGGTGTGAAAGTACTTTTTTTTGCCCTTGAATTATTTGAAGTTATTGTTCAATGATAATTGGTTTTGACCAATAAAAGCGTAATTAAAAGTCACACATTAAAAGCAGTTCATTCATACTATGACCCGTTTTAAAGTAAAGGGAACATAATTTAAGCTTAATGACTGGGTCTTACATGTTTTAGAATAGTCACAAGCGATGGATGTCCCTTCAAACGAGGAATCTGTGTCTCATCCTCTTGATATGTCACTTTTAAACAAGTGAAACGCTGTTGTTGATCTCTCAGCTAAAATGGGAAAAGAAAAATGATGTTAATCAATCAAAAGACATAAAATAGCATGTGAATTCTCAAATTACAATCAATTCCATTTTAAAATAAAGAAGAAAAAAAAAATCAAACCCAATAATCAATAATGACTTCTGCCATCGACATCAAGTAAATGAAAAAATAAAATAAAATGAATTTCACCTTTTACCCATGACATAAAAGTTTACCAAATTCAGCCTGAAAAGGTAAACCCCTTTTACCCCAATCCACAATATCTCCAGAGCACATAGAATAAAGCTTTTCTATGAATAATATGCAAAATAAAAATAAAAATAAAAACAAAAACAAAAACATAGGATGTTGTGTTTTATTTATATGATGATGATAAGGTCACCAAATTAATAAATCATCCATTAATGCAACTTTACCTAAACTATACCTTATTACACATTGCATTCCCCATTCAAATTTTCCTTTATTTGACTTTGACCCCTCCACGATAGCGATGTCATTCGGCGACTCATCGCCGCCACACTGCCGATGAATTCCCGCGTCAACATAAAAACAGAATTAAAATGAAAAACACAAATAAACCAAAGATTAATGAAAATGACAGCCCACGATTAACGGGCAAAACTATCTGCCGTCACACGCGTGGCGGGTAATGTCCACTTGAGATGCCAACGTGTCACGGACAAACGGAAGGGGTGGTCTCACGTGCTGGAAGTAAAGCGTGGGAATGCGGGTTTTGATTATCATTTCAAAAAAAAGAAAAAAAAAAAAGAAAAAAAAAAAGAGGAACGAAAAAACTGGGGGAAGAAAGCAGAGACGAGGGAATGGCGAGGTGGTGGTGAGAATTGAGAAAGCACATGGAGTGAAACAGCGAAATGCAATTTAAAAAAAAAAAGAAAAAACTTGGATCCAAAAAGTTTTTATTTTTTTTATTTTTTTTTTCTTTCTCATTTTCCCTATATTTTCTCACTTACTTTCCCGTTTCCCAAACAAACAAAAAGCAATGTCTTTCTTGGTTTTTATTTATCTTCCTCCTCCTCCTCCTCTTCGCTCCTCCTACTACTACTACCCTATCCTCCCTATCCACCTTTTCTCTCATTCTCAGTCCTCCCCGAGAAAGTGATAGAAAGAGAGAGTAACTTCTAGAGAGACAGAGACAGACACACACATACACACATTGCTTCTCTTTGTATTTTGGTTCCTTCTCTCTCTTAGTATTATTGTGTATCTGGCAATGGGAGCTCGTTGCTCCAAATTCTCTCTTTGCTTTTGGCCTTCTCATATCAAATCAAATATCAACGACTCCTCTGATATCGGTGAGATTTTTTCTTTGTATTGAAAAATTCTGAAAAACATTGTTTTTCTAGTTTTGTTTATTCGTGGGGATTTGGTTTTGGTTTGTGTGCGTTGTGGTGTACAGAAAATGGGAGCAATAACGAGGACTCGTTGCCCGTGTTTAGCGAGTTTAGTTTGAACCAGCTCAGAGCTGCTACTTCTGGGTTTTCGTCTGAGAACATAGTCTCGGAGCACGGAGAGAAAGCTCCTAATGTTGTGTACAAAGGGAAGCTCGAAGACGACCGGTGGGTTGCTGTGAAGCGGTTCAACAGGTCGGCTTGGCCCGATTCTCGGCAGTTCCTGGTGCTCACTCTCTTTGCTCTGATTCCCATTAATGGCAGGATTTAGTTTTGCTTATTTTCTATAAAGCGTGTATGAAATTATTGTTCGGTGAGTTTTGTTAATTGTACAAGCATGGTTGGGTTTTAGGAGGAAGCCAGAGCTGTTGGACAGTTGCGCAGTGAGCGGTTGGCGAACTTGATTGGATGTTGCTGCGATGGTGATGAGAGATTGCTCGTTGCGGAGTTTATGCTTAATGAAACTCTCTCTAAGCATCTTTTCCATTGTACATTCTCTTAACTAGTTTTTTCTTGTTACTTTCCTCTATCTCTGCATTTCGTTTATGGAAATACTTGCTGTTTATAGTGTGTAGGCAAACAACATTTGTTACCCGAGAAAACTAATAAATTGAACTGCTTTAGTAAGTTAAACTATGCATTTAGTCGCATACGGTCTCTTTGAGTGAACTACATTTGGATCTTGATGCAAATTTCCGTGCAGTTATTGTATATATCCAATACATTATCGATTCATCAATATTTAAGCATATTGAGAAAATTATGCGTGCTTTAGATTATAAATGCTCTAATTTCAGAGGGAAATAAAAAAATTAGCTTTTTTGTTCTATGTTTGTAGTTGGTGTTCTATGCAAATTCTTGAAATTTAATGCTTTTACAAATTTGGTTGATTGACTGGTTTAGGGGAGACCCAGCCAATGAAGTGGGCAATGAGGCTGCGAGTGGCTTTGCATCTGGCACAAGCGTTGGAATATTGCAGCAGTAAAGGGCGAGGATTATATCATGACCTTAATGCTTATAGAATCTTGTTTGATCAGGTATTCTGGCCTTCGACACCCCTCAGCTTTTTTTTGGCTCTTTTCAAATTATTCAATATGCTTTGTAGGCTTTCTCTTTTTTGTATTGACATAGCATGTGACAGGATGGTAGTCCCAGACTCTCCTGCTTTGGCCTTATGAAGAATAGCAGAGATGGCAAGAGCTATAGTACCAACCTGGCTTTCACCCCTCCAGAATACTTGAGGACTGGTAAATAACATCATAAGCCAGATAACTGAAACAATTTTCAATTTTGTGACAGTCCATTTCCTGTGCTAATTGCACACATGGATTTATACTAAATCTGTTGTTGGAAGTTAGACAAAGAATTTTCAAAAACAGTATTGTATGGTTGTTTTGTAAAGAAACACCTGCCAGTGTATAACATGAACGGGAAAGAGACTGAACTTGTTCTAACATAACTAAGCTCTATCTTCTGCATTTCTATGCTTAGTAATTTGGACTACTTTTAATGCTGAGGACTGTAGTTTCTTTTAGCATCTGTCCATGAATTTTCAATGCCTTGCTTCTATACAAAGTTCCCAATTGAGCTAATTAGATCATTGTTCCTGGCAGGAAGAGTGACGGCTGAAAGTGTGGTTTACAGCTTTGGCACCTTATTGCTTGATCTACTAAGTGGTAAACATATTCCACCTAGTCATGTGAGTTCTCTTCTCTTTACAGAGCTACATTGGGTAAATTATTGCTCATCTATTTTTCTTGATACCTAGACTAAAATTTGACCAATATATGTAAATTATATTAAATTGAATTTGACCAGTGTATCTAAATTATATTAAATGCGTTATAGCTGTAACTATTTGGTTGTTGTTTATGCTCAGAATTTTCTTATGGTTTGAATGCTTCTAATTGAATTTTCTTACAAATGTTAAATTAAAAAATTTAAAAATTAAGCTTAAAGGCTTCTTGATTTCCTTTTCTTTTAGGCACTTGACCTGATACGTGGCAAAAATTTCTTGATGCTGATGGACTCATGCTTGGAAGGACATTTCTCAAATGATGACGGAACTGAATTGGTGCGGTTAGCTTCACGATGCTTACAATATGAACCTCGTGAGAGGCCAAATGCCAAGTCTCTTGTCATTGCTCTCTCCTCTTCAAAAAGAGACTGAGGTATGCCAAACTGTTTTGCCCATATAGTTTCTGAGTTTAATACAAATTTATAGCATTGAATAACTTTGATTTGTTCATGTCTAGAAAGCTGGTTTCATTGATGCCAAATAGACTAGCTTGTAAGTAGTACATTGTCTCATTCAGTGGTATGTAGCAGGTTCCATCCTATGTTTTAATGGGCATTCCACATGGAAATACACCATCAAAGCAAACATCATTATCACCTCTTGGTGAAGCTTGCTCAAGATTAGATCTTACTGCAATACATGAAATATTGGAGAAGGTTGGATACAAGGATGATGAGGGAGTTGCAAATGAGGTTAGTTATCTTCAATGCTAAAGATCTATATACCTATAATACAACCAACAGAGGAGAAAAAGGTTGCATTAATATCTCCTAGTCCTAGCCATTACTTGAAAATCTGAAGCTTCTATAAAATAATTGTTTGTTTGACCATGATCTGCTATGACGGCTTGATTGACTACAAATCCAAAGGACCATTATTTATGCATGAGAGATGCAGCCTTATCTTCTCTTGTCACATGGGTTTTTCTGTTATGGCAAGCCCTGTTGTAATAATTCTTAGGATTCCTCATGGCCCTGTCAGCCAAAAATTTTCACTGGTGCTGACTTCATTATTCAATCTGCTAGTTTTATGCAACAAGTACCTTGATTGCTAAATCAGTATCTTTATTTCTCTTTTCTCATCTGACGTACTGCATGGTATCACTGAATTTCCTTTTACCTTGCAGCTTTCTTTCCAAATGTGGACAAACCAAATACAGGAGACTCTGAATTCTAAGAAGCATGGAGATTCTGCTTTTCGAGCTAAAGACTTCATTACCGCCATAGATTCTTATACTGAAGTAAGCCACTCATTTATAAATAACAAAATCATTTTTTGCCTGGGTCTTGTCATTGGAACCCAGATCATACTCCAATTCATGATGATCTGGAAAAGTGACACTTTGATACTTCTGAAGACAGAAAGCACTAAATATATGTCTGACCATATAGTGAATGAACATAGAGAAATCTCTTTCAACAATCAAATTGATCAGCTACAATTTAGTACATTAGCTTACGATAGGGATACATTTAGATATTCTTACTCTAAAGTGAAATCTTCTTTCTTCCTCATTTGTGCAGTTCATTGATGGTGGGACCATGATATCACCAACTGTGTTTGCGAGGCGATGCTTGTGTTACTTGATGAGTGACATGCCACAAGCAGCGCTTGGGGACGCAATGCAAGCCCAAGTGGTAAACCCTGAGTGGCCCACTGCCTTCTATCTTCAGGTGGCTGCTTTGAAGAGCCTGGGGATGGAAAATGATGCACAGGAAATTCTAAAAGATGGCACATCCTTGGAAGCCAAAAACATAGAAACTGAAAGTTGTATAGGTTTTTCCTTCTCTTTTTCCGCCTCTTATTCTTAGTTTGTATCTAAACCTGTCCATTCCCTCTGGCATTTGAGAGTTTCTACATCACCAAAGCTTTAATTGTAACAAACTATATGTTGGTCTTGGTGGCGTATCTTTTCATGTATCTTGATCCATAGGAGCTTCTGTACCTTGGCAGAAGCTGTTAACACTTTAGTTTATATTGGATTACTGATTATATATGATATCAATTGTGAGTTTGGCATCACAAATTGTCCCCATTTTGTTCCAAAAAGAAAAAGGCCATTATCTTGTTTTTTTTTTTTAAATAATACCCCAAAAAATGTTCTATATTTTACGACTAGGAAGCCTTATCATCAGGATAGTCTCGTTGAGTACAGTTCTAGCTTCGTCGTGCTGCCTATATAAAAACATCTTGCAAAGAAACTCAGAGTGAAACAAAACTTCAAGATAGTGAGATTTATTCAAGAATAAACTGCTCAAATTCTATTACAAGCTTGTATCTATGGCAGCATATATTAAAATCTGCCACTAATTCTTTCTTAGATATCAAAATGGAATCACCCCATAAAAGTTTTGAGAACAAACAAAAGACGAAGTGAACAATTACAATCTCCATTATCACCTGACACCATCCCCAAAGTCTGTACCTACTGATGAAGATATCTCAAATCAGACATGTCACAACTTTCACATAGGAGGTCGACCAGAACCAAGCAGCTGTCCAATTAGATTAGTAACCTGAAAATAAAATAGATTCTGTGATTATAAACCCATTAAAAGATGACTTTCTGATCTTATAAATATAGCAGCTGTACAATACGTCGTTCCATGCTAGCAAACATACACCACTGAAAAAGTTATTCTGGAGAAAGATTGCACCATGTAAGCGCCTAAACTCTAATTTGGCCAAGCAACCAGTTAAAATATTTCTCAATTTAATTGAATTTAATCCTGAAATTATTCACAGTTACATAGAATGTGGAAATAACACTACATCAGCATAACATGAATATATCATGTAAATTATACACTTCAAACTTACAGATAACTGCATAACACAAGTCCTGAAGGTACTATATCATTAATGAGATAGCTGTATACTTCAGTTTTTTAAAAGTTTTAATCCCAAAAGCTTCAGAATTTGAAGAAAAGTAGCTCTTTGTTAAAGCTGCATGGCATGGGAATGAAGGGTGTGTTTGAGAGTGATTCTTTGGAAGTGCTTCTTGTTAAAAGCTTCCTACAACCATATAGGTGATTTTAAAAAAACAAGTATCCAGTCCATCGAAGCTAAAATAACTAGTTAAAAGGTCAGTTAACTGTCCCCAAAACTTATTGGAAACAAAAAGGATAACTTAGCTTCCTATCAATAATGATCCAATTAAAAGTATCATAGCAACAAAGCCAACTCAACATTACTGATAACTTACATGCCAATACTTAGATACACAACGATCAATGCAACTGTTTTCACCCATATTTAATTCAGACTCCTTGTACCTGGAAACAGAAGCAATTACAATATCAATTACTTCCTATCTATAACAAAAGAAGAGTGACTACCTTAGCAAAAGCAAGTCATTAACCTAGGGAAAAAAAATGAAGCAACTGAAACACTAATTAAATGAAATCCATATTTAATTCAGACTCCTTGTACCTGGAAACAGAAGCATACAATATCAACTACTTCCTATCTATAGCAAAAGAAGAGTGACTACCTAAGCAATAGCAAATTCATTAATCTAGGGAAAAAGATGAAGCAACTGAAAAACTAATTAAATGAAATCCAAAGAACCTATTTATTAAGATAAATATTGAAGATAAGAAGATAAGAGAAGTCGACTTACTTATTCTCAACGCACTTGTTAAAACATGTGTGAGTGAGCCTGATTAAAAGATAAAAATAATTAATACAATAAAACTGCTAGAACAAAAGATTACAAGTATCAGAGAGGAAAAAGCTTAATCACCATTAAAAAAACCATTTATAATAATCAAAATTTAATGCTTTAAAGGGAAAATGATTCCCAAAAATTTGGCTAACATTTGAGAGTCAGCTAGATCATAAGAATATTAACATGGCTCTACACACTATCTTGATAAGCTGCATTTCAAACACATTCTATCATAACATCTAACAGAAAAGTAAAATTTATTTAACGAATACAACTTACTTATTAAACAACTCAACCCTATACTCCATCTCCTTCTCTGCCATACCAAATATCTGTACAATTAAACAAAAGAAAGTAAACTTTTTTTGTTCAGCAGAAGGTGTGTCAAAAGCACAATCATATACAGCCAACCAAGGAATAAAGAACATAAACCTCTACTGTTAATAAGAATTAAATCATCTTCTCGCCTAAGTTTCAGTATCTGCCTCCAAACCCATTGAGGTGAGGCACCCAGTTCCACAGGAAATTTGGGCTACGCACACTTTAACCATAAATGCAGTTTACCCAATACCATAGAATAACATCAAAAACCCATTTCTAGCTCCACTATAAAATTACATTCAAGCCCAATACCAGAGTTCTTTTCCAGATTCTAAAACAGGAAGAAAAACCAAAACAGAAATTGTCTACCTGTTCTTTGTCCAAAGCCGATGGGGCACTATTAGCAGCCATTCTACCCTGAGAAAACAAAACAATTTAGAAAACAATTCTTTCAGAATCAAAACCCAATTTCATGCAAAAGATAAATGCTTAAAATCTTAAAGAATAGAAAAAAGAAATTATTTTTGGACGCCACATATGCGAGTGCACCCATTACCCTTACGCAGTGAGCCCCCAAGTATTCTGAGTCGGAGTCCTCTGCTTTTGGGGGTTTTAGAGATCCGATGAGTGTTGGCCAAAGAATGGAATATGAAAGCTATAAACATACATGAATTAGGGTTTTAGGAGTAAAGCTAACCTGTACGTCAGATAGACTGTAACTTGATCAAGTAGTTCCGAGTCACACAGTAGTATTTCTAAAACCAATTAAAACGTGCCACCTCGCTTCATAGCAAGCACTTTAAGCACTTTGATGTAATTTTAACTCTACTCCAAAAATAAAAATAAAAAATAGAAAGAAGGTTCGTATGTAAATTCGACCCCGGTAGGTTTTGGCGGCACTGGGTTAAAATTTCAGGCTTTATAGTGGAAGTTCCGAGCTTGCTGCTCTCTCGTAAAGCCCTGATACTGCTCCATCGTCCCAATAGATAAAATCCACGGGTATGCTTTCTCTCTCTCTCTCTCTCTCTATATATATATATATATATACGTGCGTGTTTGTAGGTCGATACTGTCTAAGGTTGGTATGGTTTATTCATGGCATTTGCCGTTTGGTTGCTGAGAAAATAAAATAAACAAATCAAAATATTGGGTCTAAAGGGAATTTTTCTGTGGGTATTTAGTAATGAAGTAAAATCGAAATCATTTGTAGAATTTGTTGTTTAAGTTGGGTAATATGGGTCTTTGCATTCTGTTTGCAGAGTTTGTCCGAAGTAATGGAGCTCGGGTCCTCAGATGCCAGTAAATCAACATTCTCTTTGACAGATGAGGATCATACACTTGCAAATGCTCTTAGGTTCACTTCGAATCAAGAGTAAGTTTTCCGTCATCATTTTGAGTTTTAGCTTTTATAGAATTATTCAACTTCCCTAAATTCTTTCAAAGCCTTTTTGAATTGGATTTCAATTTCTATAACCGGATTGTGTATTGTTAAATTATAAGTCTAATTAAGAAAAGCTCACAGTTTAAGACAAATATATATTCTACTGCCACTTTGTATTGTAAAAGGAAGCGGATAAAGTTTATGCCTAGAAATGGTATTAGCAGCAGAGCTATCAAATAGCTATATTTCTCTTGTGGAAGTAAATTGATTATAAATTTGATCCAAGCTTCATGGATTGCCAAAAGATCAAATAGATATGCTTAGTAACCCAAGTAACGAAAGTCAGAAAACAAAGCTATAACAGTAGCTTCTTTAAGACAGTTGTGATTGCATTGAAGTATTACAAGACAATTTTAATTTTTATAATCTAATTATGTATTCTGGATTTACCCTTTAGCTAAAATCTTTATATTGAATAATATTCTGTATTTTCATGGAAGCACATGGTCAATGAGATCCTAAACAAGTCGTAAAATTGTAATGTTGCAGTCCAAGGGTGACATTCTGCGGCTACAGCATTCCTCATCCTTCAGATAATCGAGTTAATATTAGAATTCAGACAACAGGTGATGTAACAAATGCTCTGCCTGTAGCATGCATATAAGGGTCACGATGATGATTGTTGTATTGGAACTAAGCCACTTGAAAATTCCAGCACCAAACTTATTTCTAATGACTTTTTGTTGTTTTATTCATTGCATGAAACTTTTTGGGACAGGTGAACCAGCAGTAGATGTACTGAAAGATGCATGCCAGGATCTAATGCTGATGTGCCGACAGGTGAGGAGCACCTTTGTCAAAGCTGTTGGGGATTTCAATTTGAGGAACCCTAAGCCTGTCAAGGACATACAGGACAAAGGTGACAAAGCTGTTCAGGATTCCAAAATGAGTGAGGCTGTCGAGGACTTACAGGACATGCATATTGATTGAATAGCTTTTAAATTGTTAAATTGCTCCTCACTTTTATAACCTTTTTCTGCCCTCTTTTTTACTCTTTATTTTCCCCTTTTTCTGTCTCTTTTATTTATTTAGTAAAGATATTTTCTCATAGCATGTAGTCATGAAACATTATGGAAAAGGAGAGTACAAGTGCCCACAGTTAATTTTATGTAAATTTTCATTTACAGAATTTCAACTAGTACAGAGTCAGCTACTTTATGGTTGCAATTAATGTTAGTTATAAAACAACCAAACCAATGCCATGAACATGTTCTTTAGCCAATAGATTCAATTAAGAGTCAAGGAAAACTAGAAAGAAAATACATATTTCTATCCATAAGCATGGGCTTATATAGAAAACATGTGAGAATTTGTTTTTTCCACATCAATTATTCTTTTCCTTGAATGGTTTTCAAGCTCCAAAGCATTGCCCAGAGACAGAGATACAAGGAATAGTTAAGTGGAACAGAAACCGTAGTCCACGGCGCCAGTAAACATTTTTCACCACGTAGTCACCATCTCTGAGAGACCATCAATTCCAAGCCTCAGATGCTTCAAGAAAATGTTAGCAAATGGAAAACTAGTGGACATTCTCTTTGTTATACTCAAACCATTTTCTCTCACTAATTTCCCTATGTTTTTGTTGAGTCTCAATTTAGATTGACTCTATTTTTTTCCTTATTTCTTTCTCCTTTCTAATTCGTCTCTATTATTCACATTTCTAATTTCTCAGCTTTATTTTAATTACTCAAGTTTTTCTCTAATTACTCTCCTGGTACTCTAATTAATTTAAATACATTTTGAGATTGGACGCATATTTGCCAAAATATTATTAATCAAGTAATAAAATTGTTATTATGTATTATTAATGATCAAATCTTGGTTCAAACTATTGATTCTAAAAATCAGCCAAACAACAGAATAAATTCCTCCATTCCATTCTATGGTAATTCTAATTCTAATGTTGGTTCATTTCTCATTTTCATTCCATTAAAAAAGAATAAAAAAAAAAAAAAACAAATCACTCCCTTAAAATAATAGCTAAATACCTATTTTTTCTACAGATAGTGTACAAGTATTCGTGGTGAAAAGCTACTCCTGGTTTATGCCATTCAACAACTATAAGTTAAAGTGTTAATGTGGCGTTGAAATATTATGCTACGGATAATGGCCTATATGACGTTGAAATTATGAACGTGTCACCGTGTTCAGTCTTGTTATGTAAAATAAGCGACCGTTCTGGGTAGCTTGGACCTTTCATCTTTAAGACGTGGCCTACAAGTAATTATCACAGTACTCTTTGTGAAAGCACTTCAACCCTAACCTAAAGGAACTGTTAAGTGCACTAGCTATTGACGGTTAATTATGAAATATTTTAAAAGAGAAATTTCTATAAAACAACTCCTCCTAACATCAAAACAACAAAACAAGAAGCAAAACTTCACTGCAGATCAAGGATTAAAAAAAAAAAAAGAAAGATAAATTTCAGGTTTTATATTTTTAAAATCAGATCCAGGTCATTCAAGCCTACGATTTCCTAGTTATTTGGTTTGTCAGGCTACCTAATACTGAAAAATGGTCAAATAAGAGGATAAACAAGACATTAATAATAAATCTTAAGAGTCAAATCGGATACTGATTAACTAGATCCCTTACCCTTGACAAGAATTATTTAGTTTTATAAATTGCAACCAATTATTGTGACAAACAAGCAAAGAAATGTTCAGGGAAAAAAGAAAAAAATTTCCATGAGTACGACATAACTATGTAGCAGATTCCAACAATCTACAATTGTCCATGTTTCAAGTTGCAGTAAATAGAAAGCAGTAAATAGAAAACTAACATGTTTAGCAGAACAACCATACTGAATTACCTAGATTCCAACAGTTTACACTTTTACATGTTTCAAGTTGCAGTAAATAGGAAAATAACATGTTTAGCAGAACAACTATAGTGAACCTACCTATTTTGCTGTGTAGTATATTGCTTCTATACCATGATACCAAAGTCTATGTTCCAGAAATCCACTATAATTGGTCCCACAAACCAAGTCTAAAAGTAGTTGCCAAGCAGGCTAATCCTTCATGTGCTTGTAAGAAGGGAGGGATGTGTGTGTGTTGTTGTTGGGGCTTGGGGGTAATCTATGTGACAAACACAAATTGTATCCAGCAGCTCATCTAGTTACAGATTCAAAAACCAATTACTCTCAACCATCAGTCACCTTCATAGTTATAATTTTTTCACTTAAGAATTCACCAGGGTAACTCAAAGAAACTCCGAAATGCAATATTTGTTTTGCCAATTTCTAGTAACAATCAATTTGGTAAAACACAAAAATACAGAGTTGAAGACACATAAGTTAATTCTAAATTCATTCCTCAAACTTGTAATTCTCCATGAAATAACTAAATAAAATCAAACTATGGTGTTAAAACCATTATCCAACATAATGCATAGTGATCAATGCCTGAAAGTTTCTTCAGTTTCTGAAGATAACTAACCTAGAGATTTGTAAAGCATGTTATAAATATCTAAAAGCGTATAAAAAGAGTATCTCACCTATGACATTAAAGAAAAGTATAAAGAAGTTAAGGCCTAAATTATAAAAAGGCATATAAGCCTTGTAATCATCTAAGCATCTAAGATAACATTATTAATAAAAACTACCCTACTTGTTTGAACAACAATACTTAATAATATATAAATCTAGAAACAGACAGAATGCCCAACATATCACTAATTTTACAATATAAATACTAAAAAATTTAAACGCTACCACAAACAAAATCTGTACATTGAACACAATCTTACCACATTAAAAAGACGATCCAGTAAACCTTTCCACTGAACTTTCAGCCTTTAAGTTGTCTGCTTCCCGAAAAATGACAGGTCGAATTGAAAAGATCTATTATAAAAAAAATTTCACCAAAAATAAAAATCAACTATTAAGAATTGACCCCAATAGAATATGGTGATAGTACTATGCGCTAGAACTACATAAAGAAGGCCTTCACTAAATGCAACATACTAATTTTCTCCAAGTCACTGCATAGAACAGAGAGAAACTTATATTCAGCATTGATAACCAAAAGATTATTATATTACGTGATTATGCAGTATTTATATTATCAGCTTCTATAGAGCTGAAGTACCTAAGTGTTGCTGACTTGGTTAATGTTCGCTAGTTGATATAGTTGAAGTCTGTTCATTATGACTCAATAAATGATAAACCTTAGATAACAGAATTCTAACCAATAAGGCTAGCAGCCCTTAAACTATTACTTTTCTCATATACTAATTGAACAGCAAAACCAAAACCACTACATTAATGATGACTTAGAAGCCTCTAAACCAGATTTTATAATGTTCTACAGTGCAGTTGTCCAAAAGAAGTATCATGATCCTACTTCTGCCTCACATGTCAGCCTTTCTTTATGATTTATATTAAGCAAGTTTATATACTTACAAGAAAAGAAACTTCTACTGCCACTTCCTTTTCCTTTGAATTTTCTATCAACATTTCATTTGTCAAAACATGTTTCCCATTTCAAAAAAAAAAAGCCTTGCATAAAATCTAAAGATATTCAGTTCTTGACTTCTCTCACATAATACTCCCCATAATTTTCCAAGATCTGATAACAAAGTAGCAATTCCAAGAAATAAAGTACCCAAGTTTGATCAATTTCACAACCACCCCACATCTTTTAGCGAGCATCATATTAACACCACATCAGAGCAATTAAGAAAACAATAAATGTTCTCTGCAGCATGTTAAAGAAAAGTTCAATCACCTCTATTAATTACAAAGTGTAGATAGATTGTCAATACCATGCAACAGAAACAAGCTCCTCTGCTTGTGACCAAAGAAAAGGGCATATTATAGGGAATAAGTATTAATTACCAAAATTCAGATAAATTATTAATCATACATTAGAAACATGTTACTCTGCTCGAGCCACAAGAAAAGAATGTATTCTCTCTTTTGTGTTCAACATTAAATATGATAAAAAATACAACGGATAGAACAAAACTTAATATTTACATTAGTTATTGAACTAGAACTTTAATCAGGTTTCGAAGTTCAAAAGGTAAAGCATTCCAGAAAGTGAATATCAATGGGATCATTAAAACAACAGTAATTATTATTATGGTTGTTATTGTTACTATCTTTATCATCATTACTACCACCCCATGCCATTATTGTAATCTTATTAATCTTCTCCTCACCCTTCATTATTATTCAATTAATTAACAAAATCATCATTGTTATTACTAGTATTACAGTTCTTCAAGAACACATCTGTAACACAGTACAGGATTTCCTAACTTGCTATCTACTTAAACTTATCATTTACCAATTGTTCTGTATTTCCACTTTCACATGAAGAGTTCCACTCTCTATCGTGACTGGTGGTTAAAAAATATTTCTACAGATTGATCAAAGACACTGGATGAAGCAAGAAAGAATGGGCTGCCACTAAATATGATGCAGTCCCCAACATTTTCACAGTGAAAGAAAGGGGCAGAAAAACGTAAAGAAAAACTTAAGACACATGAGCAATCTTGGAGCTTGGTTCAATAAAACAAGTAATGATCATGGAAACTCAAGAATTACAGAAAGACTCAAATTTTTAGAACAAGAAGACTGCCATGACTCCTCAAAATTATTGAGTCAGAAACATAGAATTAAAAGCAAGAGAGACTGTTTGAATTGGCTTGAATTGGCTCTATCCTGACAACAAAAGCAAACCAGCAGCAAAGCCCAAAAGAAAGATGGACAAAGCCATAAAAGAGCAAGAAATTGGATTTTAAAACACAGCGGTCAATATAAATTTCCTATGGGCACAGAATAACATCAGATGTTATAGATCAGAAGGGTAAAAGGTAGAGTCAAGGGAGCATTTAGCAAAATGTCATCTAGCAACATACTACATTTGACATGATAATGCTAATGTGAATAGGAAAAAAAAAATCTAGTGCTAATATAAAAATGAGATTGAAAACCAACAAACTTAACTGCCACTGAAGTTCAGTTCCCAAAACCATCTCCATTAACATGGCAGCAACCTGAAATGACAAAACTAGCATAAACCAACCCAAGTAGAGTAAGAGGCAGGAAGGGTGAATCACCTATCTTGCTAATGCATATACCAAAGAAACAAATTCAACCCCCAAGTCAATGGAAACTAGAGAGATCCACATTGCAGAACCATCAATGGCTAATTCTTTTTCCCACGTCCCTCAAGACCAGCGTTTCTTGACTTGCTTGCATCTCCAAGAGAGGAACGATCACTAGAAGTTCTAGAAAATGAAGCAAACATAAAATAAGATATAGAAATTTGCTAAAGTCTGAAAATAAAATATTAAAAAGAAAAACAAATTTTTAAGTGAAACAATGAACATGAAATGCACAAAACGTAACTTACAATTTCTGTCTCTTCGCATTCTGCTTAATGCTTAGTACCATATCCATAGCCAGCTTCTGATGCTCCCTTGTTTGTGAATGCAAGTCCAAGCCCTCAACTGTTTCACAGTCAACTTTACAGATGCGACACCATCCTGAGCTAGCTGGTTTCCTCTTCCTCAAATTTTGAAACTCCATGTCTCCCTGGAGATATCCATAGAGTTAGAAAACAAAATCTAAACAAAAAAGACCTAAGAAAAACAACTTGTATTACATAAATCTAAGATTGGAGATAATTTATGCACAGATAATAGCAAAACCATATCAAGTAACAGATATAACAAGTTGCAACTCCATACAGAAATTTAAACAACTAAATTAAACTAAGAGATAAAGATAACAAAAACAAAATGTTCAATTGCATATAAGCACTAACTGTGTAGGTTCCACCATCATTTGAAAACCCTTGAAGTGAAAAGCTGCTCCTGAATCCAGGCTCACCAAACCGTGGATAAGTTGGCCTATTACTTCCACCAAATGATTCAAAGCTCCCAGGCCCAGCCATTCCCCCATCTGTACATGACGAGGATGGACACCAAAGCCAACTGGCTCACCCAAATGCAAAGAACCATGCAAGTTCACGAGGACCAAAGTGTTCTCCCCTTCAAGGTGACCAGGTAGGCTATCTTGACCAACTAAATCATTCCTTAAATGCTCACCCATCCGCGAAATTGCCAGGGCCCTCAAACTCACCTCTGCGCAGATGGCTGGGCAACATAGAAAACCTACTGTCAACTGGCTCACCAAATCGATGAAATTCCGACCATCAAAATCATCATAAGCAGAACCTCCAAATCCATGGGAAGAAATACCATGGTGTTCTCGAGGTGGACTTCGTGGAGGCATAGGCATACCATCCATGTGATGACGACCATATGCAGGAAAAGGTCCAAAAAGTCTGGATGGTGACGAGTGGATTCTATTCTCCCAATTATATCTTCACCTACTTCATTGGCCTGCAAGGCACCACCACCATGGTAGGGAGACAAGAACCTGGAAGACCCAGTCCCAGGTTCCAATTTCAAACCAGCATCATACTTCACTCCATGGGGTCCCCTGTCATAAGGTCTAGACGATAAATTTCCAAATTTTTGGATGGGCTCAGCATCTAGAAGAGAAGGCTTAGAGAATTTCTTTAGATCATCTTCAAACTCTGCTCGATCAAAAACATGAAGATCTGTACCTGGTGGAACGGGATTCAATTGTTCATCTAGAAATGGCTTAAACCTTTCATTTCTTGACCCAAGTGCTAAGGAGGAGTCAAAACCTGGAGTTCCATTCATTTTCATCATATTTGGGTCGATTCCAGATGGCTGTGAAAGAGGTGGTCTTGGCAACATCCCACCACGAGAATCAAAAGCACGAGGAGGTGGTGCACCAAATGGCAGCACTGCTGCATGGCCCTGGTTGTATGGCCCTACAGGAGCACCAGACTGCAGATTAAAGCTTAGCTGGGAAGGACCATACTGACCAGGTCCTCTTCCAAAGGTTGCAGTGGAGCCTGCATCTTGTACACCACCAGGCAGGTGGAAAGGTTGTCCTGGTACATGGCCTGGTCCCTGAGGTCTAAAATGAGCTGGAGGGTGCCCCAACCCCTGTGGTTGATGTGGAGGACCAGGAGGAGGTGCTTGTAACAGAGAAGGTGCACCAGGCCTTTGTGGGAGAGTAGAGGACCCAGGAACCTGAGGAAGAGTTTTGTCCTGAAAATCATGTTGATTTAACTGCATCTTCTCATTCCCAGGAGCAGTTTCTCCTGAAGTAACATTCTGTGGAATAGAGCCAACTATTGCAGCTGAAGCAGTACATACAGCTTGTAAGCCCTCATCAGAACCACTGATAGCATCTTTCTGCAACTTCCCACCCTGTTCTTCATGTAGTTTGGATACTTGTGGTGAAAGATTTTTCATATGAGAGCCATCCATAATCTCGTTTTCAGGATCATAGCGCTCCATTTGTTTGGAGCCTACATTAAGAACATCTTTTTTTCCTCAGCAACCACTTCACCCAATTTAGCATTACTTGAACGCTCCTGGGTACTTTCTTCATTCACTTCCTTCATTATTAGCTTAGTTGTAGGTTCCCCATTTTCTGAAAAATGTGACTCAGGGTCTATGCCTATTTCTGTAGACTGTGGAATCTTCTTCAAAGATGTATAAGCCTGATTAGTTTTATCTTCAAACTTAGATTTATGTTCCTCATCCATGGACTTCATATCAGTATCATACTTCTCAATTTTACCTCACTCACATCTGCTACCAGACCAGGTGCTGAGCCCAACTCATTTGCCACAACTTTAACAGTTTTCTGAGGAAGTAATTCAGCTTCTTGCAGGGGCAAACCTTTCTCAAATATTGTATCACCTTGGTTCTCAGACATTGTTGGTCTTGAGTTTCCACTGGCGTGTTGTTCAGAAGGCAATTGAATTGTTTTGTGCATATTATTGTGGTTTGTAGATTGTTGGTTTGCTCCAAGATACACTGGCCTAGCCTGAACAGCACCAGCAGATTGTGGATATGGCTGAGGTTGCACTCCATGATTTGGCATCAAAGGCCGCCCAACAAGATTTTGAGTTTGAGTGTATTGCAAGCCATGTGATAATGCAACATTCAGTGGAGGCTGTGGAAAAGAATGAGTATGTTGTGGGAATGGATGAGACTGTCCCTGGTGATGCAACTGTGAAGTCATAGGCAGTTGATGCTGTTGAAAAGGCTGCTGCTGCTGATAATATTGCTGAGGCATGGGTTGTTGAGCTGGCTGCATAATAGGACGTTGCTGAACTGGATGTCCAGGTTGTTGAAGATGAGTATGAGCGGACTGCTGTTTTGAAGGGGTAATGTTTTGAACTTGACCTGGTGATGGTAATAAAGCTGGTTGTTGCTGGCTCGGAATTGTAGCATGAGAATGGGGTGGACGCATCAGTGGAGGTTGTTGAGGGAAATGACTTTGCATTTGAGCCGGATTTTGTGATTGGAGTGGAGGCACAGCTTGAGGATGCATGCACAGGATATTGTTGTGCAACTCCAGCCTGCACTTGCTGGTGAGGATGTGCTTGAGGATAAGAGTGATGACCTGTTACAGCATGGGCTGATGGATTCTGTGCCTGAGGCTGGATATTAGCATTCAGGGGATGATTCGGCTGAGGAGGATGGAACTGAGAATGCTGTTGAATTTGTCCCTGTGGATGAGCCTGAGAAGGTGGATGATGAGGCTGGACCTGCGATTGGGTCTGTTGCTGAATTTGTGGCTGGGGATGTTGCATTTGAGGATGAGGCTGCTGATATTGTGGAATTTGCCCATGCTGAGGAAGCTGAGCTTGAGTGTATGGTTGAGGTGGAGGATTCGGTTGACCATGAGCTGGTGGATAAGTTTGTGATTGGACTTGGGAATGTGGGGGCACAGCAGGGAGTGCTTGCTGCTGTTGGTTTACTGGTGCCAGGTTCTGAGGTTGAGTAGCCACAGAAACCTGAACATTTGGTGCTTGAGGCTGTGGCCGGGGTTGAGGCTGTAGTTGAGGTTGAGATTGAGATTGAGGCTGTATATACACCTGAGATTGATTCTGGCCAGTCGCTTGCTGTCCATGAGCCTGCAAATGCGGTTGCTGGTATTGAGGAACAGCTGCCTGCTGATAGGGATAATAATTAGGAAAATGCTGTTGATATGGGTCATATCCAGGATATTGTTGATAGTACTGCTGATATTGTTGTTGTTGTTGATACCACTGATCAGCAGTTGGCACAGCAGATTGAACAACAGCTTGGGCTTGAGAGCTGAATTGGCTTGCTGATTGGGATCCTGTCCTGGCATTGTGGTGACTGTATTTTGAGAGGTCTGAGACTGAGATGTCACTGCTGCAGCCTGGGTGGTAGCCTGGGTCTGATCAACAGTAGATGTTGTGCTAATGGATGAAGTGCCTGCAGCACCCTCCGCCTGCTGTGTTTGTAGCTGCACACCCTGTCAATGAAGAACAACATAAAGATTTGAGTTAACATGATAGCTTGAGTAATTTGTTAGCTTCTAAAATAAATTAATTTGAATGATAAAGATACAGATTGGCTCACAGGGCAATTTTGTGCATGCTCCTGCACTTGGCGATGCACAATCTGGATACCACACCTGTTGCATACAACAGGAGAATGCCAAAGGCACAACCAGAACAATGAGAGGTGCACTCAGACAAAGGTCCCTGCCATGTGCATCCACTCCTGTGATATAGGCAATGAACTGCTATTTTTCCTATAGTTTCAGCTAGAGACTTGTTTGATTCATTAAGTGGCTGCAAATAAGCAGTTAAACAAAGCACACAAAAAGGAGAGTTAATAATTACGTAAATAAAAACTGTCATAAATACAGAGAAGACCTCTTAAGTAAGAAGAAAACCTTGGAATCTGCTTCTGTCACTAAGTAGCCATCATAGGGACAAGCCCGGGTAGTGCTCACAACGTATGTTAAACAAGGCTTGCAGTATAGATGTGTGCACTGTGACTGTAATGCTTCATTCGGGTACACAAGCAGACGACAAACAGGACAAAAGTACTCCCCAGCAAGTGATTGAATGTTCAATATACACTCGTTATCAAACCCCATACTGCCCAGTCAACCCAGCTTTAGCTTCACTTTAACTCTTACTGCATCAACGCCACCAACCTAAATACACAGGTAACACAAACTATACATTGGACTATAACACACAATTGCATGCTTCCAACAACTCCAATGCAGATGGTAATAACCATGAAATTGATCCACAATTATAAATTGGTGAAAGATATGATTACCATAAAATAGAACCTTTTGGACTGGAAAATAAAAAGATGGATTAAAAAGAACAAAAAAATGTGAGGTTGCGGATATTGCAATGAAGTGGATAAAGGTGTAACAACAAAATCGAAATCCCTCCGAGCAATGAGCAAAAACGCAGTCAATTTTTCGAATGCCAGAGAAAAAGCAACGACTTTCTGCTCTAGTGTCTTTTACAGTTTCAGGATCAATCAAGTGCCATACTCATTTCTAAACCCTATGTTATTAGATCGACATATTCCAAAGCATATCCTTTTTGGCTTTTCAAGCTTTCTCAGCAGCCAAACGGAGTGCTCCAGTTGAAACGAAAAGAAAAAAATAAATAAATTGAACCTCCAAAATCTTAAGTTTGAAGCAATGAGAGATTGTAGGTAAAGGTTCCAATACCTAAAACACAGTTATCAGATTGGATTGAGTATCATAAACCCTACCGCAGCTACAATCTGCAAAATTGAAAAATCAGGGAAAAAAGCTTAGGTTTTGCAAAGATCCAAGAACAGAAAATGAGTTAATGCACAAAATTAGAAAGCTCAGATTGATACGGTTCTTGCGGATGTTCGAGACAGCAGACTCCACCGGAGCGAGAGAGCCCAAACGCTTAAGCAAATAGTAAGCCCAAAAAGGGTGGTGAATTTTATATACCAGGTGCAATTGTAAGCGTTGTCATTGTGCCCTCCGATTCTACGCTTATAGATGACGGCGTTAGTTGTTCACATTAGCCTAACGTCCTTGGCGACAGGCGTTTTATTTATTTCGCTGTGTATATTACACTACATCGCTCGCGTATATATATATATATATACATATATATTGAATAATATATATATATTATTTTATTAAATATAAGTAAAAATATAAATTTATATTATTTATTAATTTTACATATAATTGTTGAATTAACAACAATAAAGCAGAAAAAGAAATAGAAAGAAAATCAACAAGAAGTAGAAGTACTAGTATCCAAAGGAGGAGGATACAATCAGTAAATTAACCTGCCTGAAAATCTTCTGGCGAAGATAAAAAGAAAAAATCTACTTCATTGGTTTTAGATGCTTAATATAATATATAGGTATTTAATTAATTTATTTCCGACAATGTTGCTGTTGCTTTTGATCTGTGTGTTATTTATTCATTTTGAAAAAATACAGGCGAAGTATTACGACGTCGTATGGGATACGGATATCGCTTGATGAAATCTACAGAGAGCACCCACGAGAACCTCAAAGGAAGTGGACAAGTGACACCCATATTTTAAGGCCATGGTTTGAGTTATACCCTCTCCCTTTAATGCATATTGTATTCATGATTTAGAAAAAAAAAGGCGCTCTCTAAGGAAGGAGCTATTCGGGCATAACATTTATATATTTCCAACAGAAATTAGTTCAATGTATTAATATGTCTTCAGTTTTAAATAGTTTTGTAGGTCAATGTGTGCACTGGTCCTGAAATTTCTTCCTGGTTAAGTTTGTTTTGAAAAGTAATTAGGATATGACCAATGATTTACACTATCCATGCAAAGTAATTAGGTTTTAAACAGTTTTGTAGCTCAATGTGTGGTCTTGAAATTTCTTCCTGGTGAAGTTGTTTCTTTCTGAAATGTAATTAGTACATGACCAATAAAGTGTACTAGCTATGCCTTTAACATGTGCAAGACACAAAATGTCCTTTTTTCTCTTCAAAACCCATTTTCTTTCTTCTTATTTATAGTACTCCTTTCCCTCATCATTCTTCTATATCTCAAGCACTGTCTTAGCAACTCCAGGGTGTGATATAGTTAATTTCCAAAAGTTGCTGTATTCAGGTATGAATGTTTTATACTTTCTCATAAAATGTATACATATATACACACACAGGTGTTACAAATTGATTATTTTGTATTGTGCTTAATTTGTAAGTTCCTGGACTTGTGTTTTATCTGATTCTTCATGTGCAGCTAGTGATAAAAGTAGAGAAGGCTTCCTTGTATGGAGAAACATATATAATTCAAGAGTTCAGTGACATTATGGTGTTTTTACGGAACATTGTAATGTTTGGAAGAGGCTTTACTGGAAAGTAGCTTGTTATGTAACTTATCAGAAGTAATATATTTGCCTTCTCAGTAACATTGTTAATCAACAACTGGTTCCAAATTCCAATCAAGCTTATCTTTGAAGATCATTATTATTAATATCTTTTTAGGTTTACTTTTTACAATAAAGATCTTAGTTAATGAAGAAACAATTCCCATCACGTAAAAACACCAATAATTATTATTGAAGCTTCACTAATCTCATTGTTACAATGCCATTAATTATACATGAATTAGATGACAGAGTGACACTTTGGCATGCACCCTTTACAAAGCAAATTTATTATAAAATTTCAGTACTTTCTCATTCTTTCCTTCTACCGCCAGGTGATACAACAATATTATTCGAAAGTGTATCCGAAGTCAGGTATGATGGTTTTGCAGTATTTCTCATTTATGCTATTGAATGCTAACAAAACATGCTTGAAGAGTTCAAAACATGGAACCTAGAGATAAGATAATACTACTATATTATTTCCTTAATTAAAAACTTGTGTGTCGCCTGTTAAGCTAGATTATATTGATTGTGCATAGCACCTACCAAATATTACATAAGGGACAAAATCTTTTTTTTTTTTTTTGGTTACAGTAATCCATGGATAAAATAAGTTTGAAGGTCTTGGTCGACAAAAAAGAACAGAGTTGTATTTGCTGAATCTGGCATTGATTTTGGGCTCTCTTTGGCTTCTTGACTATCCCCATGGCAATAATGTTGAAGCTTGCTCGTAATAGATCACAAACAGTGGGGATAAGTTGCGTGCACAATTTGTATGAAAGTGTTTACAACATTGATGTCAATCTTTTCCGGAATGAAGCATGCAGGGAAATGTTATTAAGTCCCCACAATGCTTCTGAATCTTTTTGCGAAAAATCGAAAATGAAAGATCTTTATGTCAAAAATACAAACTACTTCTACCGCTGTTCTGTTTACAGCCTTTCCAAATGTAAGTTACTAAGTCATTACAGACATTCTCGATGTAAGTGTGGAAATCCCATGAGCAATAACATACAAGTCGCAAGACCCTCTTCTGCTTCTCAAAAGGAGGTGTATTGATCAAAAGAAACACGAGATTTGTGATTAGTGATGATTTAGAGGTGATGTCTTTGTCAGATGGAACAAGGTTTCTTTCCTTTCCAAGCTTGGAGTCATGGATTGTAGTAGCATTGAGGAGTGGAATTTCAATGTAAAACCAGAAGAGGTACTTCAGGTCACAAGCTATAATAATCCCACTACTTAGTTACTCTGACATCTGATAGCAACAGTTGATGACTTTATTTTCTTTCAGGTTTTGGATATGCTCCTGTGCTCGTTAGTGTCAAGGAGACCACACACTGAAACCCTATTGAAGAACAAACCTGCACCAGTAAATGATCCTGTAAATGATCTAAATCAACTAAGTACTCTTCAGATGGAAAAGGAGAATATTGAATATTACAATAAAACTTATAGTAAAAATCGAAGAAGCTGGTCTGCTGTGCAGAAACAAACGAAA
>CM017582.2:18398363-18485012 GCA_007844105.2 Rhamnella rubrinervis | reverse complement strand
AAAAGTGCAGAAGACTGGATACCTAATAAGACCATGCTATATAAGCATCAGGCTAAGAAGGTGATGCACCTAAATTTGCGCTGCCCATGTGTGAACTAATGACTTCAAACTTCGTACAAAACTCTATTAGAGAGGAAATTGAGAATCAACACCAATACCAGATGGTTGGAAAGGTTTAATACAATCAACTCCTTTGTTGACCCGCTATCCTTGGTTTTCCAAGAGGCAATGTAACACAGATAACGATATAACATAAAGTCAGTCCAAAACAGAGCCTGAGACAGAAAATTAGCTTCTTTTCAATGACTGGTAAGAAATTTATATATACTAACAAATTGATATCTTTGTGTGTGCGTGCGTGCTTAATTTTCTCAATGGGTTCAAGTCTTAGAACACTTTTTCTCACAATTCTTCCGCACCCATTTCTCCTTGGCTGAAGATGAAAATCAGTTCATTTACAATGGTTTCAATGGATCCATTTTCATGTTGATGGAGTTGCAAAAATCCACCCCAATGGCTTATTGCAGCTCACCAACAGTTCAAAGATAAAAATGGGTCATGCTTTCTACAAAGTTCCCATAAGTTTCAACTCATCCTCCTCTGCTTTGATTCCATTTCCTTCATTTTCCACAAACATTGTATTTGCCATTGTTCCTGAGGATCCAAATCTCAGTGGTCATGGCATGGCCTTTACCATCTCACCCTCTATGGACTTCAACCAAGCTGTTGAGAGTCAGTACTTGGGATTATTCAATATTTCAAACAATGGTCTTTCTACAAACCATGTGCTGGCAATTGAGCTGGATACAATTGAGAACACTGAATTCGAAGATATAGATGACAACCATGTGGGAATTGATGTGAACAGCTTGAAATCATTTGAGTCAGCTCCTGCAACTTACTTTTCTGATGAACAAGGGAAGAATATAAGCTTGAAGCTTTTGAGTGGAGACCCCATGCAACTTTGGATCGACTATGATGCTCCACAGAAAATACTCAATGTAACTGTAGCCCCAAAAGAAGCCAGAAACCAAACCGGCCTCTCCTGTCTACACCCATCGATCTTTCCCAAGTCTTATTGGATACTATGTATCTTGGTTTCTCTGCAGCTACAGGGTCGGTTGCAAGTGACCATTATGTGCTTGGATGGAGCTTCAACAAGAGTGGACCAGCACAAAGTCTTGAACTTTCAAAGCTTCCGCCACTTCCTCCACGAAGGAAAAGAAGTCAGAAGCCAAGTAAGATCGTTATAGTAGCACCAGTAGTTGCAATTTTGTTCTTGTCGTGGTTATTGAGCTGTCTACTTTATAAGGAGGGAGAAATATGAAGAAGTACGAGAAGAGTGGGAATCAGAATATGGTCCTCAAAGGTTCTCCTACAAGAATCTCTATATAGCAACAAATGGTTTCAAAGAGAAGGAACTTCTTGGAGCAGGAGGCTTTGGAAAGGTTTATAGAGGAACACTTCCTAATTCTGATGTGCATATTGCAGTGAAGAGAATTTCACATGATTCAAGACAAGGTATGAAAGAATTTGTGGCTGAGATAGCCAGCATGAGAAGGCTTAGGCACAGAAACTTGGTGCAGCTCCTCGGGTACTGCCGAAGGGAGAGCTTCTCTTGGTCTATGATTATATGCCCAATGGAAGCCTTGACAAGTCCTTGTTCAACAATAAAACACCAAACCTCAGTTGGTTCCACAGATTCCGAGTTCTCAGAGACGTAGCATCTGCTCTTCTTTACCTCCATGAAGGATGGGAACAGGTTGTTTTGCATAGAGATGTAAAATCTAGCAATGTTCTTTTAGATGCCGATTTCAATGGAAGGCTTGGAGATTTTGGCCTTGCTAGATTATATGACCATGGTACAAATCTTCAAACCACTCATGTGGTTGGGACTGTGGGTTATCTAGCTCCAGAGCTGACTAAAACCGGAAAGGCAACTACTCGTACTGATGTGTTTGCTTTTGGGGCTTTCATGCTTGAGGTAGCTTGTGGAAAGAAGCCAATCTTTCAAGGACAATATGAAGAGGTAATTCTGGTGGAATGGGTCATGGAATGCTGGAGGGAGGAAGAATCTTGATGCCAGTGATCCTAAATTGGAAAGTGATTACGTGACAGAGGAGATGGAGTTGGTTTTGAAACTTGGTATGCTTTGTTCACACTCTGTGTCAGCGATGAGGCCCAACATGAGGCAAGTGACGCAATATTTGGATGGCAGTGCTAGTTTGCCGGAAATTGAAGCTGATATTAGTGTTTCTATGAGTACCTTTACAACAAGTAATGAAGCATCTGAAACTGCAATGTCATTTCCGGCTTCAGTTGGAAACTGTTCTGCTTTTCTTGTCAAGCAATGAATCAATCCTCCACAAAGGGCGTTGAATTAGAAGTTTTGTTGTCTGATACAAGGTCCTGACCTATGCTATACTAAAGGGCTTAACTAGTGAAACTGTCACATGTTTCTAGTAGGAAAGATGGAAGAGTCTTGTGAAGAACACTATTTATATATACGTATGCATATGCATGTATGTTTGTATTTTTGTATGTATGTATTATATTCGAATTCTGTCGCTCTGCAACCTGAATTTACTTGTTACTTTGGAAATTAATTTTGAATATTTTTCTGGTTACCCTATGTCCTCATTCAGAAACTGAATTAGAAATTCTAGACAGTGATATCTTGCTTAAAGCAATTGTTGTTTTATCAAATTTTTACCTGTTCTTTCGCATTCCTTGCTAAATGAAGTCACTTGTTTTACCCTCATCATACATAATACCCTTTATACGGTTAATAAGCACCTTTACTTTGCAGATTATGGTTTAACTAATTAACGTGACACAACTTAAATTCAAGAAGGATATTTTGCAGATATATTTCAATCAGTGAATAGCCAAAATTCATGATTCCTTTTACTTCATGGTCTTCTGCTGAACTACTCCATAAGTTAATAACAAAGATTTTCTGTAACAAATAAATTTAACCATACTTATCATGGTTGCAGATAACATGCTTCAAGGGATATCATTTATTAGAAAGTGACTAATCAGTGAGGGAGAACATGGATTGGTATTGGAAAAAGGGTAAGTTACAACAAGATCACCAGGTTCTCATTCAACGATCATTGTAAGTTTACTTGACAAAATTAGATTACATTTTTCTGTTCTGCTCTAGAACTCCTCTTTCGGTTTGGAAAAATCCTCAAGGCCTCGTGTGTCTTGCAATTCAGGAAAACTAGAAAGTGACACGGGGTTGAAAATTATGCATTTGCCTTCAAAATATCCAGGATCATTAATATCTTTGAACTTTTGGGCCTCGAGGAAACTAATGCAAGTTGATGTATTTTCACTAACTGCATCATCCAAAGCATTCATTTATTTCCTCCACACCATCTGTTAAAATAGCAATGAAGATGAGTAGTAAATTTTTCAAACCAAAATCCCAATCTAGGAAAGTCAGGCAGCAGTAAATAGGAAGTTTTGGATTATTTGAAGTCTGGCTCAGGAGCATCTCATTGCTTTTGGGTTCAGAGGGTGTCTAAAATATAAAACAAATTTCCATGCAGAGTAAGTACCTGCAGCAGATTGAGGAAGAGGTTCTTGAATTCTCCTCCATGATTTTAAAACTAAAAATCTTACTTGTTCTAAGATGCATTTTTTTTTATATCTTATCAAATTGACCTCTATTGACTCAAGTTGGATAAAATTAACAACTTGATTTCCCACGACTAGGGATAACATAGTCAATCCAAAGGAGAACCTCAGAAAACTTTTACAACTGCTAAGACATTTATATACCCTATCAAATCAATCTCTCTGTGCTTAATTTTCTCAATGGGTGCAAGTTCTAGAGCATTTTCCTTTTAACAATTCTCTCCCTCATCCATGTCTCCTTGGCTCAAGATCAAAACCAATTCATTTACAATGGTTTCCAAGGAGCCAACCTGCATCTTGATGGAGCTGCAAAAATCCTCCCCAGTGGTTTATTGGAGCTTACCAACACTTCAAAGCAAATAAAGGGTCACGCTTTCTACCAAATTCCCATAAGTTTCAACAGATCCTCCTCTATATCGATTCCGTTTCCTTCATTTTCCACAAACTTGGCATTTGCCATTGTTCCTGAGCTTCCAAATCTCAGTGGTCATGGCCTAGCCTTCATCATCTCGCCGACTATGGACTTCAGCCAAGCTGTTGGAGGTCAGTACTTGGGATTATTCAATATTTCAAACAATGGACTTCCTACAAACCATGTGTTGGCAATCGAGCTCGACACAATTCTGAACCCAGAATTTGCAGATATAAACAACAACCATGTGGGAATCGACGTGAACAGCTTGAAATCAGTTGACTCAGCTCCTGTATCTTACTTTTCTAGTGAAGAAGGGAAGAATATAAGCTTGAGGCTCTTGAATGGAGATCCAATGCAGCTTTGGGTCGACTATGATGCACCACGAGAAGTACTCAATGTGACAGTAGCGCCACTAAGAAGGTTGAAACCAAACCGGCCTCTCTTGTCAACTCCGGTTGATCTTTCCCAATTCCTTTTGGAAAATATGTATGTTGGTTTCTCTTCAGCCACAGGGCCAGTTGCAAGTGATCATTATGTGCTTGGATGGAGCTTCAACAGTAGCGGACCAGCACAAAATCTTGAAATTTCAAAGCTTCCTCCGCTTCCTCCAAAGAGGAAAACAAGCCAGAAGCCAAGTAATGTTATTATAATATTACCTATAGCTGCAATTGTTTTCTGATCATGGTTATTGGAGCTGTCTACTTTGTAAGGAGGAAGAAATATGCAGAAGTACGAGAAGAATGGGAAACAGAATATGATCCTCAAAGGTTCTCCTACAAGGATCTCTATATAGCGACAAAAGGTTTTAAAGAAAAGGAGCTTCTTGGAGCAGGAGGCTTTGGAAAGGTTTATAAAGGAACACTTCCAGCTTCTGATGTGCAGATAGCAGTGAAGAGGATATCCCATGATTCACATCAAGGTATGAAAGAATTTGTGGCTGAGATAGCCAGTATGAGAAGGCTTAGGCACAGAAACTTGGTGCAGCTCCTCGGGTACTGCAGAAGAAAAGGAGAACTTCTCTTGGTCTATGATTATATGCCCAATGGAAGCCTTGACAAGTTCTTGTTCAGCAACAGAACACCAACCCTCAGCTGGTTCCACAGATTTCGAGTTCTCAAAGATGTAGCGTCTGCTCTTCTTTACCTCCATGAAGAGTGGGAACAAGTTGTTTTGCATAGAGATGTAAAATCTAGCAATGTTCTATTAGATGCTGATTTAAGTGGAAGCTTGGAGATTTTGGCCTTGCTAGATTATACGACCATGGTACCAATCCTCAAACCACTCGTGTGGTCGGGACGGTCGGTTATTTGGCTCCTGAGCTTAGCAAGACTGGAAGGGCAACTACAGACACTGATGTGTTTGCTTTTGGAGTTTTATGCTTGAGATGGCTTGTGGAAGGAGGCCTATGGACCTCCAAGGTCTACCTGAAGAAGTAAGTATGGTGGATTGGGTTATGGGCTACTGGAGATGTGGAGCAATCCTTGATGTTATTGATCCTAAATTGGAAGGTACATACTTGGTAGAGGAGATGGAGTTGGTTTTGAAACTTGGCCTGCTTTGCGCACACCCTATGCCGGCAATGAGGCCTAAAATGAGGCAAGTGATGCAGTATTTGGATGGCCATGTTAGCTTGCCAGAAATTCAAGATGGTGGTACTGTTTTCACTAGTACATTTGCTCCAAGTAATGGCGCGTCCGATTTTGTAATGTCATTTCCTTCCTTATCTGGCAAGTGTTCTGCTAATCTCTTGTCAAGTAATGAATCAATCTTTCACACAGGGCGTTGATCCTAACTGAAGGGGACTTTAAGAAGCGAAAATCAACGAGCTCATCAACTGTTTAGACTATAGTAGAGATTCATTAGGAGAATCTCTGCCAATACAATATAGTATATATGTATGCATGTGTTTCTTTTATCAATGGCTATCATATTGTACTAAAACTCAGCAAATTTACTAAACTTTACGAGTTAATTTGAATATTTTTCGTTCTGTGATACTCTTAGTTCCATTGCCACCACTTCATCCTTTTGATTTGCTCTACTATACTCATCTTCATTTGAAAATCTCTAGAACTTGTTTACCTTGCAATTCAGGAAAAGAAAAAGACAGTGAACTTTGCATTTTGGCTCCAAAATTTCAAAAATTATTATCTTTGTAACTACAGTCAAAATGCATATTGATGCTTCTGAAATGCATGCTGTAGTATCCAAAGCATTCATTTATTAATTGACTCTATCTGTTCAACTACAAATGAAGATAAGTAATAAATTTTCCAAATAAGAAATTTTCCATCGAGGCAAATCTTGAGTGCCAAGAATTTACATGTAAGATTGGTTTTGTTTTTTTTTGGTAAATAAGATTCGTTTTGTTTGATCGAACTAAGAAAGTTATACCATGCACTCCTTTCTGTTGAACTTGTGCTAGAGTATAACACATGTATACTGTGGCCTATATATATACATTATATATATATATATATATATTTTTTTTTTTCTTTTGATATTTTTATATGCTTATTTTCTCAATTGCAGTTGGCAAAGAAGAAAATCATTTGGAAGAATACTCCAGCCAAATTATATGAAAGAGGAATTAATGCTCCTATATTGATTGACACCAAAGTCACCTAATACCAATAAATGTGGTTCCTAAGACAATATATTTATCATCTTAGAATGTTTTTGAAGCTCTAGAAGGTCAAAGTATCCCAATCAATGCGACTATTTGGCAAACTACCTTCCCAGGAATTGCTTTGCTATTTTACTTCAACTATTTGAACCAAAATGATATACAGTATTAGGACTGTACTTGTATGTTGCAACATATGATAACAACATTAAATTAACTTATAGTTTGCCTGAAATTCAAGCTGATGGTTAATGTTTCTGCGAGTACAATTCACAGTAATTAATGAAGCATCTTTTATAACATTTACATAAACATGGGAGTGTGAAAACTAATTTTCCATATCTCTGACTCCCTTGACAAATGAAGCCTTTTTTCCTTCTTTTTATTTTTTTTAAACCCTTATGGTAACAGTAACCCCTATCATTGCAAGGACAATGCAGACATGTTTCCATCATTGAATTACTAAATTTATAATTCAAACTACTCCATGGTCTTGTCTACAACTCTATTAGATTGATAAGCAAGACTTTTGTGTACATATAGTTAACCTGCTTCATAAATAGTCATGGGGTACATGCACATATCAATGCTGTCCACTTCTTTCATACAGTTTTTTAACGTAGGTCGGCACCAAATAATAAAACCACAACATGGTGGGTCTCACGTACTTTCATTGCTTCAGGGTAACTGTGTTCGACAGGTGTCAGTGATAGGGTATCACTGTTGAAGATCATAATTGGTTTAATTATTAGAAAGTAGACCACAAATCAAATATAAACAGGTATTACTCATTAGTGCTTTCATTTTCATTTGAAAATTCACTGCAAGCAGTGTGCCTTGAAATTCAGGAAAACAATGAAAGTGATAGAGTTGAAAATTCTGCATTTGCCTGAACATTCATCTACCACACATTAATGGCTGCTCAATGACTGGGAAATTAGAATGGTGGATTATGTGGCTCATATTTTTATTTATTTATTATTATTATTTTTGGTATATAGGAGGCTAGTTGACAGCGTGAGGAGCAGGCTAATAGAATATTTTTTGAAATTTAAGTTTTTAGATTTTTTGATGAATAAAAGAGGATTTCATTATAATTATGAGTTCAGAATTTTCTTGGGAAATAAAATTCTATTGATGTTTTAATTTTATAAAAATTAATAAATTTATTTTTTTAATAATAATTTTTTTTTTGATATTTAACAAGATTAAATATATTTAAAATTATAATAAAAACTCATTTATAAATGAATGTGAGGCACAATCTGCTTTTCGTAATTGGGTTCTACATAAACAATGTCATACAGCTCTATTTGAAATTAATGAATTATACACACCGTACGATAATAGAATTAGACATGTTGGGAACCATTTAAAAATTTAAATTTCTGTGTGTTCGATCTTATTATTCTTCTTTTCGATTTACTCTACGTTTTGCACAGCAATGACACTTCACTTTTAACGTAAAGGCCAAAGGAGTAACATGTAATTTAACACGCTGATTTATTTCAATTGGAAAGGTGATGGACTATCCATTTTTTTTTGGGTAATGACTGTAATTTAACACTCTGTTGATCCTTTGTCGGTGTAACAGTAGAACTTCCGTTGACAAGCAAAAACATTAAGAAGTTGGTTTCCCTACTGACAAGGAAATTTCTTTTCACTACTTGTAGGACATTTATATAAACACTACCAAATTGATCTGTGTGTCTAGTTTTCTCAATGGCTGCAATGCTTAGAGCACTTTTCTATCTGACAATTCTCTTCAACATCCACTTCTCCTTGGCTCAAGATGAGAACCAGTTCATTTACAATGGCTTCCAAGGAGCCAACCTGCATCTTGATGGGATTGCAAGAGTCCACCCCAATGGTTTATTGCAGCTCACCAACACTTCAAAGAACCTAAAGGGTCATGCTTTTACAAAATCCCCTTAAGCTTCAATTCATCCTCCTCTGCTTTGATTCCATTTCCGTCATTTTCTACAAACTTTGCATTTGCCATGGTTCCTGAATTCCCTTATCTCAGTGGCCATGGCATGGCCTTCACCATCTCACCTTCTATGGACTTCAGCCAAGCTGTCGCGACTCGGTACTTGGGGTTATTCAACTTTACAGACATTGGCCTTCCTACAAACCATGTGTTTGCAATCGAGCTGGATACGATTGAGAACCCCGAATTCGAAGATATAGATGACAACCATGTGGGAATTGATGTGAACAGCTTGAAATCTGTTAAGTCAGCTCCTGCATCTTACTTTTCTGGGGCAGAAGGAAAGAATATAAGCTTGAAGCTCATAAATGGAGAACCAATGCAACTTTGGATAGACTATAATGCACCACAGAAAACACTCAATGTAACATTAGCCCCATTAAGAAGCCAGAAACCAAACCGTCCTCTCTTGTCAACTGCTATTGATCTTTCCCAATTTCTTTTGGAGAAAATGTATGTTGGTTTCGCTTCTGCCACTGGGTCAGTTGCAAGTAACCACTATGTTCTAGGATGGAGCTTCAACAAGAGCGGACCAGCACAAAATCTTGAAATCTCCAAGCTTCCTCCTGTTCCTTCGCATAAGAAAAGAAGCCAGAATCCAACTAAAATTATTATGGTAACTATAGCAGTAATTCTTGTTCTGATAATGGTTATTGAGCTGTTTACTTTGAAATTAAAAGGAGGAAGAAATATGAAGAAGTACGCGAAGAGTGGGAAACAGAATATGGTCCTCATAGGTTCTCCTATAAGGATCTCTATGTAGCAACTAAAGGTTTCAAAGAAACACAACTTCTTGGAGCTGGGGGTTTTGGAAAGGTTTATGAAGGAACACTTCCTAATTCTGATTTGCAGATAGCAGTGAAGAAAGTTTCTCATGATTCAAAACAAGGGATGAAAGAATTTGTGGCTGAGATAGCCAGCATGGGTAGGCTTAGGCATAGAAACTTGGTACAGCTCCTCGGGTATTGTCGACGAAAGGGAGAGCTTCACTTGGTCTATGATTATATGTCCAATGGAAGTCTTGATAAGTTCTTGTTCAGCAATGAAAAGCCAAACCTAAGTTGGTTGCACAGATTTCGAGTTATCAAGGGTGTAGCTTCTGCGCTTCTTTACCTCCATGAAGAGTGGGAACAGGTTGTTTTGCATAGAGATGTGAAAGCTAGCAATGTTCTACTAGATGCTGATTTAAATGGAAGGCTTGGAGATTTTGGCCTTGCTAGATTATACGACCATGGTACCAATCCTCAAACTACTCATGTGGTTGGGACTGTGGGTTATCTTGCTCCAGAGCTGACTAGAACCGGAAAGGCTACTACTAAAACTGATGTGTTTGCTTTTGGAGCTTTTATGCTTGAGGTGGCTTGTGGAAGGAGGCCTATACACTTGCAAGGACAAACTGAAGAGTTAATTCTGGTCGATTTTGTTCTGGAGTGCTGGAAAAGAGGAGCAATCCTTGATGCTAGTGATCAAAACTTGGAAGGTAATTACTTGGCAGAGGAGATGGAGCTGGTCTTGAAACTTGGCCTGCTTTGTTCACACTCTATACCAGCAATGAGACCAGACATGAGGCAAGTGATGCAGTATTTGGATGGCATTACTAGTTTGCCGGAAATTCAAACAGATATTGGCGTTTTACGAGTATGTTTACAAGTAATGAAGCATCTGAATTTATAATGTCATTTCCCTCTTCATATGGAAGGCTTTCTGCTCATTCCTTGTCAAGCAATGAATCAATTCTCCGTAAAGGCCGTTGATTATAATCTGTGCGGAGGGTGACTGACCCAGTGGAACTTTTATCAGTGGCAATTATGTGTGTGGAACTCAACAGCAATGTACATGTATTCCTTTTATCAGCGGCAATGTGTGTGTGTGTGTGTTACAAAGCTTTTATTAAGCATTTTCCTTTTGTAGACGAAGCAAAATGGTAAATGAGACTTTGATCAACTTTACAAATTCTAGATAACAGAAATCCACAGAGGCCTGAATGCTGCTTCCCTTTTCTAATTCTCCTTTTCCTTTTCCTAGTAGATTATGAACATAGGACTGTAGTACGTACAAAGCAAGTTCTTACGTAATCATTCCAGAATTAAGAAAACCAACGTTAAAGAAATTTAAATAAAACAAAATATTCTTAAATCATTCTGACTGTTACAATAACAAAGCAAACTTTAGTGAATTCCAAAGCAAAGGGTTCTTATTAACTGGTTATTATGAATGATGAGGTAAAACAAATAACTTCATATAGCAAGGAACGTGATAAAGCTCCATAGTAACGTAAATGTCACATAAAATGAATTTGATCAGAAACGTCAGGTAGATATTGAGCCTTTTAGCTTAATTTATCAATGTGGGAATGAAAAGCCTGAAAAGTTAGATTCAAAATTAACTTCAAAAAGTTTCTATCTCTGAAGTAATAACCAATAAATTTGATGTGTCGTAGTGCAATATTATTTGGCATTGATAAATATATAAGACTACATCATACATAAGTACACAGGCACAGACTTACATCCATATGCAATGTGTTCTTCACCAGATTCTTCCATGTCATTTCCCATAAACGATTGGTAAGTTTCACTGCTTAAGTACTCCTCTGCATAGATCAACACCTTGTGTATTCAGGGCACTAAAGCTTCTAATTCAACGACCATTGTGGATAACTGATTCATGGCTTGACAAGGAATAAGCACAAGAGTTATCAAATGAAGCAGGAAATGCCATTGCCATTTCAGATGCTTCATTACATGCTGCAAACATACTTGTGAAAACACTACTATCAGGTTGAACTTCTGGCAAAGTAGCACTGCCATCCAAATACTGCACCACTTGCCTCATGCTGGGCCTCATCGCTGGTAAAGAGTGTGAACAGAGCAGGCCAAGTTTCAAGACCAACTCCATCTCCACCGCCAAGTAATCACCTTCCAGTTTAGGATCAATGGCATCAAGGATTCTTCCTCTCCTCCAGCAGTTCATGACCCATTCCACCAAAATTATCTCTTCAGGCAGTCCTTGTAGTTCTATAGGCCTCTTCCACATGCCACCTCAAGCATTAAGGCCCCAAATCCAAACACATCACTACGAGTCGATGCCTTTCCGAATTTAGTCAGCTCTGGTGCCAGATAACCCACTGTCCCAACCAGATGAGTGGTTTGAAGATAGGTACCATGGTCATATAATCTGGCAAGACCGAAATCTCCAAGCTTTCCATTTAATTCAGCATCTAGTAGAACATTGCTAGCTTTCACATCTCTATGCAAAACAACCTGTTCCCATTCTTCATGGAGGTAAAGAAGCGCAGACGCTACGTCTCTGAGAACTCGAAATCTATGGAACCAGCTGAGGCTTGGCTTTTGTTGCTGAACAAGAACTTGTCAAGGCTTCCATTGGACATATACTCGTAGACCAAGTGAAGCTCTCCCTTTCGTCGACAATACCCGAGGAGCTGTACCAAGTTTCTATGCCTCAACCTACCCATGCTGGCTACCTCAGCCACAAATTCTTTCATCCCTTGTTTTGAATCATGAGAAACTTTCTTCACTGCTATCTGCAAATCAGAATTAGGAAGTGTTCCTTTATAAACCTTTCCAAAACCCCAGCTCCAAGAAGTTGTGTTTCTTTGAAACCTTTGGTTGCTACATAGAGATCCTTATAGGAGAACCTATGAGGACCATATTCTCTTCCCACTCTTCGCGTACTTCTTCATATTTCTTCATCCTTGTAATGTAAACAGCTCCAATAACCATGACCAGAGCAATAGTTGCAACTATAGGTAATATTATAACAATGTTACTTGTCTTCTGCCTTATTTTCTTCTGTGGAGGAAGCGGAGGAAGCTTTGAAATTTCAAGATTTTGTGCTGGTCCGCTCTTGTTGAAGCTCCATCCAAGCAGATAATGGTCACTTCCAGCTGAACCTGTAGATGAAGAAAAACCAACATACATATTTTCCAAAAGAACTTGGGAAAGATCGATAGGTGTTGACAAGAGAGGCCGGTTTGGTCTTGAGCTTCTTATTGGTGCTAATGTTACATTGAGTGTTTTCCGTGCTCCATCATAGTCGATCCAAAGCTGCATTGGTTTTCCACTTATG
The DNA here is from genome assembly GCA_007844105.2 of Rhamnella rubrinervis. Classification (NCBI taxonomy): domain Eukaryota; kingdom Viridiplantae; phylum Streptophyta; class Magnoliopsida; order Rosales; family Rhamnaceae; genus Rhamnella; species Rhamnella rubrinervis. Next base: position 18,472,244 of record CM017582.2, on the reverse strand, counting down.
AGTTTCAAGCTTATATGTTTCCCTTCTGCGCTAGAAAAGTAAGATGCAGGTGCTGAAACAACTGATTTCAAGCTGTTCACATCAATTCCTACATGATTGTCGTCTATATCTTTGAATTCCGGGTTCTGAATTGTGTCGAGCTCGATCGCCAACACATGGTTTGTAACTAGGCCATTGTTTGAAATGTTGAATATTCCCAAGAACTGATTAGGAATAGAGTGTTTGAAGCCCATTGATGGTGAGATGGTGAAGGCAATACCATGGCCACCGAGATTTGGCATAATAGGAACCACGCCAAATACAAAGCTTGTGGAAAATGAAGGAAATGGAATGACACTAGAGGAGGATGTGTTGAAACTTATTGGAATTTTGTAGAAAGCACGACCAATTTGTTCATTTGAATTGGTAGTGAGCTGCAATAAACCATTGGGGTGGATTTTGCAACTCCCTCAAGATGAAGGTTGGCTCCATGGAAGCCATTGTAAATGAACTGGTTTTCATCTTGAGCAAAGTAGAATTGGATGTTGAAGAGAACTGTCAAAAGAAAAGTGCTCTAAGAATTGCACCCATTGAAAAAACTGAACACAGAGAGAGATCAATTTGGTAGTATATATAAATGTCTTAGAAGTAGTGAAAATAAATTTCCTTTGTCAGGTTCTCCATTGAACTAACATTACATTTTCCCTTGACAATGGGGAAACCAAATTGTTACAATAGGATACAAAGGGCCAATAGAGAAATAGATAGGTTTTAACTTTTCCAATGAAAATAAAGTGTATGACTGGCTGTTACAATAGGATATATAAAAGGTCAATAGAGAAATTGATAGCTTTTAACTTTTCCAATGAAAATAAAGTGTACGACTGACATAGGAATTATAAAAAATAAGGTGAACCTGAGTAAAAAGAAACCAGCTCAGTATGTTAAATCACATATTACTCCTTTGGCCTTTATGATTAAAATGGCGGTATTCCAAGTCTTCTGGTCATTGAGGACCTCTTAACTAGGGGTTCAATAGGATTTTTGCCTAGGAAGATGACTTTTTTCAGCCAAATACATTCAGACTTTTCAACCTTTTCACTTTCATTGTTTTCCTGAATTCCAAGGCACATAAGCTTTAGATATTTTGAAATGAAGATGAGAGTACTAAGGCCGATTATAGTTGGCATTGTTTTCTAGTTTGTCTAATAAATTTGTGATGTCTTGAACAATGACAGACCTTATCACTGACACCTATCAAATTTATTGAGAGAACCTTTTTTGTTGGATACTAATCTATGATGCTTGAAAAAGGACCAAGTGGTGGCAATGGAACTGAGACCCACCAGGTTTTGTGGTTTTATTATTTGTCTGATGCAAGCAATGCAGGATTGTAGTCCAAAATATCTCAAGGTACCCACCTACCTACAGAAACTATGAACAAAAGCTTTGTTGTAATTTACCCTTTTCTCCAAGACTACCGCATGTTGTCCATGAATCTTCATGTTTTTCATTTTTCTTACATAAAATTTGCTCCCCCATTGTGGACCAATATTGATTCACTTATATTGCCAAAAACTTTGCATGGTGGAAATTGAGAATCATGTTTAGAACCTAATTAGATAGCCTAAAAATCATTCATTTTCCTCAGTCCAAATCTCTGTTGATCCATTCACCAAAAAAAAAATCTCTGTTGATCCTCTACCGTAGCACAATAAGTTGATTTTCCATCTTACATATCAAATTGATCTCTCTTTACTAAAGTTTCTCATGGGGTACAAGTCTTAAAACACTTTATTTTCTGATAGTAGGAAAGGTTGAAGACTATCATTTTCCCTCTTGACCTCTATAACTACTCGGTTTCCATATGACTAGGGAAACACAGTCAGTCCAATGGAAAAACTGAGAAAGAAAAGATATTTTACACTACTGCAGTGACATTTATATACAACCAAATGATCTCTTTTTGTGCTTAATTTTCTCAATGGATGCAAGTTCTAGAGCACTTTTCTTTCTGATATTTCTCCCCAATATCTACTTGTCCTCGGCTCAAGATGACAACCAATTCATTTACAATGGCTTCCATGGAGCCAACCTGCAACTTCAAGCAGGTGCAAAAATCCACCCCAATGGTCTATTGCAGCTTACCAACACTTCAAAGCAACAAGTAGGTCATGCTTTCTACAAAATTCCCATAAGTTTCAACACCTCCTCTGCTTTGATTCCATTTACTTCATTTTCCTCAATCTTCATATTTGCCATAGTTCCTGAGTTACCAAATCTCAGTGGCCATGGCATGGCTTTCACCATCTCACCATCTATGGACTTCAGCCAGGCTGTTGCAAGTCAGTACTTGGGATTATTCAATATTGAAAACTTTGGGAATCTTTCAAACCATGTGTTGGCAATCGAGCTGGATACAATGCCAAACCCTGAATTTGAAGATATAAACAACAACCATGTGGGAATTGATGTGAACAGCTTGAAATCAGTCGAGTCAGCCCCTGTATCTTACTTTTCCAGTGAAGAAGGGAAGAATATAAGCTTGAGGCTCTTGAGTGGAGACCCAATGCTGCTTTGGATCGACTATGATGCACCACAGAAAACAATCAATGTGACGGTAGCACCCCTAAGAAGCAAGAAACCAAACAGGCCTCTCTTGTCAACTCCCATTGATCTTTCCCGATTTCTTTTGGAAACTATGTATGTTGGTTTCTCTGCAGCCACAGGGCCAGTTGCAAGTGATCATTATGTGCTAGGATGGAGCTTCAACAAGAGCGGACCAGCACAAGACCTTGAAATTTCAAAGCTTCCTCCACTTCCTCCAAAGAGGAAAATAAGTCAAAAGCCAACTAAAATTATTGTTATATTACCTGTAGTTGCGATTTTTGTTCTGGTTGTGGTTATTGGAGCTGTTTACTTTGTAAGGAGGAAGAAATATGCAGAAGTACGTGAAGAGTGGGAAACAGAATATGGTCCTCAAAGGTTTTCCTACAAGAATCTCTATATGGCAACAAACGGTTTCAAAGAAAAGGAGCTTCTTGGAGCAGGAGGTTTTGGAAAGGTTTATAGAGGAACACTTCCTAATTCTGATGCGCAGATAGCAGTGAAGAGAATTTCCCATGATTCAAAACAAGGTATGAAAGAGTTTGTGGCTGAGATAGCCATCATGAGAAGGCTTAGGCACAGAAACTTGGTGCAGCTCCTCGGTTACTGCCGAAGAAAGGGAGAGCTTCTCTTGGTCTATGAATATATGCCCAATGGAAGCCTTGACAAGTTCTTGTACAGCAACAAAACACCAACCCTCAGTTGGCTCCACAGATTTCAAGTTGTCAAAGGTGTAGCATCTGCTCTTCTTTACCTCCATGAAGAGTGGGAACAGGTTGTTCTGCATAGAGATGTAAAATCCAGCAATGTTCTATTAGATGCTGATTTGAATGGAAGGCTTGGAGATTTTGGCCTTGCTAGATTGTACGACCATGGTACCAATCCTCAAACCACTCATGTGGTTGGAACTGTTGGTTATCTGGCTCCTGAGCTTAGTAGGACTGGAAGGGCAACTAATTTCACTGATGTGTTTGCTTTTGGAGTTTTTGTGCTTGAGGTGGCTTGTGGAAGGAGGCCTATAGACCTACAAGCTCCACCTGGAGAAGCAAGTTTGGCGGATTGGGTCCTGGACTGCTGGAGAAGTGGAGCAATTCTACGTGTTAGTGATCCTAAATTGGAAGGTACATACTTGGTGGAGGAGATGGAGTTGGTTTTGAAACTTGGCCTGCTTTGTTCACACCCTATGCCATCTATGAGGCCTAACATGAGGCAAGCGGTGCAGTATTTGGAAGGCAATGCTAGTATGCCAGAAATTCAGGCCGAAAGAAGTGTATGTACGAGCATATTTTCTCCAAGTAATGAAACATCTAATATGGTAATGTCATTTCCGTCTTCATTAGAAAAGTATTCCAGCCATTATTCCTTGACAAGCAATGAATCTCTGATCCAAAAAGGGCGGTGAGTTAGAAATTTTACTGTCCTGAATACACAAGATTCTGTTCAATGCTAAAGGTGACTAACCAGTGAAGCTCAAGGAGCTTATCAATTGCTTATAGGAGAAGAGCTGGGAGAACCTTGTGAAGAACACTATATGTATGTGTGTGTCTATGTTTTTATGTGTGTATTTATGTATTTATTTCTATTTGTATTTGCCTTATGTTTCTCCTTTATAATATATAGTAACCCCTTATCATGGTTAGCACCTATTTCTCTGTAGATTATGGCTTCGTTATTTAATATTCTTACACAACTTAATCAAAATAAAGAAGGAATGGCAGAAATGTGTTTCCTTCATCGAAAAACCACAACATTCATTATTCATATTATTTTCTATGTCTGATCATCAACTCTAAAGGTGAATAATAAAGATTTTCACTAATATATTTGACCTTTTTTTTTTTTTTTTAATGAAACTACTAAATTGAACCTTAATTATCAGTAGCATAGATAACCTGCTCCAGGGGTTATGATTTATAAGACTCTGACTATTTAACGGTGAGGTGGGACATGCATGCATAAGCCTTGGAAAAAAGGGTACAACAAAATGACATTGTACGAAGCCAGCAATTACTGCTATGTACCTTTATAGGACTGATGATGAAAAAGTCGCATGCACCATTGCCATCACTTGGTCCTATTTAAGCGTCACAAAATTGCATTTAAAACCTCCTGCAGCAGTTTAATACCTGTCTGTGTTCATCAAGTTACTATTGAAGTCAGTAAACAAGTCCATATGAAGAATTTAGAAATCAAAGTAAACAATAATTGGCCCTATTAATATCCTCATCTTCATTGCCATCACGTGGTGTGCCTTGAAATTTAGGAAAATAATTGTTGAAAAAAGGAAAAAAAGGGTATTGTGGAAGAAAAAAAAAATAAACCCTATAAACTATGAGAGAAGGAAAAAATATAATAGAAAAGAAAAAAAATATGAGAGAATAGAAAAAATATTTTATTGAAAAAACTTGAATAAGAAAAAATAAGCTGCTACGTTAAAAAAAAAAAAAAATATCAAACTAGTATAGCGTTGAAAAAAGAAGAAAAAATAAAAATATCACATTTGTGTAGCGTTGAAAAAAGAAGAAAAAATATCACGCTAATGTCACGTTGAAAAAAGAGAAAAAATATGCAGCTCTACATAGGTCTTGTAATTACATAGTATTTATAAAGGAAATACCTCCTAAACCTAATAGAAAGACCTCCTAAACCAAATAGGAAACAAAGTCCTATTTAATTAAACTACCTAAAAAAAATTTAAAAATTAAAAAGATAAATCCTAAAAACTAGAAACCACAAAAATAAACTCTTCAAGAAGAATATCACACGAGTTCCAACACTTCTCCTGAGATTCTTTGAGTAAACTCTAATTTGTTATAGAAAAATTCAAATTTCTTATCAAAATAAATCGATTCAAGATCAACATGAGCCGCCATAAACAAATATTCAGCATCTTGCTTTTGATCTTCTACACGATGTGCTTGTTGTGAAGATTGTTGGGTTGGTTGATTTTGTTTGGCACGACAATAGCTTTCTAGATGACCATCTTTATGGCAATAATCGCAATGGAAAATTCTTATTTTTAGACCAATAATTTTTCTCAATATGATTGAACTTGTTGCAAAAACAGCAAGGAGAAAATTTTTCTTTTCTTTGTGCTCCTCCTTTCACATGAAGGGCTCCTTCAATACCATCATCGCCATCATTACGAATAAAATCCTTTTGCTCTTGGGCTTGTAATTTGCTAATTTTTTGCCAGAAAGAGTAGTCAAATCACAAGATTCTTCTATTGCTGAGATCTTTGCTTCAAACTTATTAGGAACACTCACCATTATTTTCTCCACAACTATTTGATCTGAAAATTGCTCACCAGTTAGTCTAATTTTATTCATAATAGACATCAAATTGGTTGTGTAATCCTTCACAAAGTCTAAATCCTTCATCTTCAACATTTCAAATTCCCTTTTAAGGGTTATTAATTTGACTGCCTTCACCCTTGTGTTTCCTTCAAACTCCTCTTTAACTTATCCCACGCTTTCTTGGCTGTATCGCAATCAATAATTCTTGAAAAAATAGAATCTGATAAAGCAGCATGAATGCAAGATAAAGCCTTAGGTTTTTTTGACTTTTCCTCTTCATATTGCCTAATTTGATTCAAAGTTGGATTTGCTACCAACGGTGCAGGATCAACATCACTCAAAACAGATTCCCATAGGCCAAGCGCTTTGAGATAGGATTGCATCTTAACAACCCAAAATTGGTAGTTTTCACCATTAAATTGTGGAGGAGTGGAAACACCAAAACTAGAAGACATATTGAAAAAATTTAAAATTTCACTCAAATAGAAAAAAGAAAATAAAATTTCTCTCACAGAAAAAACACAGTCCCTTTTAAATCTGAAGCTCTGATACCACTGTTGATAAAAGGAAAAAAAGGATATTGCGGAAGAAAAAAGATAAACTCTCAGAATTACGATAAACTATGAAAGAAGGAAAAAATATAATAGAAAAGAAAAAAAATATGAAAGAATAGAAAAAATATTTTATTGAGAATAAGAAAAAATAAGCTGCTAACAAAATAACATGCTAGTACAGCGTTGAAAAAAGAATGAAAAAAATATCATGCTAGTACAGCGTTGAAAAAAAAAGAAAAAATATCACGCTTGTGTAGCGTTGAAAAAAGAAGAAAAAATATCACGCTAACGTCGCGTTGAAAAAAGAGAAAAAATATGCAGCTCTACATAGGTCTTGTAATTATATAGTATTTATAAAGGAAATACCTCCTAAACCTAATAAAAAGACCTCCTAAACCAAATAGGAAACAAAGTCCTATTTAATTAAACTACCTAAAAAAAATTAAAAAATTAAAAGATAAATCCTAAAAACTAGAAACCAAAAAATAAACTCTTGAAGAGAATATCACACTGAGTTCTAACAACAATGAAAAGTGACAAATATTGAAAATTCTCTGCATTTGTCTCTTTGAAACTTGAGTCACAAGGAAGTTAAAGCCAGTTGTTGTTTTTGCATTGCTGTAGCACCTTAATCACTCCTATTTGCTAAAGTAGAAATGAAAACAAGTACTAGTAGATTTTCCAAATCAAAATTCCAAATGTGATCATATTTAGCTTTCTGAGAATTAACAGACAGAGAATCTCATCGGGTCTTTCAGTCATAAGGTGAAGGAACTAGTTTGAGCAAGGCCCCTGCATGAAATAAATAATTAACTATTTCATAATTATTATTTTTTATTTCTTTTCATTTACATGATAATCAACCTTCATTATCCTACCAAAAAGAAAAACCTACGTACGTTCTTTTTCATCTGAATGAGAAAGTTATATATATATATCTATAGTATATCTATAGTATATATAAAGCGCGGTACTAGCCCAAGGCACAGTAAGTTTCGTTGTTTTTCGTCCTCCGTCTCGCTCTTTTGCTTTTGTTATTTTTTTTTTTCAATTCCAGCTTCAAAACGACGTCGTTTTGAAGGTGATTCGGCGCCTCTCCTTGGCTACCTGCTCCCATCTGCATCGCAGTAAATGTTAGTTTTCTTCATTCAACTTGCGTTCGAAGTGAGCATATTACCTACTCTTCTCCCTTTTCTTTCTGTTTTCAATCTCTCTCACGCCCGAAGATGGAAGACCACAAGTTTGCGGGATGGTGGCTTCCAAGGCTGGAAGAATGGGTATTGATGGAGAGACCCATAAAAATTTGACTTTTGATCAGCATTCTGGAAGACAGGTAACTTCTCGGACAATGTCGTTTTGTGCATTTGAGAATTTTTTTTTTCCATTTTGTCTCGTTCTCGGCTTGAGTAATCTTGAACCCACGCCCACGAATTTCAGCCGTGCCAAATCGCTGCTCCATGAACCAGCAAGAATCGCTCCCAGTTGTCTTCTCCGACGACGTCCACGGCTCCAGCGACACCCACGGCTCCGATTAGTTGGAATCCGACAAATTTTTCCAAGCAATGTCTGATATTGATACCCTAGATTTGCTGCTTTTTTCTCTCAGTAGAGCATTTTGTAGTCCTTTGGCGGTTTTCATACAGATCCAAGTTTGTGTTTTCAATTTTATCTTCTACTCAGTCTGACCTTTCGTTTTATTTTTCTAACTCTTAAGTATTTATTAATGAATCTTCCTTTGGGAATCAGGTTGTACTTGCACGTAGTAGCATTTCTGAATCATCACAGGCACCATTCTTGGTGGCGTTCTAGGCTTCTACGTCATGCACCGGGTCGAGATAAGCTAAGGTCAGATTTTTTTTCCCTCTATTTCCAGAGAGCTCTGTTTGGTTGCTGAGAAACTGGGACGGAAATTGAAAATTCCAGGTGTCTCAGCTACCAGATGGTGGCTTACAAATCTTAAATTTGATTTAAACATGTTTATTTTATTTTTGTTTTTCTGTTTTTTTTTTTATCATACTTTTGTTTTTCTGTATTTTTGCGAATTTTGAATTTGATTTGTGTTGGAGATTGTGGGCGTTTGATTTTGGGAATTTTTGGCTTGGGCAAACACAGAGAAGATGAATGAGAGATTGAAAAGGTATGGAAAGCGAATTGAAGAAGAGAGAGGAGATGAGTGAGCTTAAAGGGTCGGCGTAGCTTTGAATTTTTTTTTTCTACTCCACTATATATCTTTTTGTTTTGCTTAATAAGACTGTGATGTTTGTCTCTGTTTTTTACATATTAGGAATTTAATTATCTTCTTAACTTCCTGAATCTGTTCCTTTTAGTTGTTAGATAATAATGTTGCAAAGGGAAACAAAACTGAATTATATCATCGTGTGATGTTCTGAAAAGAAAGGGTTTTTTTTTTTTTTTTTTCTTGTGGTTCTGTCTTTGTTCCTGTACCAGAATATGTTTTTATGTGTTACATATTTTAGCTCAGTAGCAGTTCGAAAAATTGATTGCTAATTGTTTTCCAATAGTTCATTTTGTCCCTCTTTATCTGAATTTTTATTATTTATTAGTTTAATCATTATGTTCATTACTACATTTGCAAGGTAGTGGGTTGGTAGGGATATGTCTTCTGATACTGCAAGAGAAAATGCGTCTGTAGTTGATTCATCACTTAGGGATATGTCTTCTGATACTGCAAGAGAAAATGCGTCTGTAGTTGATTCATCACTAACTGAATGGAAACAAGACGTGAGGAAATTCAGAAGATCCTGGTAATGAATCATGAAATCATCTTTTAATTATGTATTTCCAGTATTATTGCAACTTTTGTGAGCTTGGTTGGCTGGTGTAGAATGGTTTTGCTAAAAATTGTATCACGAATTTGATATGAATGGTTTTCAGGAATTTGGACATGTCACCACCCCGTCAAACTTGTTATTTAGGATGAAGAGGTTGGTTTTGCCTATATAAGTCAGCGTGAAGCTCAACCATCTCTGTATGAATTTCTAACCAAATATTTTCAATTCAAGCTTTCCCCTTTTCTGCATTTGTGTGGACATCTTGGTTTTCCTCCCATCTTTGTGGCAGGACTATTCCTCATATGTAAAAACTTTTTATCTGTATATGGTGAGGACAAAATTTTTATGGCTTCTGCAGATATTCATTGATTAGCTTGAGGGAACATATTAAAAAACTGGCCCCCACTGGCAACAACTGAAAAAGTTCAGCAGTTTGTAAAGGTGAGCCACCTCATTGTTGAAAGTGGAAATTTTATATAGCGATCTTGTTGCAGATAAACTGTTTCTATAATACGTGGAAGGCAAGGTAAGACTATCTTGTGTGCTTGGTTTTTAATATAACATGCAATATGCACATGTCGTATTTCTGTATTTCATGGGAGCTGTTTCAGTTGGTAAAATGTTTTACCATCATGGAAGACCTGATATCAATGCTGCCTTCATGAGAGAGGAGGTTTGTAAGCATACTATAATGGATGGTAGAGTTCTTTCTTTGTTTTATGAGCTTAGGCTATTATGACTAAAAGCAAGTATAAAGAGGCTGGACTATCCTGAAAGTGAAATGTATTTTATCTATTATTCACAGGCACAGGGAAAGGAGACGATTGTTGCTGGATTTTATCATGAAGGTTATGAAGAGCCATTGTTAATGCTTATGAAAAGAAGAGCTGTACATTCTGGCTTGGTGGTGAAGGTAGGAATAGTTTTATCAGAAGGAGATCTTTTAATTTTTTAATAGTAATCTCCATTTTAAAGAGAATCTTCCAATTTGAAAACTTATCATATGAATGCTTTCTGAAATATTGCCTGAGCATTGGAAATATGTATGCCAATCCAATCTAAAATATTAAAAGTTTGTACTTAGATCTATGACTTTCCTGGCTGATTTACAATTCAATGGGTATGCACAGATCCACTTGTTATTTAGTTGGGGTTTGTGTTTCGCAAAGTGGTGGGCACCAACAGTTTGATTTTAATATTTTTTTTTATTTCCCATGCATTGAATCCCTACCATCATCTTTAACCGTTGGTGCCCTATTACCATACTGTTGGTGGGGCACCAACGATTCTAATTTTTTTTTTAATATTTTTTGATTGCAAGCAAAATTTATCATTACTCCTAAACTGTTGGTGCCCTACCACTAGACGACGGTTGGTGGAGCACCAACAGTTCTCTTGCATCAAAGCCCCACCAACACCTTCAACTGTTGGTGCCCCACCACCATATCATTGGTGGGGCACCAACGATGCCAATTATTTTTTTTTAATATTTTTTAATTGCAAGTAAACTTCATCACTACTCTTAAACTATTGGTGCCTCACTACTAGATTGTTAGTGGGACACCAACAGTTCCCTTAGATAAAAGCCCTACCAATACCTTCAAGTTGGTGCCCTACAACCATACCGTTGGTGGGGTACGATTCCATTTTTTTTTTTAAATATTTTTTGGTTTTATTAGTTAATCTTTCATTTATGATTTATGTATTTTTAATCCTGTTTAGTGCATACAAATATATAATTGTGATCATGTATAACTCCCACAACCACGGTCATAAGCATGTATAATTAGGAAAAATTACAAGGATTAGGAATTAATGATCGTGTATAATCCTATTCAAATCATTCATTTTAATTTCCCACAGCCACGATCATGAAATGTGGATTTTTGAAATTTTAAGGGTTGACATATGAATACCAATGAGCTTGATAATTGATGGTATAAAAGTTAATGCCAACTAAATCTTTCATTTCAATATCGAATATATTGGTATTTACGTAACAAACACTTAGAATATAACATATAATTAATCTCTCATTTAACTAAATAAATGATTCTTTCATATATATATATATATATATATAATTGCTTTATTTGACCTTCATTAATTTAGATGTTGGTGCTCGATCACAAACCAAAATAATTGTGTATAAAGACAACAAAGAAATTAATAAATGATTTCTCTAATTTTGTTATATTTTGGTGTGTCTATTTTTTCTTTTTTCTCTTCTTCTTTTAACCTATTTTGAATTCAATATCAATTCCATATGTATGTGCTAAGTGTGATTATATGCATTATTTGATCTTTTGCCAGAATCACACGTAATTAAGTCTGCGGAACCATGTGTTGCATGTACGTGCAAATTTAGCTTAGCAAACACAAACTACACCCCACCATAAATAATCAAACCGTTGGCGGTCCACCACCATACTATTGTTGGAGCACCAACTATTTTAATTTTTCTTTTTAATATTTTTTATTTGCAGCTAAATTATTGGTGCCCCACCATTAAACCATTGGTAGGGCACCAACAGTTTCATTTTCGATTCTAATTTTTTTTTTTTGAAACTAAACTGTTGGTGCCCCACCACTAGAGTGTCGGTGGGACACCGACACTACTCCTAAACTCCATCACTACTAAACTGTTGGTGCCCCACCACTAGACCGTTGGTGGGCACCAACTATTTTATTTTCATTTTTTTTTATTTCTTTGCATCAAAGCCCTACCACAACCTTCAACAGTTGGTCCCCTCAAACAATTTTACAACTTTGCAGGTGTCCCTGAGCCAAATACTAGCACTGTGCCTGTCAAGGAAGCCCTTAAGGATAGCTTAAGGATAGCACAAGGATAAGATACCTCCATGGCCATCTCTTCTATCTTTTAAAATCTGTCAAGTGAGTGCTTACGAACTTAAATTTAATGTTTTTAATAAGTCAATTAGTTTATAAACAGTTTTGAAATGATTTTAAATTCTTCAATTATATATATACTCTTTTTTTTTCTTTTCTTTAATCTTGTAATTAGGTGATAAGCCTATCTATTTTTTAAAAACAAAAGCCAATTATATAAACAATAATCAAAATAGGGAGAAAAAGGAATTGATATTTTATATTCAAATGTATATATGTTTTTATTTTATTTTTTAAGATGCTAAAAATCTCAAATTTTTGACTTTTTTTTTACATATTAAGTAGTCATTTGTTGTCGAACTCTAGGCAAACTGACAACCAATTAAATTTTGTGATCTTAATGATTTTTATTTTTATTTTTCATTTTTTTGTAAAATTAGAAATTATAGTGCACCAAATGAAATTCTTATTTGGAAGTTTAAAGAGAAAGGTTAGAACTGTCTGTGTGTCTTTAATTTTTTTTCTTTTTAAAATCATTTTAATGTAATTTTTTAGTTGGCAGGGATGGTGTTAACGTGAAAGGATACTATGTATGGGCATTTCATGATAATTTCGAGTGGGCTTCTGGCTACACCATTCGATTTGGCTTACTTTTATAAAATACAAAAATAATTTGAATAGACACCTCAAATACTCAGCTTCATGGTTGAAGATGTACCTCCTGAACTGAAATTAATTGTGATCCATCGTGCATATATATTTTGTTAAATAAGGTAAAATTAATCATCTTAATTTTTCCAAAAATAAATCTATACTAGCGAGAGAATATTTGAATATCTTTTCTATATATTTGACCCATAATATTCCATGGTTATATTGAGCATAACTAATTGATTAATTATTAATTAATTTGATAGAGTCAGTATGAAATTGGATAACTTGCTGGTATGATTTTCATTTGGAGATTGATTTTCATTGAATTTTGAGATATGTGGCCCGTTAATTATTTGGCGCTAGGCTAGCTTTTGTGAGTTCAAAGAATATATTACATGCAGGAAGTTCTGTTTGCAGTAAAAGTCTACTGCATTGGAAAAGCAAAGCCTTTCTACATAATATGTCTAATGGCTACATAAACACCAAGGGATGCATGAAGGAGGAGCAATCAGCATCACCAACCCATCATCACTGCTTAGCTTTGAATTTGCATCTATAGCCTTTTAGTTCGCTTTATTTTCTAATATAAAAGGTATATATGTCTTTTAAAGCATTCGAATCTATTTTCATTTAATTATTAATCAGATTTGAACATTCAATTCTTACTGTTCTATTATTTTTCTTTTAAATTAATTTTTAATTTGAAAGTTGTCTAGCCGCACATTCATGTGATTAATTTTGCAGATGCATTCAATAATATGTTTGTTTTAAAAACCAAAATAAAATCTCGCCGCTCAAATATGGCTTCTGCCTCCCTTAGACACAAGACTTTAAATTAATGAAACATATTTGAAATTAGAAGGGTTAAATCCAAAGAAAAATTTTAAATGGACCTTGATCAAAATTGAATAAAATTATAAGGTACTAAAGTGTATCAAAATCTAAATTTTTTATAACCAGTTCTAAAATACACAAACCCATTTAGTCAAATGAAATTTTTAAATCTTCTTTAATTGATTGATTTATTTATTTATGAAATCTTTTATTTGTTGCTTATTATGAATCAAAATCTCTACCAATTTTGTGGATAACAAAGAAAAATAATTATTATTTTCATATGTAAAAAATAAATGAAATCTACTAATAAAATTAGATATTATGATCCAAAAAAAATCCTTAATATCAAATTTATAAATTAATACTTATGTAAAAAAATCATATAATCTATCTTTGGTTATTATATGTTTGCCAATTTCATATTGTACACATTTACATTCTTTTCATATATAATTTTATAATCAATTTCATTAGAGATACCAATTTTGATTAACTATTTTATACACATCACCAATATTCATAGCTAAAAGAGAAATAGAATTATTAGTTTCTTTTTGAAATCAAAATTTATTTTTTCTTAAAATTTAAAATATTAAATAAAGTAATTATATTTAATTATTATTATTTTCTTTTGTTAATTATTATTTGTGCATAAAAGTATAAAGTTACTTTAATTGAGTATAAAATTTACACAGTATTTTTATTGAAAAAAATTACTCAATTAATTTATTGTTATTATTATAAGCAAATAATAAATTTAGACAGTGTCATTATAAATATGTGTATAATTCTTTTTAACAGTAGTTTTAAAACAAAATAAATAAATAAATTGAATCGTCGGTGCCCTATCAACGATCTGGTAGTACCCCACCTGGTAGTACCCCACCACCAGGGTGTTGGTGCGACACCACCAGTCCGTTGGTGCCCCACCACCACTCTGATTTTATCCATCTTAGCGCCCTTCATCAGGTCCTCTCTCTCCTGTATCAACTATCTGTCTGATCAATCTTGAATTTTGCTTATTATGCTAATCTTTTCTTTTTCTTGTTCTATCTTTGGTTATTGTATGTTTGTCAATTTCATGTTATGCACATTTATCTTCTCCTCAAATATAATTTTATAATCAATTTCATAAGGGATAGCAATTTAATGAACAATTTTATACACATCACCAATAATCATAACCAAAAGAGAAATAGAATTATCAGTTTCTTTTTTAAATCAAAATTTATGTTTCTTAAAATTTAAAATATTAAATAAAGTAATTATATTTAATTATTATTATTATTATTATTATTATTTTCTTTTGTTAATTGTTATTTGTGCGTAAAAGTATAAAGTTACTTTAATTGAGTATAGAATTTAGATAGTATTTTTATTAAAAAAAATTACTCAATTAATTTATTGTTATTATTATAAGCAAATAATAAATTTAGACAGTGCCATTATAAATATGTGTCTAATTCTTTTGATTGGTATTGTCAAGGCATCACATATTTGGTGCTCTTCTGGATTTTTTTTTTAAGTTGTGTCAAGTTTTGAATCGATGAATATTGGACACTTTTCACTGTTATTTGCTTATGGTAAAGCGAAATTTAATACCTAATCTTTCAAGGAATTACATTGTTTTAGGATGGAACAATCTAAAGTTCAATTTTATACATTTTTGCTTTGATTGTAGTTTTATTTCCTGTGCTTAACTTTTTATTGGTTACTGATTTAGCTCAGTTTGTTTTCTTTTAAGAGTAGTATTGTTATGCCAAAAACTAATTGAGCTGCTCTCCATTATCAGTTAAATGAACATGAACTCTACATCCACCCAGTTTGTTACCTCAAGGAGGATGGGTGCATATGAGCCTATCCACCATATTAGCATGTGGGGAGAAAACTTTAAAAGTAATGGTAATTTAAATGCATCAGCATCCATACTCGTGGAGGCGGACACAAAACTAAGTAGCCAGGTGCACATTTTCTAAATTTAAGTTCTATGGTTCTTGGTATATGTGCCATGTTGAGCTAACTTCATGAGATCTTTTCATTTTTTTTGTCAGAGGATGCTTCACATGGAATGCTGGGACCTTCCAACAAATATGACCAATAAGCAACAAAACCTACAGATAAGGTAAATGAGATTATGCTTTGCCTAAATGCATGGTGATGTTTTCTCCTTTAAAATACACACTGATCTGGCTTAGGCTGCAATTCAAAATTATTTGTGGGATGAAGATGCTTATAGAGTTAACTTTGGAGTTTTTTCTTACAATTGCTTGATTGTATATTTGTTCTACAGAACCTTTTGAATTTATCAGCTTATATTTCAACTTATTTTTTCAACGTTGATGTTTATTGTATTCTTACAGCTTTATTGCATTTTATCCTCTGAGTCCAGTCAATTAGTATGCTTAGTGTACACATTATCTTGTTGCTTTTTCTCAAAATGCTATTTCTGAAAGCTTTTAAGTGGCTTTTTGTACCTTTGGTACCAAATCAAGAAGTAATAAGTGTCCAGTGTGTGCTTTAGAATGAAAATCTATGTCATGCCTACATGTTTTTGCTTACACTAACTTTAGTTGTCGTATTTTGTACAAGTTAACAACAAGTTTACATCTAATGTGTGAGTGGTCTCTGTTCTGTTAACAGGTGGCTGAGTCAAAATTGTCAAATTTTATTGCGGACATTATTGTCCCTCCAAGGATGGTATACATCATCAATGATGGAGAGGTATAATTTTTATAGTGTGACCCAACTTTGTCCTTGTACCCTGATTTTGTTGTTTTCTGCATCATCATCATCATCATTATTTTTCTCATTTTCGTATTGCAACATGCTTGCATGCAGCTGGTGATTCTTTCTTTCATTGGAATATATTATCTCTAAAGTAAATATGGAATATATTTTTCCTTTTGTTCATTGACGTTGACATATTTTCCATGGAATGGTTATCCGGGTCAATGATGAATATATGAGAATACTTGAGATTCTTACTGAGAAGTTGAAGTTTATTGGGAAAGAAAAATTTCAGTGTTTCTTGGTTATAAATCTGCACATTAGCTTCTGTTTTTGTAGTAGACTTGCCGTTCTTAGGATTCTGTTTCAGTGTTTAACTGAATACTGGACAACAAGAGTTTTATTCTTGTTGCTGAACTTCAATATCTTTGCAAATATGACATAATGGTTGGCATCATTGTATGTCTGAAATTACTCTAGAGCACATAGTGCAGAAACTTTAAGAATTAAAATTGAGAGCTGCAGGAGGCTTCTAGCTAAAGTCAACAAATGTTTTAAACATTTTTCATTGATTCACAAATTTTGAGGTTAAATTTATGTTGCATGAAACGTGTTTCCTCTATAACTTATTTTTGAAAAAAAGAAAAGAAAAGTATCTTCTGGTGGTATTATCGAATTATCCTACATCATGGTACATTGTAATATAGAACAGTTTAAACCAATATAATAGATATGAATGGTTTTCACGAATTTGGGCATGTCATTGTTAATTTAGTCAGCTAATAATATTTAGAGAGTGGGTTATTGAGTGACGACTTCACTGTTTTGGTTTTAATTTTTTTCCCCCCGAGTTGTGTGTAATTTGCCTATTTCAAAGGTTAATTAATGTTAGTTATACTTTGTTATTGTTAATTAGACCTCTCAAGTAATTAGAAATGTGAGAGACAAATAAAAACAGAAATATTAATTTGAAAACCATTTCAAACTATTTCTTATTTGGTGTTTTTGTTATTATTTTTCCTTAGCATTATAGTAAGAGAAAAGTCCAACCGCATATGAAGGTTCTTTCCACTCTAACCAGCCACCCACCAATCAAGAAGAGTCACGAGGAAGGTGGCTGAAGCTTCTACCATGAAGACGGTACAGTATTTGTTGAAGTTTGTATCCAACTATTAAATGTATTTACACCTTAGCTATTGCCTATAAAAGGGTATGGGTGTTGTGTGTATTTGCATTATGAATCCCAAAGAGGAAAGAACTCCAAAGAAAGAGTTAGAGAGAGAGAGCTCCAGAGAGAGAGAGCCGTGTGTTTTAAGAGTTTTATTTTGTTCATTCACTGTGTAATTATTCATTGTGAAATAGACTTTATTTCTCTCAAATTATTTGTTATTAGTGATCAGAGAATCACAACAGTAAGCTAGGTGGACATTATGATAATGCTGTAGAAACTGTCATTAAAATGCTTGATTTGGATTTGTTTCTAGAGTATTTGGATAGAGCTGCTGTGCTGCAGGGTCTACGAAGGAGGATTCAACGATCTGGTGGTTTAGAAGCTTATCTCAAGCTTTGTAAGTGCCTTTTTGACAACAATTTGATTGAATCTTGTCTTTTATATCTGTATATAAAGAAATATAAGCTCTGGATCATAAAAATGATTTGAATGTATAATAGTCGAGACCTTGTGTTCTATATGTGTAATATAATAGTTGGAACTTTGATGGCCTCCTTGTTATTTTTTTCCTGTATTCATCTCTTTATCGGCAATGCAAAGGATAAATAATCTTGTCTAATTAAAACCTTCTAATTAATAAACGTTTATGGTGTTCTAATTTGTGTGTTGAAGCCAAATTACATATATAGTCATCTATATGTAATTAGACAAATGAAAGTCAATATGTATGTAAAATTCTTAAACCAAACATAATAATCTCTTGTCGAAAGAAAAAAAAAAACCATAGTAATATCTTAGTCTATTTAATTTTTGGCCTATTCATTCTTTGACTATAAAATACTCAAAATTTATTTATCTGTCTTTTAGAGGATAATAAATGATTAGTTAGTTTTATTTATCTAGGCCTTTTTATTTTTTATTTTTTAAATAATAGTCGAGTCCAATGAATTACAAATATGATGGCATTAATTGATCTGTAGTGGACAAAGATATGTTCTAGGGTGCATTTTTATGGGATCTGGTGGTGGGATATTTTTAATAGTTATTGTTACAGTCATGCTTAATTATTTAGCAGACAATGAAAATTATATAATTAAAAAATCTTATTGAGAGATCTTCACGTTCACAGTATGTGATTGGTGTTATGACTTTCATATTTATTTGTATTTTTGTAACGGGGTGGTTAATTTTATGCAATTCATAGTAAAAAGGAAGAGAGAGAGGATACATTTTTTCTGTCAATCTTTTTAATTTTATTTACTTTTGGACTATCTTTCTGTACTATTTCTATTGGTAAAATCATTGAAATGAATTCCAGTTGCTCAATAGGCTAACTGTTTAATTCTAATATGTTATAGACTTGTTTGAGGGAGTAACAGAGGATGCTAATTTTTTTTTTTTTTTAAAAGATCCATTTTCTCTTGAAGTGAGTAATAATATTTTGTGAATTATACATTTCTAATGTAATTATAAATGTATTTTATTGATGTTTGAAACGATTTTTTGTCACCGAGGTTTGAGATTGCTTGCAGCTAGGGTCCTAAATTGTGGCTAATTTACAATGACACCATTGGTTTAGTGATGGAAAAGTTTAAAGCTTTAATATAATCTAATATATAATAAAGAGAAATTAATTGATTAAGAATTTTCCACGAGTTGATTGTGAGAAATTTTTCTTTCTCGAGAAGTTAATTTTACCACAAAATTGAAGAAAAATTTAATTTTTCAGGTGCTTTGTGAAATAAGGCCTTTTGATTTGAAGATTTTTTATTGGATATTTTCTTTGTCAGAATTTGATGTTGCATCTTATATTTATTTTTGTTGTTAAAATGGGCAAAAGAAGAGATAGAAAGTATAACAGTGCGGAAGGTTGTTTTTTCTGGGAAAAGAAATCGAATCTTGCAAACCAAAAGAGCTTTAAGAAATACAGTCTAATATTAGTACATGTAATATTACCGGTGCATGCATACGTGCCTCAAGAGTTAAAATTAACTAGGTTATCTAGAATTTATTTATGTATAATATGTTTCTGGCTATTCGGATTGTGCAAGAAGAAGTTTGGTTTTGCCGTTTTTTTTGCCTGTCAAGATCCTCTCCAATGTTCAGGTCTTTTTTGTTGGCTAGAGATTAGATACCCAGATTGCAAGTGACCCCAATCCAGTTGAGTAGGTGTACGTGTAAGCAAGAGATGGGACTCATCTTTAATGGGCCATTTCAGTTTCAAATCTGAGAACACCACATGGATTGGGCTCTGTTTACGTCTAAGTGACCTTTTCATTACAACTTTAGCCCCTTGTTTTTCTACGACATATTGATGATCTCTTTTTTAATACCAGATCGATCAATTTATATAAAGTTAAAGACAATTGTTTATAATGCGGAATTCATTAGGTGCTCAAATTTATTTATTTGGCTGTAGAATCTTCCACTTTATTGGAGTTCTTTTATTGGATTTTTTCCTTATCAGAATTTGAGGTTGCTGTGTATCTTATGATTATTTTTATTGTTTTGTTTGAAATTGATTTTCACCTTTTGAGTTCAATTTTTGGCCTTTTTTTTTAGTAAAATTGTTGTAAAGTATTTTTTTTTTTTTTGATAAAGTAAAATTGTTGTAAAGTTGATGCATACCCATTTGCCCTTTATTGTTTGTCCATTCCATCATCAAAACGACGCTGTTTTGCATATTACAGTCAAAAAACGTAGTTTACGTTCATATGATTTAGAGATAGCGTTGGATGTAGGGGGTGTAATTGTAAAATTGCCTATACCAGTACGCATTTCTACAAGAATTCCACGTTCGGCTCCTCTCCTTCTCTACCCGCTCCTATCTGCACGCCTTCGCTACCTGCTCCCATCTGCAATATGGATATGGAAGGTGTAGGTACAGTTGAAGTTCATAGGAAGGGGCAGAAATTCTATGGAAAGAAAGAGAAAGTTGAAGACATGGAAAACCATCAGTCTGATGATGGTGGAGAAGCATGCAGCGGCACTGAAGAAGGACTTAATGTCAATGCTTTGAAGGGAAAAGTTGATGCAGAATTTTCAAATGCAAAAGCTGAGCGTTTCTCTCCACAAGGTCAAAGGAAGAGGAGCAAAAAACTTTTCTTTGGAGGTACTTATCATTTGCACATTATTGTTTGAGTTGTCCTTGCATAATGGCTTTTTACATTAGAAAATGTTCTCACTGAAACAGACTTATTTTAAAATGTAGTTTGTGCTTTCTTTGCTTGGACAAGTGGGTGGCGTTTTTCTATTTTTTTGTAAGCAAACTGTTAAAAAAGTGTGATTTCTAATGATAAGATATGGTAATTGATTTATTGGGAGTTACAAGAGACCATCGACATACTTTTTGGAATTGCTGGAGATTGTTTGATAACCTGATTGAATCAGGAATTGTTAGCAACCAGGAAAGATCAATTGATGGCCAATGTAGGTAATTGGTCATTGGTGAATGATAAATGGCAGCACTTAAAGCCTTACGGTCATTCTGGGAAGTGACAGGCTTCCTAAAGTATTAAATTATTTTACATTGATTTTCCAAAGCCGCACCAAATACACAAAAAATAAAAGTAAACTAACAACCAGACCAACTAAAGAAACAGGGAAAAAGTTAAAACAAACAAAATGCAAGTTAGTTTCTATGAGACAAATGGAGCCTTATTGAAACTTTTATTCAAAATGCATTTCTTAATTTTAAGGGATGAATAATCTTTCTATTGTTCTTATCTTCTTCTTCTTCATTTTTTTTTCCTTGTGGATCTTTTCTACTTTAGCATCATGAGCCGTTTGGCTTATTTTGCAGCTATATATTTGCTGTCAGCTATTTGAATTATGCTATGCTTCAGTGATTAGGAAGTTAGTTAGGTCTTTGGCTCTTCTGTAATAATGTTTTGGTTTTTGCAACTTGTTTTTCATACTCTGCGTTGGATGCTTTGCAAACGCTGGCTGATTTGCCCCTAATTATGCCAGCATCCATAATGGAATGTGGTAAGCATTTACTGGTTGTCTATTCCTTTTTCATAGGTGTTTGGACTTCAGATAATGCACATGCGTGTGAAACAGAGATATAGTTATCTATCTCCCCCCCTCCTTCCTAAGGTTTGTCTACATTGTTGTTGTGTTTGAATTCAGACTATGTAATCATTTGTATGGCTCTTATAAATTTAGGAGATGATCAAAGTAAAATGAAGATGAATTCATGAAATTAAATTTGGACTTGAGCATTTAATTTTCTTTCGCATTGGATTTAGAGTGAACTTTCATATTGTGACTTTATATGATTTATCTATTTATTTTTATTTAATAAACTTGTCTTGCATTTAGAATCATCTGTCCAGTTGAAGGAAGAAAGAACAACTCTGGACATGGAAGATAAGTGTAGTGTACCTGAAGCCACATCTCCAAGCCAAGTTAAAAGCAGAAATAAACTTGTGGGGACAATCCAAAAGGTAGCTGATTCAATTTCCGGATTTGAGGGTACTACTTCCAGAAAATCTAAGCTTGGGAGGGACTCAACAGATGACATTAATACTATATTTGAGGCAGAGCAACAACCTCATTCTGCCACCAAATCCTGGAAAAGGAAGCGAAAGTCCCTGGTTCCAGGGTAAACATTCATGCCTTTTATAGTATCAATATTTGTAACTTTCTTGATCTTTCTCTTTATTTCATGCATTGATGTTAAATTGATGGGTTGGTTTGGTGGCAGAAGCTGACTCTTCCTCAATCCAAACTTGGACAGGACTCAACAACTGACATTAATACCAATTTTGGGTCAGAGCAACAGCCTCAGCCTGCCTCCAAAGCATGGAAAAGGAAGCGGAGGACTTTGGTATGAAAGATAAACATATTCCTTATATATTTAAAAAATTCTTTATTGTCTCCATAAACATATTCCTTGTATAGTGTAAAAAGTTCTTTATTAATTCTATCTCTCTATCTTTCAATCTCTCTATCTCATTGATTGTTGTTCAATTTATTGATTGATTTTATGACAAAAACTAATTCTTCTTCAAGTTTCAGTTATCAGGTTCTGAAGCCCATTTGGATTCTCATATTAGCCAACCTTCAAAGCCTGAGGTACATAGGCCGTTATAGTTATGTTTACACGTTTTTGTTATGTCTTTTGAGAAATGTTTTTGCAGTTTGTGATATTTATTGTGATTGTATATGGGACTGGAGCATGTTTTTCCTAAATTGTTGGCATCGCCATGTTAGCTCCTTCTATTTTCTTCTCTCTTTTTTGGCTTTCTGTTTTCATTGATGTTAATTTCAAGGAAAAAAAAACCGTCAGTGGGAACCGACGTTGTAGTGGTGGGCACCAATGGTCAAGGTGGTGAAAAAAAAATTTAAAACTGTCGGTGCCCCACTAACGATCTGGTGGTGGGGCACCGACGGTTTGTCGACATCTAGCATTTTTTTTTCTTTGTTGATTTAATTTTCTAATGAAATTTTTCTGGGTTGGTTTTTGGTTTTAGGCGGTCTCGCAATCACACTGTCTGTGGGGCACCGACGGAAAACCCACTCACCCTATTTTCTTTCTCTCGTTCCTCTTCCTCCAAGTTTCAACCTTGTCAATCAGTGCCGTTCTTATCAACAGTGTGTCATGCTTCTTGTAATACCAACACCGGTCATCATGCACTTCATTCAAGACTGAGAAAAATGGAGCATATACAGGTGTTATTGCTTGGTTTTTTACTTTTGAGGTGTTAGTGTTTGCTCTGCATCTCCTAATTCTTCATTATTTGTTAGGTTTTCTAATTCTTGGCATTAAGTGGCAAAAGATGGAAAATCCTGACTTGCGTACATCAATGGGCATGAAACCCGATCAAAAGGGTGTTTGTATGAAAAGAAGTGATCCTACTGCTCCGGAATATCACGTTTTGAAGCCATCTGACGTAATTCTCAGCTTTGATGGAGTTGATATTGCCAATGATGGAACAGGTAAGTGTGGCTTTGATGTGTGTAGTTTTATTTGTTTATGCACCGACCTATCTACTTTGTTTATGTCAGGAGAAGAACTTTCACCCGTTAAAGAATTGTAGTTGTTTTTGTTTTCTGTATCAGTTCTTTTCTTAAGTTGTTAATAGCATTGCTAATATATACCATTTGCTTTTGTTTCTCACTGTGTATGCTTTGCTGGTCAAATTTTCTTATTTTTATTTTATTCTTATTGTTTTTTGTATGAGATCAGGTATGCTTGTTTAGCTGTGAGAAATTTTTCTTCTTCGGGTTGTTAGTTTTGTGACAAATTTAACAAAATTTGTATTGTCTAGGTGAAAAGAGTATCAATACAAAGGGCATGAGGGTGTGAATTAGGGCTTCAAAACTCATTAGTTTAAGAATGAGGCTCTGCTCTCATGGAGGTTGTCGGGGTTGCTCTGTTGTGGATCTTATTTTCTTGATCTGTAGGAAGGAACTTCGACAGGCAAGTTGGTCTTCAGAATTAGTTTTCATAGGGGTTTGCTTGAGCGCCCAAATCAAAGTTGAGAGCCCAAGTAACGCAGGTATATGGATACTACAGATTCTTCCTAATATGCACGTAGTGGAATTTATCTGATTTTTTAGTTTCTGCTGCCAACAAGCAATTGATGTTTATGAGAATTTATTCTCTTTTGGGAAAGAAATCACTATTTTTCCTTTCCCATCTTTGCGGAGATTTTCTTTAATCATTAAGTGGGTAGGTGTTGTTTGTGAAGAACATCAGTATCGTTGTAATCCAGAGTAATATCATTTGAAACTTGAGAACCCTGAAATGTTATCATTTTGGTTGCTGATATTGCATGGGAAGAATAAGAAATTGAAATCTTAGTAATTCTTGGGCATAGTTTACAGTATAAAATGTAATGAGCGCAATTATCTCCTTTTCAATTACTTTGCTCTTCTTTTGGAAGTAAGCAGCAAAACTGGAAAAAGTACACTTTTTCTTTAGTTTTCTCTTTCACATTTAATTTTAACAAATATGTGCCAGTTCCGCTCTCCTCTCTGCCCTTGTTTTCCGAGACATGATGAAAGATTGGTCCTTTTGCACTTTGAATTCTTGTAGATTGGTAATTTCAGGCTATTTGTACAGTAGGAAGCTACGTCTGTCCATAAAGAGGTTACTGAATTTTGTGAACCTTGACTTGTTAGTGTGTTTCTGGAGCTAGGGCTTAGGTAGAATATGGGGGGTTCTGAGTTCAGTAAGAATGAGAAATTTTTATCTTTCGACTGTGATGGTAAATTTATAGAGGTTGTATATTTACTTGTGCAGGGGTAAATTCAAAATGTGTTAGCTCAGATGGGAACTTGAGCAATACAAGCAGCAAGGTCTCATCAGTTTCAGTTCCTCAAACTCCCAGGAGTGAGGTTGACATATTGCAGTCCTCCAATTTGAAGAGATTTAGTTTTGCTGACCTCAAAATGGCTACCAGGAATTTTCGTCCTGATAGTGTGCTAGGAGAAGGTGGTTTTGGTTCAGTTTTTAAGGGGTGGTTGGATGAGAATTCCTTAACTACTGCAAAACCTGGGACGGGCATGGTTATTGCTGTGAAAAGGCTTAACCAAGAAGGTTTCCAGGGTCATAAGGAGTGGTTGGTGAGTTGATCTTTTATTTTTAATTTTATCCACACAGAGAACTTAGCTCGTTAGTATTGGTCTTTTGTTTTTTTGGAGGACGGTTTAAACATTTGGTTAAGGTAGGATTGGGTACAGACAACTTTGTGCTAGCTTTTAAATGTAAAACAGCCATCATTCAAGACGGGACTTGCATGCTTGAAACGCCTCCTAATGAAACTTTCACGAACTTGGGATGAAACTGCCACCATAATGTTCTTATATCGACTCATATGTGATTTGTCGCTTCTATAGGCAGAAGTGAATTATCTGGGACAACTTTATCATCCTCATCTTGTGAAATTGATTGGCTATTGCTTGGAAGAGGAACACCAGCTTCTGGTGTATGAATTCATGCCTCGGGGCAGCTTGGAAAATCATTTGTTCAATGGTCGAAGATTTCAACACAAGCTCTTGACAACTGAAACAGCTCTGCCGTTTATCCACTCGCATACATATTCGGATAAGAAAATGCCAACTCTGCTTTTCTTTTTCTCTGCTTTCGCTCCAGTTCATTTCATTTTTCTGAGTTGAATGGCAAAACCAGACTGTTTCTTCCAGAATTAAAAACAATTCGTTTCTTGGTCAAACAAGACGTTTCTGGTGGTGGTAGATCTAGAACCTCATTATTAAAAAAAAAAGACAAAAAAAAAGAAGCTAATTATTGAAATAAATAGACTGATATATATATATATATACTATATCATGGCACCTGCTCTGCAGGTGGTTTTCAAAAATATTAATTGAAATTTTGATTCATTTTTTTACATGCCATATCACTTTATAAAACTTCATGAGTAGTGACAAGGAGCAATAAATATTGTTAAAAGTGTATGTAAGTGATTCTAATAAGAAATTGCAAAATTACTGAAATTGTACTTTCCAGATCTGTGAAAACCCAGTTCAGATCTAATTAATGCATGTGTTAGAAATTATACCCTATGGTAAGCATGAAACCAGAAACCAGGTGTTTTTATTTTTGGTGAATGTAAGCATGAAACCAGCTGGTACCAAAAGAATCAAGAAAAAATAAAAAGATCCCATATAAGGAGTTGCTGAATCTTAGAGAACCCAGTTCAGGTTAAGACCAATTCAACATTTGTACCACCCAAAAGATTAAAAAAAAAGTGGAAAAAAAAAAAGGAGTGTCCAATCTAGCTTTGTTGAAACCATCTTAAACATTTACCAAAAAATAAAAGCAGCAAAAAAAAAAGAAAAAAAAAAGAATGAAATAAATACCTGAAGTGAATGACAAAAGCACTAGCAAAATAGAGAGAGCTGCTGATTTAGCCATCATAGGCGTCAAGCATTGCAAGACCTTGCTGTCTCTCATCATTTTTATATAGTTTTATTCAAACTCATGATGAAAGCTGGTATATTGTGTCAATTTACAACTCAGAGTTGAATTAGTACATGTAAAAGCATCTTCGATAGCGTGTCAAAAGTAACTAATAATGTTAAATTTTAATATTATTATTTATTTTCTGTACTCCATTATCATTTATACTCCAACTCTATTTTAATATTAAAAAATAGTATTATTATTCAAAAAATATGTGTAAAATAGAATAGAAATTGAGCAAGGTAGAATGGACCCCCTTTTTAATACACCTTTTTAAGTAAAAGTATATAATTATTTTTACATTGTATATTTCTAACATGACATATTAGAGTGTATATTTTAACATTAATAATTTAATATTATTTTTAAAAAATAAATTTCAATATTAAAACTTAAAAAATACTAATGTTATTATAATATTTGTTTTTGCTGGAGATGCTTTTATTACCTCTTAATTTTAATCAAAATTGAGGTTTTTTTTTTCATTAAAATTTTTCTTTGATTTTGAATGTGGTGCTCTACGTTACAAATCTATATTATTGTAGAAGGATAAGGAACCAAAAGAATCTTATAAATCTTAAATGTCCATTTACTGTTGGTGCTTCACCATCGATGTGGTGGTGGGGCACCAACAGTTGATATTTTTTTTGTTTGCTATTGCAACTATCGGTGGCCCTACTGTTTTTTTTTTGTTGCATTACTTATCATTGGTGGCTCATCATCGATGTGGTGGTGGGGCACCAACAATTGATTGTTTTTTTTTTATTTGGTTTCAACTGAAGGCTAATCATAATATTCGAAATCCTATTGTAATATCATTTTTTATTACTATTTAAATTTCTTTTTTTTTTCTTTTGAACTTATATAAATGTATGCTTATTTTAAAATATAATATAAAACACGTGAGAAAAAAAATAAACTAAAAGGGAAAACAAGTGTTGGTGCCCCACTATCAACGTGGTGGTAGGGCACCAACAGTTGATTTTTTTATTTTTTTTTTACTATTGCAACTATCAGTGGCCCTACTGCTACTTTTTTTTGTTGCACTACATATCGTTGGTGGCTCACCATCGATATGGTGGTGGGGCACCAATGATTGATTTTTTTTTTCCAGCTAATCATACTATTAGGAGTGCTATTGTAATATCATTTTTTGTTACTATTTAAATTACTTTTCTTTTCTTTTTTTCTTTTGAACTTATATAAATGTATGCTTATTTTAATATATAATAATATACGTGAGAAAAATATAAACCAAAATGGAAAACAAGTGTTGGTGCCCCACCATTGATGTGGTAGTGGGGCACCAACAGTTGATATTTTTTTTTGTTTGCTATTGCAACTATAGATGGCCTTAGTGCTACTTTTATTTATTACACTACTTATTGTTGGTGGCTCACCATCGATGTAGTGGTGGAGCACCAATGGTTGATTATTTTTTTTATTTTTTGTTTCAACTGATAACTAATCATATTATTAAAAGTGCTAATGTAATATCACCTTTTGTTACTATTTAAATTTCTTTTCTTTTGAATTTATATAAATGTATGCTTATTTTAATATATAATATAAAATATATGAGAAAAAAAATAAACTAAAAAGGAAAAACAAATGTTGGTGCCCCACCATCGATGTGGTGGATTTTTTTTTTTCATTTCCTAATTATTTGTGCATGCTATTACAATTTAGGCAACATAATCAAATGGTAATGACTATTTTTTTTGTTAGTAATGTTTATTACAATTGATTCGTTGGATGTGAGTTGTTTTTTTTTTCAATTTTTTTTTTTAAAAATTATTTATAGATGTTTTAATATTCTATATTTTTTTTAGGACATTGAATTATACATGATGGATAAAAAATAATTTGAATATTAGATATGAAGATTATGATTAACAGGGCATTGGTGCCCCCACCACCAGTGTGTTGGTGCCCCACCACCAATCCGTTGGTCAGGCCGTTGGTGCCTCACCACCAGGCCATTAAAATTGCCAATTTAATTAACTATTTTATACACATCACCAATAATAATTGCCAAAAAAGAAATAGAATTATTAATTTCTTTTTTAAATCAATAAAATTTAAAATATTAAATAAAATAATTATATTTAATAAAAAATATCAAAATAATGAATCAAAATTTCAATTAATATTTTTGAAAACCACCTGCAGAGCAGGTGCCATGATCTAGTATATATATATATGCATAGTTTGTTGTTGAACTTTGTATGAGCATAATCCTAGGTCAGGAATCAGAAAATAGTGATGAATTTAAAGGTCTTGCACAAGAGCCTACTATAAACTAAAGCTTTTGGGTCAGGAGGCATCTAGATTCTAAAAACCCACAAGATAAGTACCTGCAGCAGATGGGCCAGAGGGGTTTGAGCTCTACCCAAGAAATGGTTTTGGAAGAGGTAAATATCATATGGTCTAAGGTGCATATAGTTCATGTAGAACTCAGATAAGGAGAGACAATGATTAGGTTGCATAACACTATGATAGAATCGGCCCTGCAGGATAATTTGACAACAATATCCAGCTGATTTCGACATTCACAATCCCATCTCCTTTTTCATTGATACATTAATAGCAAACAAATTAAGCTACCAAGCAGTGGACCTACATGGGTCCTTATTGTCAACTAGCAGTTTCTATTTTTCCTAGCTAAAATTTTTCATGGTGGAAATTGAGATTCACATTTCCCTTGTCAAAATCGTTGTTGACCCTCTATCTAGTGTAATAATTTGGTTTCTCATGACTAGGAAAGCTCAAGTCGATTTTTTTCTCCCAAAAAATGTCAATTTTAATTGCCAAAAGGTCGATTTTGATTTCCAAAATTTCAATTTTAACCCCAATATAAAGTTGGATTTTAATCTCTAAAAGGTTGATTTCAAATCCAAATGTCGATTTTCATATCAAAATGTTGATTTTGATCCAAAAGGGCAATATTCA
Source organism: Rhamnella rubrinervis (assembly GCA_007844105.2). NCBI lineage: Eukaryota > Viridiplantae > Streptophyta > Magnoliopsida > Rosales > Rhamnaceae > Rhamnella > Rhamnella rubrinervis. Next base: position 18,442,890 of record CM017582.2, on the reverse strand, counting down.
TCCCCTAAAAAGGTCAATTTTCATCCTCGATTCGATTTTCATCCCAAAAATTCAAATTCTATCCCCAAGAGGTCCAGATTGAACATGAATATCATATAATTGACTTCAATGTTATCAAGCAGTGGTTTAAACTTGAACATGTATGCTTTTAAGTATTACATACACATAATATTAATTAAATATTTCATCTTATAATAATTAGGAACTTTTTCTAAACCCACCCAGACAACCACAAAAGTTGCTTCGAAAGATGATGAAACTTAATTACATATATGTCAAGTTCAAAATACTCACAACAAATATTTATTTTATTTCATAAATAAGCCTATCGCATAACATCTTATTCTATCAAATTCATCTCTCTTTACTGAAGTTGCTCATGGGTATAAATCTTAAAGAACCTTATTTTCTGATAATTCTGTGTGTGTCAGTCTTCCACTTCTCCTTGGCTCAAGATGAAAACCAATTCATCTACAATGGCTTCCATGGAGCCAACCTACATCTTGATGGAATTGCAAAAGTCCACCCCAATGGTCTGCTTCAGCTTACCAACATTTCAAAAAAGTCTTGGTCATGCTTTCTACAGAAGTCCTTTAAGTTTCAGTACATCCTCATCTGGTTCAATTTCGCGCCTTTCATTTTCTACGAGTTTTGTGTTTGCTATAGTTCCTGAATCGCCAAATCTTGGTGGCCATGGCCTAGCATTCACCATCTCACCATCTATGAACTTCAGCCAAGCTGTCCCAAGCCAGTATTTGGGATTGTTTAATTCTTCAAAATGCCTCTCTGCAAACCATGTGTTGGCTGTTGAGTTAGATACAATTTCAAGCCCTGAATTTAAAGATATAGATGATAACCATGTGGGAGTTGATGTGAACAGCCTGAAGTCAGTTGAATCAGCTCCTACTACTTACTTTTCCAGTGAAGAAATGAAGAATATAAGCTTGGAACTCATAAGTGGCAACCCAATGCAGCTTTGGATAGACTATGATGAAGCACAACAAACACTCAATGTGACTGTAGCCCCAGTGAGAATTCCAAAGCCAAACCGGCCTCTCTTGTCAAAGCCTCTCGATCTTTCTCGAATTGCTTTGGAATATATGTATGTTGGTTTCTCTTCATCAACAGGTACGCTTGCAAGTGATCATTATATTCTTGGATGGAGCTTTAACAAGAGTGGACTGGCACAGAATCTTGAAATTTCAAAGCTTCCTTCCCTTCCTCAACGGAAAAGAAGCCAAAAGTCATTTGAAATGATTATGATATTACCTGTAGCAGCTGCTGTTATTCTGGTCATTGTGATTGGAGCTGCTTACATTATAAGGAGAAAAAGATACGAAGAAGTATGCGATGAGTGGGAATCAGAATATGGTCCTCAAAGGTTCTCTTATAAGAATCTCTACAAAGCAACCAAAGGATTCAAAGAAAGGCAGCTTCTTGGAGCAGGAGGCTTTGGAAAGGTTTATAGAGGAACACTTGCTACTTCGAACGAGCAAGTAGCGGTGAAGAAAGTGTCCCATGATTCAAAACAAGGGATGAAAGAATTTGTGGCTGAGATTGCCTGCATGGGAAGGTTAAGGCATAGAAACTTGGTGCAGCTACTCGGATATTGCAGGCGAAGAGGAGAGCTGCTCTTGGTCTATGATTATATGCCCAATGGAAGCCTTGACAAGTTCTTATTTAGCAATGAAAAACCAAATCTTAATTGGCTTCAAAGGTTTCGAATACTCAGAGGTGTAGCTTCTGCTCTTCTTTACCTCCACGAAGAGTGGGAACAGGTTGTTTTGCATAGAGATGTAAAAGCTAGCAATGTTCTGTTAGATGCTGATCTAAACGGTCGCCTTGGCGATTTTGGCCTTGCTAGATTATATGACCATGGTTCCGAGCCGCAAACTACTCGTGTGGTTGGGACTGTGGGTTATCTGGCTCCAGAGCTCGCCAGAACTGGAAAGGCAACTACTAGCAGTGATGTGTTTGCTTTTGGGACTTTTTTGCTTGAGGTGGCTTGTGGAAGGAGGCCTATAGAATTGCATAGAGTTCCTGAAGAGGAAATTCTGGTGGATTGGGTCCTGGAGTGCTGGAAAAGAGGAGGAATCCATGATGCTAGTGATCCAAAATTGGAAGGTAATTACTTGGCAGAGGAGATGGAGTTGGTTTTGAAACTTGGCCTGCTTTGTTCACAATCTATGCCAGCAATGAGACCCAACATGAGGCAAGTGATGCAGTATTTGGACGGCAATGCTACTTTGCTGGATATGCAACTTGATAGTGTTAGTATAGATGCATTTACAGAAAGTAATGAAGCATTTGATTTGGTAATGTCATTTCCTTCTTCATTTGGAAACTGTTCTGTTTACAGCTTGTCAAGCAATAGATCAAACCTCAGCAAAGGGCGTTAAATTGGCAGCTTTTATGTCCTTAAAAGCTAATACCTGCATTATATATATGTAACCGCTTATATCTTTTTTTCGGATTTTCTAAACTGAAATAAAGGCTGTAATTTATTTAAGATAGGGACTGTATTATGTTTGATTCATCTTACTCAAAACCCGAATTTTATTGTCAATGTTTTTGAAAGGCGCAGGGGATGGCCTTCTACCAACTTCCTGATAACCCTAACTTGCAATCAGACTGGAATTTCGTGATTGGCATATAGTAGTTGTTGAAGTTCTTATATGTAAAACTGAGTAGAAAATCTCGTATGATTCAAATTTTCACTCTTTTAGGCAGGTGGAAATATTTCAACACCAGATTAACCGACCAAGGACCATGAGTTTGGAGACTCTCAGACTTTCTCATTGAAGGACTATGGCCTCTCTTTGATTATGTATGCTTGACTCTGTGTATGTGCCATTGCAAATTTGTTCTTACTTAAACACACTTGATATGAGAGATGCAGATAATCATTTTATAAAAAAGACGGAAAAAGGAGCAAATCATAGCTCGTTTAACCATTAACACCAAATACAGACTCATTATAGTAACATTCAATTGTAAATTATAACAAAATTTAGGAACATTATGTGAACTTTTAGAGATGATGTGGAAAAAGAATCGTTATTGATTCAATTCTCATTTATTTAATAAAAGTTAATTAAAGACTCCTATTTATAGACTATAGACAACACAAAATAGGTAATTACAGATTTACCCTAATTAATACAGTAGACTAAAATAAATATGAACAATACAGGTCACATAAAAATATATACTCCTAGACATTTAGTCACTACTTTCCAACACTCCCCCTCAAGCTGGTTTGAAAATATCCTCCATTGCCAGCTTGCAAACCAGATTATTAAACTGCTTCTGATGTAGCCCTTTTGTATAAATATCCACCGCTTCAAGAGTAATATAAGACATGCAAATCAAACCACTATCAATCTTTTCTTTGATAAAATGTTTATCCACTTCAACATGCTTTGTTCTATCATGAAGAACCGGATTGTGTGCAATAGAAATTGCAGCTTTATTATCACAATAAACCTTCATAGCAAAGAACAAGGAATTTTAGATCCTCCAAGAGTCTCTTAATCCACAAAACTTCACAGATTCCATGAGCAATGCATCTAAACTCACCTGATCGCTTCTAGCCACTACGCTTTGTTTTTACTTCCGTGTCACCAAGTTTCCTCCAACAAAGGTACAGAGTCTAAGTCGACCTTCTATCAAGAATACATCCTCAATCGTAAGCTTCAATTTGAAGATGACCACGATTTTCATATAGTAGACCTCTTCCCGAGTCCCTTTAGATACCTCAAGATCCTATACATCGCATCAAAGTGTTCTTGACCGTGAATGCATGAACCGCTTACCATACTAACAAGAAATGCTATGTCCGGTATGAGACAAATAAATTAGTCTTCCAACCAACCTTTGAAACCGATCTTTATTCACAATTTCTTCAGATTTAGCCGGCTGTAGTTTTAAATTGGCTTCAATTGGTGTTTCGGCCACCTTGCACCCAAGCATACCTGTTTCACCAAGGAGATCAAGAATATATTTTCTTTGAGATACAAATATGCCTTTTTTTGACCTTGCAAACTCCATCCCAAGAAAGTACTTCAAAGTACCCAAATCTTTAATTTCAAAGTCATTAGCAAGAAACTGCTTCACTTGTTAATTCAACACTATCATCACTGTCAAAATTATGTCATCCACATAAACAATCAAGATTGCAATTCTTCGTTCTTTTGAGTGTTTATAGAACATAGTATGATCACTTGACTTTGACAATAACCAAGACTCTTCACCGCCTTTCCAAATCTTTCAAACCACGCCTTGGGATTGTTTAAGTCCATATAGAGACTTTTCAACCGCACACTTTATTTTTTCCAAGCTCATCCTCAATCCATGGCAAATCCATAAACACTTCCTCTTCTAAATTCCCATTTAAGAAAGCATTTTAACATCTAATTGGTGCAAGGACCAATTGGTTAATTTTAAAGAGATTAATACTGATTGAGTTAATCTTGACCGAGCAAAAGTTTCTTGATAATCAATCCCATATGTCTGTGTAAATCCCTTCGCTACTAATCTTGCCTTATACCTCTCTACACTCCCATCAGCCTTGCACTTGACAGTAAATATCCATTTGCATCCCACCGTTTTTTTTCCTCTTGGTAACTCGACAACATCCCAAGTCCCATTCTTTGTAAGAGCATTCATCTCTTCTAAAATGACCAATTTCCAATCCAATTTCCTAAGGCTTCCTCAATGGTTCTCGAACAAAAACATGAGACATGGTAGTTACAAAGGCCATATGATTGTCAGAGAGTCTATGATAGGACACATATTTAGAAATAGGATGCATAGTACAGGTTCTAACTCCTTTCCTAATTGCTATAGGAACATCTAGCTCTGACATAGCATGACTCGGAGTAACATCAGTAGAAGGAATTGATGTATGAAGAGGAGCATTACCTGGATTATCAGGAAAAGGACCAACTTGAGGATGATGATGATTCTCGCTTTGCGCTTGATCTTTACTATCTCGATGAACAATCCTTCTTTATAAACCCAAGCTCGTGCGGACTTCACCATTCAGCAGTATTTCTCCCCTCGCTTGGGACATTAACCCTCGGAAAACAACATCAACACCACTGAGGCAATGCAGTACGCACTAAGACACAAGGTGGATTGGATGTGAATCCATAGGAATGAGGTTAGGAATGGTATTATTTGTAGTTTCCCAAAACTGATCTTCCTACACTCTCAAGAGGTTTTGGGGAATAAAAAGGCTGATTTTCAAAAAGAGACATCCATACACATGGGTTTTTGTTGTAGGATTGTAGCATCGATATCCAATTTTATTAGGTGCATACCCACACACTTTTTCGCATGATCAAGTTTTGATCTCAAATGTCGGGATGTGAACAAAGGCAGTAAACCAAAAACTTTTAATGGAATATCGAAAATATCCGAGAGTAGGAAAAATTTTTAGAAATTGCAGAGGAGATTGATTGTAAAACTCGTAGGCATCCTATTTATCAAATAAGGTCTGTAAAATCGCATCACCCCGTAAAGTTTTGGGACATGCATTGCAAACAATAAAGCACGACCTACTTCTAGTAGATGTCGATTTTTCCTCTCTCTGCAATACCATTTTGTTGGGAGTATCCCTACAAGTTGATTGATGTCAATTCCTTTTTCTGCTAAAATCGGTCCAAAACTGATTAAAAATTCGCCCATTATCGCTCTAAGCATACTTAGAGTCTTCTGTGCGGTGCCTTCACCTCTCCATTCAAAAATACCCTATTTTACCTCAACATACATAATGCAATGATCGAGACCAACGTAGAAAATTATCTCCATTCCAATCTTTGTGATGCATGCATTGGAGTGCTACTGGGGATCTGAAAATCTGGCTTGAGGAGTGCTGGAATAAGGGGTTGATCCTGATGTAACGTCTGACATGGTGGCTCAACCACTAGGCTAGGGTTTATCACAGAACGGCTAGGGTTTATCACAGAACGGCTAGGGTTTATAAAAGGACGGTAACAAACTTAACGTGGCTCTGATACCATGTGAACTTTTAGAGATGATGTGGAAAAAGAATCGTTATTGATTCAATTCTCATTTATTTAATAAAAGTTAATTAAAGACTCCTATTTATAGACTATAGACAACACAAAATAGGTAATTACAGATTTACCCTAATTAATACAGTAGACTAAAATAAATATGAACAATACAGGTCACATAAAAATATATACTCCTAGACATTTAGTCACTACTTTCCAACACATTAATTCACAGATAATTGCTAGCAATATCGCCAATTTCTCACACACCCATAAGGAATTTAGAGCAGTGCCTAGAAGGCTAGTGATGGCTTGATTCAGTACTGGCAGGAACCATTGTCGCTCCTAGCTGTTGGATCAAAGTTTGCTGCTGATGGATCAGTGCAGCCTTCAGGAACAGGAACATTAACTTGTTGAGCTGCTTGTCCTGCATTCAAAAATTTCTACATGTTTAAACAAACTCCCATAATAAACCAAATACTATTGCTTAAAATAGTAAGAGTTGGCTGTCGTTGAAGCCACTAGAATGAGGAGGCTAACCATAGAAAGTTCCTCTGCTGATGGAATCCTCATTTGCTTCTCCTAGAGCTGCCTCACTCAAGTACTTGTCAGCCAACTGAACTCTCTTCACATTCTCCTGCTCCTGGACAAGCATGTTACCGTACTCTAGAAGTTTATCAAGTGTCATTTTAGGCTGCTCGAAAGTAGGAGGGCCCTCTTTAGAGTTTACAAGCCTCTTCCCAATGCTTTCGACTCCAATGCCTGATATCCACTTCCTCACTTCATCATCATATACTCTAGCTCTTAGTGCACCGAAGAAATCTACAGAAAAGCAAATAAGTTAGTCTGCAATGATCTATTTTCAATGGCTACTACTTAAATCATTCTATAAAATTTATGTTTGTCCCATTTTAGGGTTCAGTGACTACTATAAGATTGTCATACTTCCCTGCATTCCTAGTTCCCTACGACAAACTTACCAATAGATTGGCCAGGAAATGTGTCAACAAGCTTGACAATATCCTCATCAGGAACATTGTCACTCCTGAAGATTCCTTTGCAAACACCAATCCTGTCTTCCCTTGTGGGAGCCCAATAGAATTTCTCCATACGACCATCACGAATGAGAGGGGCGTACAATGTGGAGAAGTCGTTACCAGTGACGATGATGGGGACACGAGGATTTTCCTCCTTGTTGTACATACCAGGAAGCTGAACATTTGTTGGGTTGTCAGCAATGTTCATGAGAGTAGCATTCACCATTTGGTTGTTCACAGTGTATTGTGTAGTTCCACCAAGCCTACCAGCACCTGCATCAAGATCGTTGATGAAGAGGCAGCACATTTTTCCTTTCCTGATAATGTCAGCAGCCTCACGGTAACGTTGTCTGATCAATTTCGCTGGCTCTCCTGCATTTCCACTTTCTAATTCTCCAGCACTCATCATGATGGGGCTGAAAATTTTGCATCATATTATTCAAGTGCAATATGAAAACATATCTTACAAAGGAACAAAGGAAGCACAAAGAATCCATAAGATTTTAAAACTAATTTTGCTCCAATTTCAACTTGGTCCTTAGTAACATAAATAAAGCAACCTAAAAGAAGAAACTCACGTAATTCCCATCTTGGCAAACACAAGCTCACACTGGAAAGATTTACCCTGACCTTTGCCTCCCCAAATACCAAGAATGAGAGGTACCTGATGTAAATCAACACAGCAAAATGAGCTATATATCAAAACCAACACACAAGAAGAACAACTTAGTTGGGAATGCTTCCATTCCTTATACCTTAATGTTAGGCAATGTCATGAAGTTTTTAGTAATGTGAACCACCAATTTGTCCATGAAAGCTGGAGCTATGTAAAACCATCCATATTGTTATCTAAGTTGTATCTGAGACATACATAAATGATCACCCAAATGAATAATACAAATAAAAAATAAAAGGAAATCTCAGACTTCGTTAAATATATTGCTTACTGGCGAAGTCCAGTACTGATGTATTCGTATGAGCTCATGACGGCATAGTGAGTCCTGCTCTGCATGGGAGCTTGGAAGAGAGTATCAACCATACCCTTTCCTCTAGTAATGTCTTGCTGATCATCAGAAGTATCATAGGCAAGGCCTCCCCACCTGTCCTTGCCTGTCTGTTTCTCCTCATCATATTCTGCAGCCACCTTGAAGTTCCCAGAAGTAATTTTGGGAAATTTAATCTCGAACCCACCTTCTTCAAGCTGCTTCCCAAGAAAGCCGAGGTTGGGACTGAGACTCCAGAAACAGAGCTGTTTAAGCTCAACTGCATTGATACAAACATGAACTTCTTCAGGAAACAGCAGAACTCACATACAGAATCACAGCGTTCAATTTCAAAAATAGAGTCCGAATATTAAAGAATAAAGTAGTGGTATGAAATAATTTACAAAGCTCTAGAGAAGTAATAATTTTGCAGTAAATTTACTAAGAATGCAGGTGTATCAAACATGAAAAAGAAAGAAATAACAGTACTTTCAAAAAATTTCAAAAAACAACACTCTCAATGTCAAAAGCTATATGAAATAACAGAACTCACATACCGAATCACAGTGTTCAATTCCAAATATAAAAGTCCGAACATTAAACAACGAAGTAGTACTATGAAATAATTTGCTGTAAATTTACTCAGAATGCTTGTGTTTCAGACATGAACAGGAAGGGAAACCCATTAAAGATCTTCCTACTATAAATTTCAAGACAATACTCTTAGTGTCAAAATCTATGGAGGAATTCTAAATAAAAGATTGACAAAAGGAGGTAAAACTGGCGGGAAAAAGCACAGTACTGGAGTTCTGTTGACAGTTCCAACGGTTGAAACTGTGGCAGCCATGGCTGAGACTGAGAGGTTTGGGAGCACTCAAAGCAGCCAACTAGTCCTCACGCTTTTCAGATGTGTTTGAAGCGCACAAGTGGGAACTGAATGAGTTAAAAAGAGTGAGGTTTAAGCATGAAGAAATGGGAGAACTTGTGGTGTGGCTGATGAAATTCATGTTGGCCACAGAATTCAGATTGGGTGAGTGACACGAGGCAGCTTCTAAGGCAACCATTGGTTGGTTGAGACAAAATAGAGAAAACGGGACACATTCCAGTTTTTTCTACACGAAAAGTGATGGTTGAGGTTGGGGTTCAAGCTTTCTTCTTCACCACTTAAAATGGTTTTCTTTTGTTGTTACCCATTTGGTTTTACGTATTGAAACTGCATAATTTGCAAGCATAATTTATTACACAAATATAATTATAATAATTCTTTAATATTTATCTTAAAATTTATATTTTTCATTAAAATATAAAATAGATTTACATATCTTAATACACAAAATTAGTCGGATTCTAATTTAAAAAACCTATAAAATTTTATTTATGAAGAAATTTAATTTTTCAGATTAGTTTTTATTAAATAAATAAATAATTAATTATTTTTAGCAATGAGTTTTATATTATAAAATTCTAGTAGATTTTTTAATTAAATTGACCAATTAAAATTACAATTAAAAATATAATTAATGAGCCACGTAATATTTCATACGATTTACATTTAATCCTCCATATGTAACGCCAATTGAAGCAATTCCAAAACAGAAATGAGAACCTCAAATATTGTTGAGGCTTTTCCAATGGTTACAAACTCCTCTCAAAAGAAAATATGAGAGAAATTTTATATTTCGAAAGCAATTATAATTAAATATATAAAACATTCGGCCAGTTTTAAAATAATGTTAGACCAAAAAAAAAACTACAACATAAATCTTTTATGTTTTTTTTTAAAAATAAATTCTTTTGGTTTTGTTTAATAACACAACTGTTTTTTATTTTTAGTTTTTTTTTTTGAATTATATGTAATTTAATTAGTTTAAAAGTTGTTAGAGTTTGTTAAGTATTAATTAGATTTGAAAATATATAAAAAATATAAAACTAAAAATGAAAGTGTTTTCATTTTTAATTTTTATTTTTATATTTTTACTTAATTAAATAATTTAACTAATATTTAATAAATTTTAACTAACCAAATTATACATAACTCAAAAAAAAATTAAAATTAAAAAATAACTGTGTTATCAAATGCAACATTCGTAAATCTTTGTAGGAGTTGCGGTATAATGTGACCTTTACCAAGTTAAGAGACATCCATAGACAATTTAATTATGTAAATTTAAGTTGTCAATAAAAAATCGCTTCGCTAATTGAAAGCTAATTTTTGTTAGTAAACATTTGTCCAATAAATTATTTAACTTTTGCTTTGGGTTCGAGTTTTCAATACAAATTGCGACTTCAACGCGCCAAAAACTCCATCGGATACCAGTATGGTATTATTGCATATGGTAAGCAACACAAGGTGATTATGAAATCATGAATAAGTGGACAAAAATGTGCCATGTGTTTCCATGTACACCATCCCATTTGCCACCCAAAAGTAGCCCAAGATACAATCAAATGAACAAGCTCTCTTGATCAAAAAAATAAAAAAATGAACAAGCTCTCCAAGTCTCTAATATGCCTCTACTGGGGGAAGATTACAAATGGAATTAATACACAGCTAAAATATATCTATGTATAAATGGCATACATCAGCTATGACTATGAGGCTGAATTAAAAACCAGGTACTTGGAATACATGCAGTTCTGTGTTCTTGCTAGTTAACAAGTAAAATGCAACCAATAGTGACAAATAATCTTCAAAATAACTGGTTCCAGAACCCATTTCATGTAACTAATAATATGCCCCATCTTCATTATGTTAAACCATCTTCTGCTTTATAGCTTCATTACAAACTAATTAATATATAGCTGCTCACAACAAGTCATTGATCACCAATTAAAGTGGCAACTCCTTGTTTAACTTGATTTTTTTTAGGTGTGAAATGGAAAAGAGCATGTAGACAGTAATACAACAGATCCCAAGGCAATAATTATATATACCATTCAAGGTGACATACTCGCCCATAAATAGTCATGTTGTTGGGAGTTCATCATGGTGGTGGTTGGTTTCTGTTTTAACACTTACTTCAAGATTTTGGATTCTATTTCTTCCAAACTCAAACCTTTGGTTTCTGGAACAAGTAGCATGACGAACAGAAGCGATAACAAAGCAATGCCTCCGAAAAGAAGGAAAAGGTTTTCTGCTCCCAGAAACTCCTGCAGGGCCAAGAAATGTTAACGATGCAGATTGATACCAGTGATGGGAAAAAAAAAAAAAGGAAGCAATGAAAATGGGAAAACCTGCTTCAACTATGAATACCTTTAACGGATAGAATGCAAAGGTTACAATAGCATTTGAACCAAAGTTAGTAAGAACTGCGAGGCTGATCCCTCTTCCTCTTGTGCGAATTGGAAATATTTCCGACACCATAAGCCAACTAATAGGCCCAAATGATATCTGAAATGACATTTTGATAATATATATTCTGTCAATGTCAGAACCGCCACCTTAATCTAACTGGACAGGAAACGTGTTGAATGCCAGTTCAGGAAATAGACTTCAACCCTCTCCTTGCACAAATGCTTAGAGCCAAAAGGACTAAACTTTTTACCTGGTAGCAACCAACATAGAGAAGCAGAGATGCTACTGCAACAAGCGGAAACCCCCCAAGAAATTTGTAGTAAGCAGAAAGGAGAAATAAGGAAAGAGCCTGTGGTGAACAAATGAAAGCAGAATGAGACTTCTCACAATCCTTTTTAGAAAGTAAAAACCTTTTCAACATAAAACAAATAACAAGTTGAGGATGACAATATAGATGATTCGAAGAAATAATTTTATAATGTAATAGTTAGATGCATACAATTCCCCCAACACCTCCAATCAGCAATGGTCTTCTTCCAAGATCATCAACTTTCAAGACAGCTATCCATGTCATCAATAACTGCAGGAAGATCATTCATAAGCAAAGGATAGTCAAACCATCAGAAACTGAGATAAGAGGCACAGTCCACTCTTAAGTTTAATTCAAAATGAAAAGAATGTTATACACACCTTGAACAAACCAATTACAACTGATACTCGGGTAGCATCAGAGGCAGCAGAAAATCCAGCACTCTGGAGCAACAATATGACAAAATGACCTCATATAAGGTTACTGGCATGGAAGAATTCAATTTCATAAAGAAGGTTAGCTTTAGTGATAAATCATCACCTGCAAAATTGGACCTGCATAATATAATACACTCGGTTGTCCAGTTATCTGTCAAAATCAGGTAGTAAATTGGTTTAAAAATACTTCACATTGTCTCAATTATTTTGTCATACTACAAATGAATACAGAGTGAATATAAAGATCAAAGCAGATATTGTTAATAGCAAAGAGGAGGAAATACTTGTTGAAAGAGGACCAAACCTCCACCAATGATGAAGGCTTTCAAACTTGGTCCTTGAAAGACCTCCAAGAAACTACCCTCAGATTCCTGGTCTGCATAGGAAGACTTCAAAGAGATCAAGGTATCTTCTATTTGCCTCTCAGAGACATTGTCACCAGGAGGCCGGCCTCTCAGTTTGCTCAGGGCAAAACTAGCTTTCTCTTTGAGTTCCTGTATAGACCCTTTACCTTGAACTGCCCTGAGTAGTAACCAGCGTGGGGATGGTGGGAGAAGCCACATGCCTATTCCCATTAATAATGCAATAGGAGCACTAACTCCATACATGTAGCCACCCCCAACCACATTAATCTGAAAGCTTCCAACAAAATAGCCCAACTGCAAAAAGTGCATATGGCAGATTGTCTCTTAGCCAAGAAAATGGAGAATAGAAAACCCAATTTGTTCTATAAATGAACAAGATTCCTACTTTAGCTGAGAGAATGGAAAATAGAAAACTGTAAGTATATCGCATACAAAATACCAAGATTCCAAGAACTATAAAAAGCTCCTTCAGAGATACTAGAGTTCCACGAATTTTAGATGGACAAGTTTCTGCAATGTAGAGAGGAGCTCCATGCATGGCCTGTCAAAAATGCCAAAAGCATGATTGAGTACATCATAATATTAACTCTACCAGAAACTTCATGGGTAGGTTCTTTTCATTTTTCCTCCTGTCAGTAGGCCAATATAGGATGTTTACCAAGCCAATACCAAGGCCATAGAGAAGTCGTCCTACTAAGAGAACACCAAGGTCTGGAGCATATGCTGTGATCAGACCCCAAGAAGGTATAGTACAGCTGCAGTGATAAGTTCCCTCCTCCTCCCTTATAAGCCAATCCAAGAATTTGAGTAAGGAAATAACCAAGCTCCAAACCTCCGATAAAGTAAATAAGCAAATAACGTACCAAGAAAATCAGCAATTGGGTACACGAGGAGAGAACCAAGAAGAGCTCCATATAGGGAACCACTAACCTAGTAAATGCAATGTAATCTTCAAATAAATTGACGCATTACTGGGCAATATTTGAACTGAAGTAGTGTAAATATGATGCAAGATCATACCACAAGACCAAGCTGAACAGCGGAAAGGTTGAACCAACTTATGCCACTTAGCTCAGGTGACTGTAATGATTAGTTAATAGAATTATATTAAACATACACGTTTCAATGTGTTTAATTGAAGTAAATAATTACTTGAGAACTAGTAATTGACAAAACTATTGAAAAAAAAAAACCATTGAACTAAATGTATACCTGCAATGAGATGTTTGCACCAGAGGTGGCACCAATGTCATATCCAAATAACAAACCTCCCAACGCAGGGAACAAGAACCTAAATTTACAAGAGTTAAACTATCTAAGAAAAATATGTGAATATATTATCTAGCTGCCAACATATAAACCTTCAAACCAAAAACTGCAGCAACTTGAAATTTGCAATAGATTTAATCCTATTTCTCTACTCACTTTCACAAAAAGAAGGCAATTCTATCATTAATTACTTTTAGAACAATAAACAGGGACACTAAGTACGCAGAAGGTATAATTTTGCTTCCATAGCAAAAGCAAAGCAAAAATAATACTTCAAATTGCTGTTTCGTTTAGCTAATGTCTGACACAAGTTCTCGCTCATATAATCCCAAAGCCACATCTTTTAAGTTATATAACACCCAATGACTTACAAAATTGCTACCCCCATTACCTATAACGGAGAATTATCAACAAATTTAAAAGTTACAAAAAACCTACGGCAATATCACAGAAAACCAGGAAAATTCTTCTTGGTAATTTGCGTCAGGAACAAGCGACTGAGATTCGTCCCCCGAAAAGCTCTCTTCCTGAGCACCAACCTACCAAACAGATTAAAAAAACACTATTATTCCATTATCCAACAGGCGTAGATGCTAAACACAAATGGGTCTTTCAGTTTCTGTGCCTTGACGCTGAATTTGAGCCTACGCCCAGTGAGATGAGGAAAAGGGCATATTTCCCTTACATTGACCGTTATAGGTTGAAGACAAGGGCGGGCTTATGTGGGTATTGAAGAAAAGAGCTCGAGGCTTCTTAGATTGATGAAATGGCGGGCGTGTATTCAAGAGTTTAAGGTTGAACAGAGCTGCAGTTGAAGCACTAGAAGCCATTGGTATTGCCCACAGAGAATGATCAGACAGTTTTTTTTTTTTTTGATGAATTGATCAGACAGTTATTGGTTACCGCTTCATTATCTTGCTTCATTTTATTTTTTTCTTTTTTGCTTTTTCTTTTCTTTTCTTTTTTTCATTAAAATAAAAATTGCTATTGCTTTGATGATATTTTTGTTTGACTTTCACTTTACAGATGTTCAGGCAATCAATTGGCTGCTTCTTTATCCCCAAGAAATTTGAAACTCCAATTAACTTGGTCCACCATACCAAAGAGACAAAAGCTTAAGCAGAATAAAACACACAAGCAAATAGATCAGAATCAAAACCATATCCTCCACACAGAATTTGTAAACCAAGTGTTTCTGTGCATATTTATTATATCTTGTCCCCTAGGAAGCTGGACTCTATTAGCTACAAAGTGAGACTAAATAAATATCAAGTAGCAACTGATAACATATAAAGATATAGGTAAATATCATTTAATTCACCACATAAATACTATACCATTTGTGACTTTTTTAACAATTTGATAAGAAAACTTAATGCTAATAAAAGCAATATTATGTTTAGTCACCCTGAAAAATACAGACAAATTTACAATATTACGTCTTAGGGAAAACGTACATAACCCTGCTGGCTTTGACATAATTACCTCGAAATGTTTCATAATTAAAGAAAATTGGCGAAGATCACGTCCCAGCTTATTAGCTAATAACGCCAGTCATGCATGACACACACACACACTCTCTCTCTCCCCCTAGTTTTCTCCAGGAAACGTGGAGCTAAACACAACGTCTATCTCGAAACTACTGTCATAGAATGGCTACGTCCAAAAAAAAAAAAAAACCCTCAAAGGAAATCTAGAAAAGGAGACAAGTATAAACCATTTTTGTTAATATGTTCAGTAAATGAGCGTCACCTTTTAACTGTCATTCAAAAAATGAATTAATTTGCTATTTCTGACCATACACTTCAGTAACTGATGCCCCCTATTCTTAGCCTTGGCTTCCTATTGAAAAAGTCTTAAGACTTTACCCTCCATTTTCTTTCTTTATACTTCCACATACCGTTTAGTAAACGCTTTTGCAATTCAGCTAATTATAACGTATAACGTACGAGATAGATATATATAATCATATATATATATATAATATATTGTGGGTATCTTAGTGTGATCTATTGGAAGTTTTTGTAGAATACATAGACGTGGACATGGAAATGAATAGCAACGGGCAGAGAGAAAGCAAAGGTTCATGGAAACCACCTACCAGGCTACAGAAGCAGGCCCCAGCATCTCTGAATCTTGATCATGTTTCTGTTACCTCCACCAATGAAACTCCTAAGGCCATTCCTTTGCTGTCTCCGCTTATTCTATCGGCGCAGCCACCGTTGCTGGAGACGACGGAGAAACAGAGGTTCATGTATTTCGATGACGACCAACTACACAATATTGATCATAACAAGAGCATAGCAGCAGCTGCATCTGGTGGCGGTTGGCAACACCCTGCTGTGCCCACGTTTACGGATCCATCAACTTTGTTAACGTTCTTTCAGTCGCAGTGCATGATCGTCAATCCAGCACAGTGATCAGAGGCTCAGAGGCAGAGTTTGATTCAATGTTTGTAGTTAAAAAGCATGTGGGTTGTAGAATTTTTACAAAAAAAATAAAAAGAAATTGGCTATTTGTCTGTTCTTCCCTAGGAGACACGGTAAATTATGGTCGCCTGTCATTGTTTTAATGTTTTTATATACTTATTGTAGAGGTGAGGCTTTTAATTTCACTTTCTTTCTCGTGCTTATTATTATGATGACAGAAAGACTAAAGGATTGTAGAGGATTCATATCCAACAAGTGCAGTGTAAATTAACGTCAATCATAGATTAATACGCACCTTCAAAAACAACCCTAGGCAAGGTAAAATTGTTTTCACAATCCAAGTTAGCACTATAAACAACAAGTACATAAATAAATTCCATCCATTTTTTTCAAAACCAAAAAACAAAAACAAAAATAAAACAGCGAAAAATATTTGATAAAACAGTAAAGTTCTTGTCAAAGTTTTTTTTTTTTTCACTGGTGCCTTTTGATTTTAAATAACCAGTTTTAAATTACAAGAAGGCAAGTGTTTATAATTATCCCAAAAAAGAAAATAATGAAACTTGTTTAAGAGAGATATATTCTTTTTACCGTTTTGGTTGTTTGAAAGAATTAAGACGTAGACACCTTTTATGGAAAATAAATATATTTATTTTTTAATCTTGAAATATTAGTGATAAAAAAATTCTTGAAATACATACACGGTGTAATGAGTTAAAAAAATAATTTTTAATAACATAATTATTTTTTATTTTTATATTATGTGTAATTTAATTAGTTTAAATTTTAATTGAAATTTATTAAATATTAATTAAACTATTTAATTGAATAAAATATAAACGCACAGGAAATAAAATTATTTTATTCATATTATTTTTATTTTTTATTTGTATTTTTTTCTTTTATATTTTTATTCGAATTGAATAGTTTAATTAACATTTAATAAACTCCAATTAATTTTTAAACTTACCAAATTACATATAATTTAAAAAAAAATCATACTACCAACCAAACTCTCAAAAAACTATTTATTATTATTATTATTATTATTACTATTATTATTATTTATTTTAGATTATTTATTCAGAAAGAACGGTATTTACAAAGCATTTGCCAAACATTTTCAAACAATAACACTTTGATTTTTAGTACAAAAAGTAGTTTTTTAAACTATGAAGTCAAACAGGCCCTTATCCTTAATAACAAAAATAATTAAAACTATTAAGAATATTTTCAAAAAGAAATTAACTAGTTACAAATAACAAATAAATAATCTAACAAAAGCATATAAAAAAGAGTAATATATTTAATATGAGAATTCTTTGGGGCCTTCTGGGCCTTAGGCAAACGGTTCCCTGGGCTGAAAAAGCTCATGTATGTACAACGGGCCAACATAGATCTTAAGAGAAAACAAAAACAAAAAAAAAAAAATTTAAACATGTCCTTTTCCCTCAACCTTTCACTTAAAATAATAGTAACTAATAAAGAAAAATCACGAAAAACACCCAAACTCTGGCTAAAGGCAATTGCCACTAACTGGCAAAATAGACAAAGTTTTTTCCAGCTAAGATCAGAAGTCGAATTCTCCGGTTGCCTGCAGAGTAATTCAGAACCATTTCAGTGAGAAATCAAACGCATAGAACACAAGGGCACGATACGAAGCCAAAGGAATACCTCACCTTATTAAACAGAACATCCTTGTTATTTATATGCATAATGCCATCCTTCAGAGTGCATTTCCACCTACTCTTGGTGCGTGTTACCTATTAAAGAAAACAAATGAAGAAAAAGTTAAGAAAGAAGGATTTGAAAGAGACCAATTAAACTATTTGCATGAAAAATCATATCCACATCAAGCGAGTTTACCTTGTCAAACTGAGCCAAGACTAAATGCTGTGTGTTTAGATCTTCTCCTGAGTCCACATCATCCGTTCATCGTCATCATCTTCATTCAATGGCTCATCATCATCATCATCTCTCCAACATCATTTGGAGCAGGAACAACAGGAGTGCTTACAGGTAAGTCTGGAGGAAAGCAAAAATGAGACTCGACATCAGATAGACATTAAAACAAAATTATCAAAACAATCTCAACATTTCTATTACAAGATTTACCATTAGGAGCAGGTGTGTTTGCTATGTTATAGTCTTCATTGTAGACTACTCCTTGATAGTTGAATATCTGCAGGGTTATTATGAGGAGAAAACAATGGCTAGTGAGAAAAAGAAAATTTTCAACACAAAAATAGAACACCCTAATCGCTCATCATCAATGTTCAGATCAGGTAAAGCATAGTAATGCAGCTCAATCACCAAAACAAAAAGAAAGATCAGAGAATTTGAAATCAGAAATTTGAACAATCCACATTAAACATAAAGTTATCAATTCAAATCGTAAATTACAATCTTAAGTTGCCAACAAACAATCAATGAGGTCAAAATACAAAAACAATCCATCAACTTCCACACACTGGTCAGTTGAACAGGCAAACAGCTTCCCAAGTATAGAATGAACGGGGAATAATATGGCATTTTTCAGCCCAACAGTCTGCTCCATTTATTTGCTAAAGAGTTCAGTTCTCAAATCTTTTCAGTTACCAAATGGAGCAATGAATCTTCATTAATGATGATAAAAATGTGACTTCAGTATCAATTTAAACAAGAACACCACTCGCTTGGGTGTCAGATGAAATGCAGAAACCAAATGACTTTGATGCAAATCTACTATTGCAAAGACTATTATGAAAGCCTTATAAATAGTTCTTGTTAAAATCTAAATATTGGAACGACCACTAAGAAAACCTCATAAATAGTTCTTATTAAAAAAAAATATCAAAAAACAAAACACAAAAAGACTCTAAATGGAAGACCAGAGAAACTTTTTCAACAACACCAAAAGTTCCATTCACATACAAATAACCTTTAAGAAGGGTTCAAGAAACACAATAGAAACATAGTATTGATTTACATGCAGTAGTTTTGGAACTACACTTACATTGGGAGTAGAGAGAGCATCATCATAGGGTTCAGGGATGGGCCCATCAAGTTGAGGAATCTTTGAGGATGCCCTCACACATGCTGACATCTCATTGTTTGCAGTTCTCCCAAGGAAAGTGCTTCCTTCACTTACCTGAAAGGTAAAAATTATGAGATTTAATGACCTGAACTACCATACAAATAAGTAATCCTGGCAGGAAAATAGCATTCCATACTCATAAGCAATGCATAAGTAAAGCACAGCAAATAACAAATTAAATAACTTGAAGCTATTGTATTCACTTTGCAAAATCAAGTGGAAAAACTGCTCTTATTACCTAAAATTGTACCCTAGTAATAAATCTAGGAGCCCCCAACTAAAATATTCTATGAATTAATTAGCTTGCAATTGTATTTGTATGCATACTTTCATTTTTTACAGTAAAACATAAATTATTTGCTGGGAAATATGAATTTAGTTAATCCTAAGATTTGAATTCCAAATTCACCCCAACCCTTCCCCATATGATACCCAAGACACAGACACCAAAGAAATTTGAAGTTCTAATACCCACAATAAGCAAACAACCCCAAACTTCCATCTGGGCATGCATACAAAAAAACACAACTATTGCATTCAAAACAAGAGCAAGCTGATTCACAGTGATCTAGTAGATAGGATCATCATGAAATCTGACTATAATTTTTTTAAAAAATAAAAAATAAAAAAGTGATAAATGAGCCTAAACCGCTTCCAGGTTTACTTAACAGAGTAACACTTGCATAACCACCACTAGCCAATAATTATTTGCTACCCTGGGGAAAAACATAGACCACAAGCACTTATGCAGAAACCACCTTTGACATAGAGCTAGTTTTAACACTGCTTTTAGTTGTGTTGGACTACATACTATCTTGTGAAACATATTACCCATAAGAAAATTCAAATACCTGAATGAATAGAAGGTAATATAACAAAAAGATTATCTGATATTATAGCCTTAAATTGACTTGAACAAGGTCTTATAAAGACTGAACAGCTAATGAAATTCTAAAAGGCAGAAGGAAAACTCATTTTAAAATTCAAGATGAATTGGATCTTAGTATATTTCTCAACTCCATAGTAAGAAGATCCCTCATAGGGTGAGGGAAGATCTAACCACTGAAAAGGTTGTCAATTGCATTGAATGCCTCTCTTTGAGAGGGTTTCTTTATTAAATAGAAACCTAGCGACTAAATACAGATTGATTCTCAGCAATTTACATATATGGCTATAACCTACAGCTAATTACAATTAATATCATACACTAATAATAATCAATTTTGAATAAATGTATTGGCTAATTTATAGCCATTTATGTAAATTGCTGAGAATCAGCCTGTATTTAGCCCCTAGGTTTCTACTTAATGGAAGAAACCCTCTCAGAGAGAGGCATCCAGTGCAATTGACAACCTTTGTCAACCACACCCCTTCACTAACTAATATCAATCAACATAAAACTCTTTAATGCTAATGTCATATAATTTCCTGGCAATACGATCTATAGCATATTCATAGTACTAACTCCATATCATGTTTGTGCATTATACATAGTATTGGGGTGGACGCTAACCAACAAAAACATTCTTACATTCATACACCCAAACTTAACTCTCAATATAAGACAAGTAATTAGTGTGGGGAACACCAAGATACAAACCTCAATCTCAAAACCACAGGTGTGGCATCCCCAGCTCCATCTTGCTGGGGTATAAATCCACCAGCTGAATATTGTGGAGTAAAGTCTTCACGTTCTTTCCAGACATCAAGAAGAAGTCCTGGATTTTCTCAACATTAAGAAAAAATGATTAACTTTGATCATTTTGAGATGGGATTGTATCTCCTTACAAGGTACATTAAAAGCGTGACTTTGAAAAATGCAAACACCATGGCCATAATGTTTTAACCATAAGTTTCTTCAAACAAGAAACCAGTTACTTTTCTTGATTTCTAGATGACTTTATAAACAAGGATTACCTGTGTCGACGGTTGATTTGAGGTTCCTCTGTCCACCTCATCCCGCCCTTCCACATAAGCTGCACAAATACAATATTTATTACTCCATAACTATTTATATTATAAGGTTAAATCAAAAGAGTATCATGCTTACCAATGTTCACATCAAGTGGAGCCCGCTGATTCATCCAGGGAGAAGGAGGTTGCTGAAGCAAGAATATAGAATATTACCGGTTAAAGAACTAACAAAACTTAGTCACTCATATAAGCATAACCTTTCACAATTGGACTAGACTAATAGTGAAACACAATGGTGAAAGTGTAGACCATACCATGTATGGACTAGGTCTTCCCGATCCAGACTTTTCAGTATTGCCACCGCCACCGCCACTGCCACCACCATTATCATTTCCAGATGCAGGATAGTCATTGGGTCCAGTGGGAATATTATATGCGTTGTCCCCAGTTCCCGGTAAAGGTGTTTGAATGGGAGTCTGTAAAGGCGTCTACATTGCCAAAATCCACATCAAACATCAAATGCAACACCAAGACCTAATTTAATATTATCGAATTAAACAGAGGTGCAAAGACTTACAGGAGGAAAGAGAATTTCAGCTGTCGGAGTTTCATACTCCTCAGAACCTTCATAAGGTACATTAAGATCATGAACAGGAGTGATTGGACCACCAGGTGTGGGCTTCTGTGCTGAGGACCTCTCGATGGGAGCATTCACTACACCCGCTTGCATCATCTTTGCTTCCCACGTCTGAAATTTTCCCAATAACGAACAAGGACAGTTAAACCACCGCTAAAAAAAGCATCTTGATCAAGAAATTAAACCTCAAATCGCAGGAGAATCTTAAAACCCTAAGAAAATTGATCGGATCGAACCCATAATCCAATCAGCAGGAAAACACCCGGTCGATTAAAAAATCCATGCAAAATAAAAACGAAACAACTCTCACGAACGTTCAGTACTAGACCCATTGGAGAAAAGAATAAGAAAACCATATAATGGACAAAACTAGAGAGGGAATTTAAGAAATTACTCCTTGAAGTTCCTTGAGGACGTCGTCTCCCCCGTTGTTCATGAACTCGTCGCGGACCTTGCTGATAACATCCTCGATGACACTGACGTAGACACTGCTCGTCGTAATAGCCATTTGTTTTCGTTCCCAATGCTTCCTGGCTCCGTCTACCTCAGACTCCCTCCACTCCCTCGAACAAAACTAAAATCGAATAGTAAAATTTCTCGGGAAAACCAGATAGAAAATCCTCAGCAGAGGAAATCAAGGAAAGTATGGAATGGAATTAAGGTTTTCGATTGGGAAATAGATTGAGAGATGATGAAAGGGGCTCTCTAGGGTTTGGGGATGCGAGCAAGAGAGTGAGAGAGAGAGAGAGAGAGAGAGAGAGAGAAAGTGAGAGAGCGGACCAGAACTGGAGAATAAAGAGTGGAATATAAATAGGTTTGCATCCGATTATATGCGTGGTTCCACGTGTCCACATCTGCAAGACCCTGATATTTCGGGCAACTTCTTTATAAGTGTAGCCGTGCGTGTGGTCGGGTCGATATCTCTCTCTCTTATGTCTTAGCAAACGAAAACGTTTTGGTTTTTATTGGAAATTTTGATCGTACGAACGAAGATTGAGGATGACGTGTAGAGAAATCTAG
Organism: Rhamnella rubrinervis; assembly: GCA_007844105.2. Taxonomy (NCBI): domain Eukaryota; kingdom Viridiplantae; phylum Streptophyta; class Magnoliopsida; order Rosales; family Rhamnaceae; genus Rhamnella; species Rhamnella rubrinervis. The sequence continues at coordinate 18,420,095 of CM017582.2, read as the reverse complement.
ATCTGATCTTTCATCGGACTTCATCTCAACCGTCCATTTTAAGTCGGTGGATCCACGTCGTTGGGACATCCACCTATTTTGATCCCACGGTCGATAACACTTTTCTTTAACATCTTTTAACAGTTTGCTGATTGGTCGGAGCGACCCTCTGTGTCTCTTGAGTTGGAGAAATTCTTGCCTACAACTACAACCTGTAATGCGGTACCACTAACCAATACCCAGCTGCCACCTCATTTACAGTTAATGATTGATTTACCACACTCCATCATCACATTAATAATATCAAACCTTTTGTTATAAGTGAACTTTGCAACGTCAGAATGTTTTTAATAAATAAATCTTGATCATAAAACATATTTTACATCATCTAGAGACATTATGGCAACAAAAAAAAAAAAGTAATAAAAATCATATATATAAATAAAAACATATAAAAGAAAAATATACAAAAAAAACACATGTTTTTCATTTTTTTTTTTCAAATTTATGAAAGGTGCTTGATCGTTGATAAGTTCGTTGAAAAGGTCCATTAGAAAATCCACATGTGTTTGGACCAACTTATTCGTCGCGTGACTTCTACACGAAATATTGAATAATAGATATACACTCCCATAAATATTTTATATGCATATTTTAATATATGGCTATACCGGTGAATGTGCATGTGTATCATCATGAGGTAGGTTTTCGGCCTTTGGTAATTTTCTGCAAGTTAATTTAATTTTCTTTTTTACAATTTATTTCTGAAAATTTAATAAAAAATTTAAGGTCAAATATTGTTAAAACTATGCTGTGGAAATATTCCATTGTCCATTGATATGGTTTAACAAAATAAATTATTTAGTAAATAAATATAAATATTTAACAACAAAAATAATAAATTGGAAGATTAACAAATCGCTATTTCAACAAAATATAGTCTTAATAACATACTTTCATGCTTAAGAATAACATTAGAAAGTTTCTTTTTTTTTTTTTTTTTGATATCATAGTATTAGAAGTTTAGAACAGAGGCGTTATAGGTTTATATATATATATGTTTTGGTAAAAACAGAGGTGTTATATTGATTCAGACATAAAAATGGAATTAAATATATTTGAAAAATATAAATTGAGATAATAATATAAGAATTAAAAATTACAGGGAAAATTGAGAAACACATCGTTAAAAGTTAGAATTATCGGGAGAAAAAACGAGAGGCTAAAATCGTAAATTCCATCCAGTTAGGTCAGAGATGGAGCTCCAGGCCACACTTAAACTTTATGCTAAAAATCGCACTGTGTAGGTTTCGATATTGATTTTTCAGATTCGGACCTCTGTCAAGTCCCTTGCTATTGTTGAAGACGGCGCAGCCCAATCCATTGCGTGAGTTCGACGTAAAGCGGTTCAATTTCTCTCTGTGCTCGTTCGCTTCCACCATAAACCCTAGAAAATGTCTGGAGGGTTTTTTCGGGTAAGTTATAAGTATGGATTTTAAGTTTATGGTGACTGCTTTTGTTTCTATTATCAGATTCAAACTCAGTTGCATGCGTGAACTGTTCAGATCTTTGCTTAGTTAATCTCTTAATTATTAGTTAAGTTATCTGTAATATTTCGGGATGTAAAATTTGTAGTTATGCATACGTTTGGGTTGTGTGGATCGAGTAACTTACGTGGATTGTGTGTGTGTTTAGGGTACGTCGGCTGATCAGGACACACGGTTCTCGAATAAGCAAGCCAAGCTATTGAAATCGCAGAAGTTCGCTCCTGAATTAGAGCATTTGGTTCGACCTTTTCTTCTTCTTCTTTTGGTTATTTCATTTAAGCTGTATCAGAGCTCTATTATCATTTATTTATAATTATGAATTTTTGAGAATCGGACCATCTTTAACTGAAAAACATTTTAGTCAAAATTTTTGACCTACTGATGTGGGGAATTATCCATGAATAATGTGTTGTAGGTGGACATGACAAAAGTGAGTATGGATGTAATCCGACCATGGATTGCTAATAGGGTGACTGAACTTCTTGGGTTTGAAGATGAAGTTCTTATTAACTTCATTTATGGTCTTTTGGATGGAAAGGTAATATAATTTAGTACATTAAACAGTAGCTTTTATTTTTATTAACTTTCAATTCTATAGTTTATAAGAATGGGGCTTTGGTTTGAATGCAAGATGTTATTAATCTTACATTATATTTCCTCCTGCTTATTTTGGGTTGTTAATAAGATAACACTCAATATTACTTACAATAAAGATCAAATACTTGCCATAGTTGAACCCCACTGGATAATAAAATCTTGGGTTCATTGTGGTCTTTGCTAAGTTGGTTTTTGTAGTTTATTAATGTTCTTCGGAACTGGATCTTGTTATTATTGTACAGGAAGTGAATGGAAAGGAGGTTCAAATTTCACTCACTGGATTTATGGAGAAAAATACTGGAAAGTTTATGAAAGAGCTTTGGGCACTTCTCATAAGCGCTCAAAAGAATGCTAGTGGTGTTCCTCAACAGTTCTTAGATGCTAAACAAGAAGAAACTAGGAAGAAGAAGGTTAGTACATTTGTATAGTCATGCTCTTTTTATTTATATGTAATGCTGCTTTCTTCTTATATTTGTACCATGGCTCCTTACAGGAGGAGGCTGATCGGATAGCAAATGAAATTCAGAGAAAGAGAGATAAGGAGAGTAGAGAGCTTGAAGAAGAGAGATTGAAGAAGATGGTAATAGTATTTTGTTCATGCTGGAGTTAAATTCTCTCTAGCTGAGTTTTTGTTTTTAACTTCCGTTTGTGTTTTCATGCATTCAGCTAGCTTCTGCAATTATTTGGGTTCATGTCCTTTACCTCAAACTACTGTAGGACGGAAGGGTTGAAATGAAAGCAAGTAATGATGCTTTGGAGTCACAGTCAGAGCACAAGTTGCAAAGAGCTTCAAGTGACCATTCTGAGGATGCGAAAGAAACCGACAATAGGAATGGTGTGAAATCAAGGAACAAGTAAGCAGTCATTCTACCTTCCAGTAGTGTCTACAATGCTGTTTTCTTCTTCTTCTTCTTTTCTTTTTTTTAATGTTTTCTAGTTCATGAGATGCAAAATCCTGCATTATTAGATCTAGTGGTGTGGATTTATTTCTTTGTCCATTGACTTATTTTAAATCCACTGATAATTGATCTGTAAACGTTCTGAAAGATCAATTAAAACTGTCCTAAAAGCGTGGCATCAAGTTTACTGTAACTGCAAAAGATGAACTTTCCTGGAGTACGAATTTCCAGTAGCTTCACTTTTAATTTGGTGTCAATCTGTTAGATTTTTCTAAGCTGACACGTTAATTGATGACTGTGTTGATACATGCAACAATACTTTACTTTCATTTGTAGGCATGCTATTATGTTTTCAGATATTTTGATTATAGGATTATTTTAATGCTGTAGCATTTAGTTAATACTTCATGTTGTATTTATGTAGTAAATCCCATCCCACTTACATGTTTTGTTAATGTTCTTGATACTACTGTAGAGTTACCACATTATTATGAATTTTTTATGACAAATATTTAGTGCAATTTGGTTAAGATGGCAATACAAGCTGTGATCATGAATTTGATACACTTGATTATAGTCATGCATATCCTCTGTATTTTATTTTTCAAAATATATGAAATACTGTGTAGAATACTGTGTTTTGATTGGCATATGGACAGTAAAATTTTGGTTTGTGAGTTTACTTTTTAATTGTTTTGTATTGTACCTAAGAAGAACCAATGAACTTATTCTGTAAATTGGTACGTGGAAAGTGAGATTTCTTTTGTAAATGCTATAAGGTTGTACTTCGAGTGGTTGAGGTTGGGTTAAATTATTTGAATACTTAATAGCAAGCAAACATAGCTGCTCTCTGTCAGTGACATGCTGAGCTGGGAAGTGGCCTTTTGGTACAAAAATTTTGGTGAAAAGAAAATTTCTGAAACATTTCCACATCACCACTAACAAGAAAAGTAAAATTTCTAAAACGTCTTGGTGGACTAACAATGTGTTTAATCTCATACAGGATTTCTAGGTCTCCACATTCAGCTGGTCGTCCTTCTTTGTCTCCTAAGTAAGTGTACTGACAATCATGCTTTCTTTGTAATATTGTATTGCTTAGTTGCATGTGGAAATTGTATTAGTTTCATTTTTGTGTTCTTTCTTTTATTTACTCTTGTTTATGTTTACTGCTTTTGTAGGGCTCCCTTCAAGGTCTATTAGCAAGTCATATTCTAATACTAGAAGTTATTCAGGGTATGTTTGCTGTATGCCTACAATAGCTGACATACATTGATGATTTTCCCTTTATCTTGTATGAGAGCATATAAGGAGATGATGTGTGTTATATTCCTGTTTGATGATATGATGATTGCTTTCAATTCTTAAGAATATGTTGGCTTACATTGTATCATTGTGATTCTTAGTGAAAGAAAGAGGTCAAAGAGTGCATCTAGATCGCCAGAGGCACGGGACGCTCTGTTTCTTCAGAAAGGGTTTATTTCTCCAATAAGACGGTCTGTTACACCTCGAGGCGTTCACCTCAAGATCAATCTCTCCTATAAGGGAAGACCATCAAATTCTAGAAGATCTAGATCATCCTCTCGGCGCCGATTAGTTTCTCCTTATAGACGTAGATCACCCTCTCCCTGCGGCATCGAGATCGCCATCACCGCGACGCCGAGATCGCCATCACCCGCGGGCGCCGTAGATCGCCTTCACCCATTCTACACGCAGATCGCCTCACCGTCGCCCTCACCACCTGCCGTCGTAGGTCACCCTCACCACCGCGACGACGTAGGTCACCCTCACCACTGCAGCGACGTAGGTCACCCTCACCTGTGCGGCGGCGTAGGTCACCTTCACTTGTGCGGCGTCGTAGGTCACCCTCACCTGTGCGGCGTCGTATATCACCCTCTATAGTACGGCGCCGTATGTCTCCTTCACCTGATCGGCGCCGTGTGTCTCCCTCACCCATTCGACGTCAGTGTCTCCCTCACCCATTCGACGCCGGTGTCTCCCACCACCTACGCATTGTCTCCTTCACCTCTTCAGCAGCGTATGTCCTCCTCACTTTCATCTGGAGGAGGTATGTCTCCCTCACCTGTTCGACGTCGTGTCTCTCCTTCACTTGTTCGGCGCCGTGTATCTCCCTCACCTACTCGACGCCGTGTGTCTACATCACCTGTGCAGCGTCGATCCCAAAGATCTCCATCATCTCCTCCACATAGGAATGAATCTCCTGTGCAGCGTAGATCACCTATTGGTGATAGGAGATCAACTCCTTCGAGAAGTAGGTCTGCATCATCTTATGCACGGAGTTCTTCATCTCCTACTCGGCATGGTTCCCCTTCACCAATTCGGAGGAAATCTCCAAAGCACCAAGCCTCTTCAGTGCAGTCACCATCCAGAGAAAGAATCAGGTTAGTGTCACATGGTTATTTCTTGTAGAATAGCATTTATATCTATGACATGTGTAGATTTGTGATAATATATCATAATGAGCACTTATTATAGGTAGCTTGATGCATTTCATTGGGTTACCAGCTGACTGTTTAGCTCATTTTAGTTTGGAATCTATTGGATTGCTTTTGTAAGGTACTTGACCATATTATAACTATTTTATAAGTAACCATGTTGTAGGACACGAGAAAAACTTTCTCCTATTGCTCGTCGATCCTCTATTGAAGAAGGGAGGTATTTATTTTGGCTGCACAATTTCTTTTGCATCTTTCAATGTTATAGTCTTTATATATCAATATTGTATTGTTATATTTGTGCTTACACCTTTATTTGCTGCTTCTAATTGCTAGTCCCTACAAGGGTCCTCTTAAGCAACCAAGGGATCAATAACTTACGATGCTAATTCAGGTCCTGCAAGGAAACCAAGAGAACAGAAACTTCATCGCAACAGTAAAGAAATAAGTGAAGAGTAAGAAATTAGCTATGATATTACATCAAAATGGGATGTTTATCAAATTATCCTTGCTTTTGTCAAGTCTCGTTTGCATGCAGAATGTTTTAGACCAAAAATTTGTCTGTTCTGTTTTACTGAGTGATGCAAGATTTATATTTTGTAGGAATGAGGGGGATCAGAAACCCATAGCTTTGGACAATAGACTAAAATCGTCATCCACCAACAGCAGGCTGAAAGATTCTCCAGCAAAGGTTCATTACGGGGAAGATTATTCTCCTGAAAGATTAGCTGGCCGTAGGGCAATGGAAAATAGGATCCATCAAGATGATATGGAAGTCAGAATCAAAGACCAAAATATAGCAAGGTATGCATAACCTGTAACTCATTTTATACTGCTTATTTGATTGTGTTTCACATACACGAACCCTGTTTAGAGGCCTGATATTATATCACATACTGGCAGGGAGAAGAGGGGAATTTCTGATCGACAAAAGTCACCTACAGTGTACAGGGACTCTCTGCCAGATGAGAGGCAACAGGCATCATATCCTGGAGAAGATAGAAAATTTGACGAGAAGAATCACTCTCGATCAAAAAATAGTCGGCAACATAAATTAGAATCTGTAGACACATTGGTTGAAAAAGTTGATCATAAGAATCGAAATGGCACTTCTGGTTCTGAGGAAAGTGGTAAGCATAAACCTGGAGATAGGGGAAAGAGAAAGCATAAAAGATCAGAAAGGCAAGAACCCGCCTCAGATGATGATTACAGTTATGATTCTGAAATAGATGAGAGGAAGGAGGCCAAGAGGAGGAGGAAAGAGCAGAAGAAATTGCGGAAGGAGGAGAAACGTCGAAGACGCGAGGAGCGACGTCAGAGAAGGGATGAACGCCGTGCTGAGAAGCGGAAAGGCAAGAGTCAAAGTGATTTTTCTGCTTCAGATGGTGATAATGAAACAAGGAAGGAGTCTCACCAAAATGAGAATGAAGAGACTGAGTCTGAACAGAAGAAGCTTGAGATTGAGTTACGGAACAAGGCTCTTGAATCACTTAAAGCAAAGAAGGGCTTCAGTCACTAAATTCCCTGCTGTTCTGGAATACTAAGCTGTTATTTAATCTTTTTATCCTGCTAAGCAGTAACATTTTAGAGTTATTAGGAATATAATTTGTTTGTTTGAGTGTGCTTTAATATTTTGGTTACTATTAATGTAGTCTGTGTTTACTGCTGGCAGCTGAAATGGATAAATGAGGATTTCCTGAGCTTATCTCTTGAGTGCAACTTTTTGCAGACCTTGCTGCTAGAGTTCTGGTAATAATTGTCTTCCCTTAGTTGGGAATTTGATTTGTTGTTTTATAGGATTTTTATTCCATGAATGCGGAGGCTCTTCATTGTCTTTTTTAAGTCTTTGATATTTGATTATATGAATTTATGAATTGGGTTTTTAAATTTGCGTTATTTGCTGGTTTATGTCTTCCTTTAATAAGAGTATAATCTGGTCTGAGTGGTCGACTGGTATTTCGTTTCTGGTGACAAAATGAACCTTAATGAAGGTCTTGTTAGTTTCATTAATATGGTTGGTACTAAAATGAGCTTTCTGGTTAATTGGTAGATGACAATATTGTCTACTAGATGTGAATTGGTTGAGCAGATACATATGGAGATTCACATTGTTGTCCATCAATACAGGTGATCTTCTATTCTTTTACAGGCTCTTTTAGGAGAACAACTCAGTGTTAAGTGAATCTTCTTCACGGTGTGTAGTTGCTTGTTTCTCACTTTGTTTTTGGTTTAAACTCTATGTTTGGCAGATTGAGAGTTTTTCTGGGACTTTATTTTCTTAATTCTCCATGGTGCTCTATAGTTCTCAGACTCGTCTGGTCTTGATGTTGATATCATATGTAAAGTTTGTATGGATGGCGTAATTATGTGTGTATATGTTCCCATATAAAAAGTATAATTTTTCTTCTTTCAGAAATTTCATGGTATGTTAAATCTTCTGAACTCGGTAGGCTATATTGTTCTGTGCTTTACATTTTGTGTGCGGCATTTAATTTTAAGTGGGTAAAATCTTAAAATTGCTTGATTTGGCGACTATATAGTTTACTCTTGGAGTTCCATACATTTAGTTGGGTTGTGAATCTTGTATTATATTTCATATGAAGTTACCATTTGAATATTCATTGGCTTTGTAACTGAGCCTTAGCCAATGTTTGGAATTGGATTGGGGCAAGTATTTCAGGATACTTGGTGGGACCTAGGAATTTGGAAATTTTTTGTCATAAACACATGGAAAAGAAAACAAGCCTCACCTTTACACAGTGTATATCACCTGAGGACGTGCTTTTACTACTAACCCTAATCATAATCTGTCTCTCTGTGCTGGGTTGACGACCATGCACTGTGACTGAAAATAAGTATACAAAGTCGAAGGATCTGTGAACGTTGGCACAGCAGGGTGTTGCTGCCCGCTGCTGTTTGCTTTGTTCTTATCATCATCGTCTTGTTGGTCGTCGTTGTCACCGTGCCTGAGCCTCTGTTTCTCTGACATCTCTGGCAACGGTTGCGGTGATAGAATAAGCGGCGACAACTAAGGAATGGCTTTGGGAGTTTCAATAGAGGAACAGAAAGGGATATTGGTGCATGAAGTTGCGGTGGCGCCATGATCAAGCTTAAGAGATGCGGGAGCGTCATTCTGTAGCCTGGTTGTTGGTGGTTTCCATCCTTTGGCTTCTCTCTGCCCGTTGCTCATCTCCGCATACTTCGTCTGAAATCTGAATATAATGAATATATGCTTCAATACGGGGCTTTTCTAATACATAAAAATACCAAGCATTGGAGACTTATTTATATTCAAAACTCTTGTAGTGCGTTACTGGCTACATGCAAAATCGTTTATTGGACGGTATCCAAATAGAAAGAAAATTGGTGGTATGTTTATATAAACCCAAGAATAGGGGTTCGGTTACTAAAGTGAATGGTTGGTAATGGTTTACGTATTATCGATCTCCAAAGGAAAATCGATTTGATTGCCATTATAAATGTTTGAGACGTTGTCTTTGTGGACTTATTCTATGAACAGTTTGAGACGACGTCTTTTGTTCCACGTTGAATATTACAATAAATTTTATGCTGCCAAGAAGCATTATCAATATATACTGAGGTATAATAAAAAGAACAAAAATGTTGTCTTGCTTTGCGATACTGTCTTGATCTATTTATAAAACGTCGAATAATTAATCCAGATTGAAATTGAAGGAGAAATTTATTGAGTAGTCAACTAGCAATTAGCAAATTTAGCCCTTTTAACCACACACTAAAGTTTCACGCTTGGAAGTCAAACCACATGACACTGTATTGATGGCAACTGGTAATGTTGTACTCTACTAATCAGCTTCATTAAAAAAAAAATCAGTACGAAGAGTAGCTATCTACATAACAGTGCATGTGCTAACTAAAGGTTGATTATCACGAAAAAAGATGTTAGGGATTTTAAAATTTTCCCAAATACACTAATGGTTGTCTTCTTATCATTCATTCTAAAATTTAAAATTTAATAGATAAAATGGCAATTTTAGAGGAAAGCTATATGATCATTTGGGAATCCAAAATTCAGAATCCCAAACATTTTTCTACCTACAGATTCACAATATGTGACAAAAATTATATGTACTTAAATGGGTCTGGTCCCTTTACAATATAATCTTGTTTGTATTTAGTGGGCCATTCCTATCGGAAGATTTGTGTGGTGGTGGCATGGCAAAATGAACCTGTTTATGGTCTTTAAAAATTGAACCCAGATAGGCAGTAGCAATAGGTGTGCTGAAATATCCTAGTTTGATGTCATTTTCTAGGATGAGAAGGGCATATGAGAAAGAAAACCTCAGGTCCCCAATTTTTCCATTTTGTAGATAAACTCATTCCACGTGGCACACCTCCATTTGCCACCCTCGTATATCTCCCCATATCCAGATAATATCCGTTTCAAACTCAATTCAATTGCCACACAAGACCCTTTTGATAGAGGGAGTGTCTGGGACCCAAACTCGAACCAAAAACAGTTGGGACATAATGTGTTAATCACACAAAACCTAAAAAATCTGGGTTATTTTGATCTCATATCTCTCACCCTCCCATCAATGGCTGCAACACTCACCTCGCATTCAGTCCTCCTAACCTCCACACCAAACTCCAAACTAAACCTCAAGACCCGGAGGCTCAGAGTCTTCGCCAAAAGGGCCGGACCGTTCTCATTCGGACAACGCAACTCCGATTCCTCCGACGAAGGCGAAGCGGAGGGCAAGAAGACCAGTACCAATTCGAGTCCTTTCCGATTCGACTTCGGTAAAGTGGGCGATGTGAAGTCTTTGATACCAGTGGTGAGTAACCCATCTCCCGGTTTGTCGTTTGGGAGCTCCAGACGCAAAGACCCTGGCACCGTTTTCGTCTCCGGAGCGGCCGGTCAGGCCGGTATTCGCATAGCGCAGTCGCTTCTGCGTGAAGGTTTCTCCGTGAGAGCTGGTGTGCCTGATCTGGGAGCTGCGCAAGACTTGGCTCGTGTTGCTGTCAAATACAAGGTCAGCCTCTGGCTTCCCACACTATGAAACTCTTTGCATGGCACTATCTACGTAGACAAAGCCAAAATATGGATGTGCAAATTATTAATTATATCTAAAATGCAAAATGTTTTTGTTTAAATTTTGCTGCTTCAGATATTAAAGTTGGTGTGGTTCTTTTTTTTTTTGGGTAATTTTTTAAATCAAACATTGAGTTTAAAGCAAAACCCCTAATGTAGTAATTTAATAACAATTGAATTCAGTTGGATTTTATTTTCATGTTTAATTTTTCATCTCCAAAATGAATCGCCACCGCAGATCATATCAAATGAAGAATCAAAGCGACTCAACGCCGTTGAATCTTCCTTCCAGGATGCTGAATCCATCGCCAAAGCGATTGGAAATGCCAGCAAGGTGGTGGTGACAATTGGGCCCGCCGAAAATGGCCCCACCTCTGAAGTCACCACATCGGATGCCTTACAAGTAATCCAAGCGGCCGATCTGGCAGGGGTTGGGCACGTGGCGATAATCTATGACGGGAACACGGCGGGAACGTCAACATACAATGTACTAGATGGACTCTCTTCCTTCTTCTACAACTTCTTCTCTCGATCCCAGCCGTTGAGTGTACCTGAATTCCTTCAAAAAGTAATCGAGACCAACGTCAGCTACACGTTTATAAAGACAAGTTTGACCCATGATTATTCCCCTGAGAGTGGGTATAACGTCGTCGTATCAGCTGAAGGAAGCGCAGGTGCAATCGACTACAAAGTAATGTAATGTATGCAATAAATAAAAATTAATAAATAGTAAAAATCATCGTTATTTTAAATTCTTGACTATAATTTTCGCTTTGGTGGGTAAAATAAATTTTTCATGCACTTTTTTTTTAATCAGGTAGCCACTTCTCAAATTGCATCTCTGGTTGCCAATGTTTTTCAAACACTGCCGTGGCAGAAAATAAGGTACATTCTTTTTCATGTGTGCACCAAATGTTATATTTTTGTCTATTGCCTTTTATCATGCTGCTAATACTGCTGATTAATTGCTCAATTCCAATGTATAGTGCAAAGAAAAAAGTTGCTTCTAATAGTAGCAGACTCTGCGTTTTGCTAATTCGAAGATTGTAATGATTTGGTTTAGTGATTTACTAAGAATATAATCCAAGATTATTCATAAAATCTAATGAAAGCCATTTCCATTACTGTTCTGGGATGGCCAGGTTGTAGAAGTATTTACAGACCCATCAGCCCCCTTGAAGCCAGTGGATGGTCTTTTCAGGTAAAACCCAACATTCTTTTGCATTTGAATATATATATATATATATATATATATTTATATGCAAGCTAGTTTTTTACATTGCTTGTAATGGGGGATACCGTTATATATTTCTAATAAGTTTTTATACTTGAATGATTAATATTACTTTTCAGTGCCATCCCTGAGGATGGAAGAAGAAAAGCCTATGCAGAAAAAGTTGCCAAGGCAAAAGCAGAAGAAGAGGCAAAGATAGCAGCTGAGAAAGCTCAAGAAGCGGCTGAGGCGGCGAAGAAACTAGAAGACGAAGTGAAAAAGCTTTCTGACCAAGAAGCAAGGGCTGCTACTTTAGCTCAAGATGCTCAACTTAAAGCAGAGGCTGCAGGGGCTTCAATAGAAGGAATGTTGAGCAAAGCCAAAGGTATTGGCTCTGGCTTCTCTTGGGATAAACTCAGCGCACAGCTTGCTTCCAGCGTTCAAACTAAGCCCAAGGAAACGCCCAAAGTTCAGGTAGCCACTGTGAGAGGACAGGCAAAGGCTCGGGCGTTGCCACCATTGAAAGCTATTGTCAAGCAAACAGGTGCTCGGTTTGGTGCTTCTTCGAAACCCCCCAAGGAGGAGCCGAAACCCAAAGGAAAACAGACCAATGTGGAGAAGAGGAAGGTATTGGGTGGGTTGTTTACACAAGAAACTATATACGTTGATGAGGATTGATGAGGGAGTTAATATTATTTATGTGTATTTTGTTGATAGGCATGGGTTTAATCTTATGAGTTTAATTCGGCAAAAAGGCTTTAACTGATTATTATTCTCAAGTCTTTCAATAATCATTTCCACGCAAAATGTATTATTAATTCTGGATAATGTTGTAAAATTTTTAAGATCGATGAATGCTAGCTGTTAATTAATGAGCTTGATGAAGTTGATCAGCTGTCATATATGCAACATCGATCTCAAACTCATCAATATATCACCTAAACTTAGTTAACACAAACAGATGGTTCGATTTGTACGTAGAATATGCGTACTTTATGATATGGTCAGCTCCAAGGACTTTGAAACACAAAGATAGCAGCAGCAGCAGCAACAACAACAACATGATGACAAGAAAATAATAACAATGAAAACAACAATTAAACTATAACGACAAACTTATTAATAGTAAACATGCATCATGCATGCATGATAAACCAGCAAATATGAGAGTTTCATTCTGTGCGTACAAATATGTATCTATAGTATTTATATGCGAAACTGTCAAGAAACTTCAATTTTAAAAATTCACATAAAACTGAAGTTAATAAAGTAAAAAGGTACATCAAAACAAGTTAAAGTACATAGAGAGATCACACGCATGATGCATAGATATAGCTGGCTTGATCGATCACATCCTTGTAACATATGTGTGTATATAAGTGTAAATGTATATATATATGTATGTATCTAAAATATAAAATATATGCTGAAGAGAAAATAAGAAAAATTAAAAGAATGAGAGATGATAACAATTCATGAGGAGGAATTGCATGCATTAAAAAGTATTAATTAATTAAACGATATTCACCTTAATTAGTTTCTATGACATTTAGGCTAGTCAAAGAAAAAAAACTTATCAATTAGTTAAGTTTCTAAGGCGAGGATAGACAACGTACATCAGAAAATATATAAAAGAGTTGGTGCCAAAAAAGTTTACTAGCTAAACAATATATCCATCATTGGAAGTGTCGTAAACTATGCACAAAAAGTGGTCAGTGTTTAGAAGTTTCAAACACTAAAAGATTGATGAACCAATTATGATTAATGTAAATCAGTTCAAGTATTCTTTATAAAACAATATAGATAACCATAAATTATTATATGTATAACTTGATGACCCGAAATAAGAAATATATATAAGACTGAAACCATGAAGACAATACGTAGTACGAGCCAAATTCAATGATATAAAGAGACAATTTCAAATGACAAAAATATATATGCTCACATATTCTCCGAGAATTCATTTATTTTTATCAATAATACAATATATTTCCACAAAAAATAAAAATAAAGGTCCAATATATACTGTGCATTACACATTCATGTCCAATTTCTACTGATCAGCTACGTCGTACGTTGATGCTACTGAAAGTAAGAATAATGCAGAGACATCCACACCCCCACTAAAATTTGATCGTTTTAGGTAATTTAGCCATCGATATTTCAGTTCATACACATGGATCATGAAGTTGCCTCTAGTTTATCCAAAATAAATAAATAAATACCAGAAACATAATTAGGACAAAAGGAATTAAAATGAAGGATTAATAAAACAATAATTAAATAGTTATTACGTGATCCTTGTTGCAGAAGCTTAAATTGCCAAGTGCGTGAAATTGAAGACACATGCAAGCTAGTTACATATACAAACCTCGGTTAATTTCCAGTTTCCACATATGAAATCTCTATCCCATATTCCTATATATATATATATATATATATATACATATAAACACACACACCTCTAATATCAATATTAACTCAAGGCCGTTGTTGAAGTACTTAATTTTCCTGCAGGACTGGAGCACTTAAATTTGCCTTCAATTAGTCCTAGAGCTAGGGAAAATAATAATAGCATGTGTAAGAGTGCTTAGTTCTTACATATATAGTTTTAGAATTTGCTATTTGAACCATATTGTATTGATTGAATTCTACAATCAATACAGTACCATACATGATCATCAATACCAAAAGATATAATTAGTTTTTGGTAAATGTATAGTTAGTTTTAGAAGTGAAGTTCCTATTTTATTTTCTTCTGTTGATTTAAGTTGTAATCTTTTTCCTTTAAGCTTGTTAGACGTTGTTATTCAAGGCCATTGTACTGAAGGTCTTCAGTTGTAAGCCTTTTTGCTTCTTTTTGTGCTTAATGCAAGTATTATTCACCAAAAAAAATACCTAAGTAACTATACCATATATATGCATAAGCATGAATCTAAAATTTATTAATTCACTATATATTCCATTAAAAATAAACATGTACTTCATAGATATATAGTACTTCATAGTTCTTCCACACAAAAAATGGAATTACAAACCATACAACAATTATATATGTATCAGAAAAAATAAACAAATATAATCAATGGAAAAGATAGAAAAAAGATTAAATACCATCAAATTTGTGTATAACATCTTCAAATTTACTAAAAGAACTTTCTGGTACCAATTGCCGGCGGAGACGTGTCCTGAGGCTCAGGCCCCAGTCTAAGCTCAAGGTCTAACTCTGAACCAGACGACGAGCTTGATGATGATAAACCCTTTTCAATGTTTACGTGATCAACCAAATGATGATTATGATCAGCGGCCGGCTTTTGATCTTTATGATGATCAGGAGGTGTTTCAGCAAACAATGGAAGTTGGTGGACAAGTTGATGATCTCCAACACGGTTTTGATCAGCCGCCCTGATGAGACTAGTGTTAGCATGATGATCAGTAGCAGCAGCTTCACTAGTAAGAAACCATGGCCACCTTGGTATTGTTGGCTTGGGTTCCAAAGGGATCGGAGAGTTCGAGGTAGACATCTTTGGGATATCCAAATTAGGTTGTTGATGTTGCTGCTGTTGTTGTGGTGGTGGTGGTGGTGGAGTTTCATTGATAGCAACATTAGAGGAGGCTTGCCTGAGTTTGGCTTTGTCTTTGCGGTGGATATTCATGTGTCCTCCTAAAGCTTGAGCATTAGAGAATCCTCTTTACAGAAATTGCACTCATAGGATCTTATTGATGCTAATTGGCTTCCACCACCACCACCACTTTGTTGCTGATGATCATCATGGTCTGAATTTTCTTTTTCTGGGTTTGGCTGCTCTAACTCCATTGGAACTATTGCCAAGAAAAGAGAGAGAGAAATATGAGTCAACTAGGTGGTAGTGATCGATATGAAGGAGGTGTTTATTGAAAGAGACGAGGGTTTTGTAAAGGCCTGCCTTCTAGACCAATTAATGACCTGTAAATTACTTATGTCTTATAATTTTAATTCAGCCAATGCAAAAGGACAGAATAAGTATAAGCCTGAAACTTAGTCATTGTAAATTAGACTTGCACTTGTATATAACCTTTTTTTATTTTTTTTCATAAAAAAAGGTTAAATATTCTAGTATCATCTTGTTTTATATAGTTGTTTATTTTAACCTTGTTTTGGATTTTGTTGTATTATGGTGGAATCTTATACACGTAGTACATTAGTAAAAATCAATGCACAACATGTTTTATATAAATAAATAAAAACACCCTTGTCTTCCCCTTATTTATTCCTTCTTTATCAAGACATGCATGAATTTGAAATATAGCTCTCCACCTTCTTCGTTTTTAATTAAATAATTTTTATATATATATATATATATAATTATACATATATATATATATATATATATATGCATGCTGCTTTGGTATGGTTAAAAGGACATATGGGGTTGAAATAAATCACAATCAGACTGGCCAACCAGATGATAAAAGAGAGCATTTCTTAATTTAAAGGTTTAAAATTGTACAAATTAACTAGAGGTCGCTACATTAATTATATTATACATATATAGGTTGCTTTTGATCAGTAATATTCGAGCTGGTATGAGTTTCATGAGAATAATAGGATCAGAATCTCTTTCACTTGATTAATTTGCATATGATAGATTAAGAGTAGACTGAACTAATTTCTCAGGATTCACTTAATTAATTATAAAATAATACTTAATTTAATTAAGTAGTTAGGAAAACACACACATAAACAGATTAATTAGTTTAGCGAAATTTCTGTTTCAGATACTGACATATGTATTCACCCCCTATGTCAATTAATTATATAATTACACTTAAAGAAGGAAAAACACACACATACATAAAGACTAGTTTAATTAGCCACATTTCTTTTCCTATTGTTTATAGATAATTAAATAATTTGCTATATATTCTAGCTTCCTTCCACCAATATTAGCCAAAACATATACATACAATCGTATGTTCTCCTACGAAACTTCCAAAGGAAAAAAAAAACTAATAAAGTAATGAAAATTAATTAGGATTAATGAAATAGCTACTACTACCATATACGTAATACATATTAATTTTTTATATTTATATATATGTTCTCAAATTCCTTCTCCTGCAAGTTCAACTTTTGTTTTATACTCAAATGTCAAGAAATTAATCCCAATATCCACATGAAGACCTCTGTGACAAACTTTTCGAAAACATCATCTTAAGTTTGGTTGATTCTAACAATATTATGTATTATATGCATCATTGCCAACCATGCATATACTAAGTTTATTTTTACTTTCTTGGCCGTCCAATTGCAAATCCACAGTTTGATCCGGTTGACAGCCAGTAGTGGAATTTCTTTGGTAAGACATTCAGCAAACGGTGTGCTTTGGTCATCATCTTCGCATATATGGCCAAAAATTCCAGCAAAAATGAGAGAGAGTCAAAAATAAATAAAAATGCCTGGCAAAGTTTTTACATGGATGTTTAGGAGCCAACTACACCACTTCGTTGGGCCCATATATCTTTGCCGCTTGGAAGCTTTTTTGGGTAAAATTGCCACTTGGAAGCTTGGTTGTCTAAGTGGTACTTATATATAAATGTAGTCATTATAAACACCAACATCACCAAAAAATGCGTCTTTTAATTTTAACTCCGTTTTATGTTCAAAACTTGGATCTGATCGAAAACAATTTTCCGTTTTTCCTGTTAAAACTTGATCAGAAAATAATATTCACATATGAGCGATTCAATTGTAAAATGGAAAATTTCAAAAAATTATTTTTCAATTAGTTATAAGAATAAAAGAAATAAGGAAGAAAAAAGCTTGTGTAAAAAGAAACTTAGAATAAATTTTAATTAACAAACTTTGTTTGTATTTTAACACTTAAAAAACATTTAATAGCTTTTAATTGAAATTTATTGCTTCTAGGCCTTTTCTTTTTTCTTTGTTTCTTTTATTAAATTTATTCTCCAACGTGTATAATTTTTCTAAAATTTTCTCATATTTTACACAATTTAGTACTATTCATACATGTTGTTCACACATAACACCGCTGGCGAGGCTAATGTTTATAAGCGGATCTTTTTGACTGTGTCCGAAGTTTTTAACATGAAAATAAAGCAAAAGCTGAACTTGTTTTGATATCGTGAAGTTTTGAAGCGATGAAAAGCGGAGAAAGCGTTTTGTGTGAAGTTTTTGAACTGAAAGCGGCAAAATTAATTTTGGTAGCGTATTTAAGTAAGCTTATATAGTATATATATATATATATTATATACACACAGTAAACCGTGTAAACCAATATATACAACAACCCAAAGTTTTTGGTTTTTAATGTCCCTGTGATTAACCACGACATGATGAGTAGAAGTCATCCTGTTTAATTTCGACTGTGCATCATCAATCAGATTTTTCTAGAGCTCCATTTCTTTTTTATTTTTAGTAACAAAAAAATGCTCCGATATGTATTTCATTAGCTTAGAACATAAGTAGTTAAAATTTTTCTACTAAGCTTTGTAGCTTAAGATTTTATTTATGAAGAATTTTATTAATGGATAAGACTTGAATTTCATTTTTAATATATAAAATTTTTTTAAAAAAAAATACATTTTATGTATGAGATATTGAGAGAGCTTTTTACATATTATTATAATTATTGATTGATAATTAAAAGTTGATAATATATATGTATACAAGAACTTACGTACATAATTAATTAATTAATGTAGTATGCTATTAATATTAATAGGATAATTAAGGGTGTCTTTCTCACTGTTTTTATATGTATCTATATAAGGGTTTTATACAGTATTATAATCAATTGCAGTACTAATGACAAAAGTGTTTACTTGAAATAATGGAAGGCGAAATTAATTATAGATAAGTGAAAACCCATTCATATATATATATAAGGAAAAAAAAGATTGTAATAGTTAATTAGGTTGAAATTCAAAATTATTATTTTTTGGGTTTTTTTAATTAGATGATGAGGAACAGTGTGGAGGTCCAACTAACATAATGCAACTTGAAAGAAAAACTTTGCAGTGTAATTAATTAATTACTTCTGCATTTGCATTGTTTTTGGGTTTTTTTTTATGCTAATTATGCTTATTATGTTAGTTGTTAGTATATAATTAGGCAGTTAGGCACTACTCATTAATATTAAAACCCTAATTTAAATAGAAAAATGCCACGTCGTCCGTTGGACGGTTTTGTCGACGTATTAGCTCAAGGAACACCATGTCGTTGTCGTTTCACCAGAAGAAGAAAAACGAAGTCTTTGCTCCTGATGCGGCTCTCATGAGTTTTCACGGTATGTCTCAGACACTTATTCCATCTTCTCCGTCATCACTCTGTTCCTCTTCGTCTTCTTCTTCTTCTTCTTCTACGTCATGTTGGTCGTGTTCAATTTTTCTCAAACACCAAAGCCCTTCTTCTTTCCGAAGCCACACCATTTCCAATCCAACTATTTCTTTCTTTAAGCACCCAATATCACTCACCCACATTAACCTCTCTGCCAATGGACCACTTGGATCCTCAATAATACCCATTCGAAGAAACTTGTCGCATTCCACCGCTAATACTAACAGGTGGTCTCTCACTGGAATGACAGCCCTAGTAACTGGTGGCACTCGTGGAATCGGGTACACCTCCATATATGTACGTTTATCTATTAATTAATTTCTCTTATTTATTTGGAGAAGTTGTTTGTGAATTTTGATTGATTTTTGTGATTTTTTAGCTGCGATCGTGGAGGAACTGTTGGCGCTTGGGGCCAGAGTTCATACTTGTTGTAGAAATGTAGGTGAACTAGATACTTGCTTGCAGGATTGGAAAGCATTGGGTTTTGGGATTACTGGGTCAGTTTGTGATGTGTCGAAAAGAGCCCAGAGAGAGGAGCTAATGGAGACTGTGTCCCCTTTGTTTCATGGGAAACTAAACATCCTTGTAAGTTCCTCTTTTCCCATCTTACCTGCATTTAATGGGTATGCGCATGTTCTACTTTCAGGACGATTATTTGTTTATATATTTGGCATCATTATTCAGCAACCAGGTTCCTGAATCGACTGAGGGGCAAAAAAAAACTTTCATGTGCTAAATTTGTTCTCGTTCGAAACTTAAACAAGCTTATTTAGATCTTAGAGAATTTCAATTATCAATCTTTGGAAGAAGTTCCAAGCATAGAGCCTGCTACTTATAGTACAGTTGTGAATTTTTTATGGTATTGGAATTCCTGGTTGATAGCTTATGGAATGAAGCTAAATTATTTATGTCTGCCCAAAACTGCATAACTTTATGGTTGTGTTATCGTTGACTAGCATCTACCTTTGGAACATACATCAGGGCAATGAAGTTCGTTTAATTTGTTTTCCACTTGGTTTATGCTTAGAAAAGCTCAGATGCATTGCTTTGGAACTGCTCTTTTGCAGATAAATAATGTGGGGATTAATATACGGAAACCGATGGTAGAGTTCACAGATGAAGAATTTTTCTGCTCTTGTGGCCACCAATTTTGAATCAGTTTTTCATTTATGCCAACTTGCTCATCCACTACTTAAAGCATCAGGAGAAGGAAGTGTTGTATTCATCTCTTCAGTTTCAAGCTTTGTCTCTCTGAAGTCTATGTCTGTTCTGGGAGCAACTAAAGGTAATTAGTTGTTTGAAATACTTTTTGATTGTTTTCATTGGATATGGGCTAGAAGATTTTATGAAAAAGTTCTGATCTTTATGTTTATCTTTCATTATTAGGAGCAATCAATCAACTTACAAGGAATTTGGCTTGTGAGTGGTCAAAAGACAACATAAGGAGTAATGCCGCGGGCACCTTGGTATATCAAAACCTCCATGGCGGAGCAGGTTACTATACTTCTTCCTGTCTGATGTTATCTTATTGCTTCAATAGAAACTGTTTCACTTTTGCTGCATTATAAAATAGTAGCAAGGAACATTCTATGCTATTTCTTTTCATCGGCAATTTTTGTTTACCATTTAACATGCATATGAGCATATCTGATCCACTAGCTGTACAATTTCAAAGCTAAAGCTTCTCTGACCTCATATGAAAATTCATTGAGCTTGATAAGTTTAGGACATCCATTTGATACATGGAATGTGACAATATTGAAATTTGATCTTTCAATATAATGTCAAACTAAGATGAAGTCTGTGCCATGCACGGTAGTTTAGTATACTGGAGTTTACTTATGGCGAAACTTCTAAGTTAAAGAAGTTTGTGTGTAGAGTTTCTGTAAGTTTTCTATGGAGTAATCTTGAGTTTCTCTATGTTCTAGGTGCTCAATAACAAAGAATATGTAGAAGAGGTATATTCTCGAACTCCTCTTGGGCGTCTAGGAGATCCAACAGAGGTCTCATCTCTTGTGGCGTTCCTTTGCTTGCCTGCAGCATCTTACATCACTGGCCAGGTTATATGTGTAGATGGGGGCATGTCTGTGAATGGTTTTGACCCTAGGCATAACTAGAAGCTATATAAGTATTTCTCAGTCTTCCTCTTTTTCTCGCTCTTCCTCCAACCCCATAAGTAAGGATGTACTACTCGTTCTAGTTGGCGAGGACAATGTTTGACGTATAGAGGGGCAGGTTGGCAAAACTTCACCTGACTTCAGTCAAGCTTTTGCCCTGCCCTGTTAGGGGCTCTGTAGTTCTTAAGAGAACTCAAAAACTGCTGTGATAGCTCTAATTGTTGTAATATTGCTCTTCTCTGTTTTTAATAGATGATTATCTGTATGCCATTCTCAATTGTGTTACTTTTATTTTATTTCTAATGCTTTGTAATCATGAAATAATTCAGAGTTAAAAACAGAGAAGATAGAAAAATACAAACGTAAGAGTTTTGTGTTAACTTACAGTCTCTATAGAAATTTAATTAGCTTATTAGTTTTAGAGAAGATATGGGTATAAGGTCATATGGTACGTTTTAGATCTTTTGTCATTAGTACTTTTCCTCCAAGTACTCTAAAAAATTCATTTTCT
>CM017582.2:18281701-18398263 GCA_007844105.2 Rhamnella rubrinervis | reverse complement strand
TGTAATGTTTAAATAAAAGAAAGAAAAAGGTGGATTGTATTTCTTTCATAGAATTGCTTTTGCTGCTGATGATTATTACATAGTGTTCATGGGCTAGAATGTTTTCTAAGATTGTATAGTGGGGAGTTCCTCGTTTGATTTCCTCAAGGAAAAAAATCGAGGAGATACATGTCCCTGCACACATGAAGCTACTGGCGAAGTTATACAAGATGGCTTATTAATTAAATCATGTATATAAATTTATATATTAAACATGTACGCACGTAATATATATATATATATATATATAGAGAGAGAGAGAGAGAGAGATTTACAAATCTCTTTAAGCTAAACGAGGACTAACACCAAGAACAGGGAAGCAGACTATTAAAAATGGGTGGGGAATGGCGGCAGCTCACACGGTGTAAGCTTGCTGAATTGTGTCAATGTCGAGCCCCTTATCTCTCACCACCGACTCTACATGCCCTTTCAGTGTACGCAGTTCTCTTAGTCTGCAACCAATTCATTATTAAAACCACTTGCGTAATTGCATCTATTTCACATGCAACAAGAAGTTCCTGCTAAGTAAAACAGTTTACCTCGCAATCTCAGCTCGTCTTTTGCCTCTTCTGCCATCTGATTAAGCTCTGTGTAATTAGTTCTGTCCGTGAACATCTTGGTCTCTGGTGGGTGCAGTCCATGGAGAGTCCTCTGTGCATGTGCCCATTTCAGTTCGCGTTCTTCTTTACCGAAATCCTTTTCCTTGTAAAAGCAATCTGCAAAATGTGGAAAATTCAACAAAATGAGTCCGCGAGTATCTCTTCGAAAAACATTACTGAACGAAGGGCAGTGTTGCTATATATTTGTACCCTTTGCTCGATAACGAGATCCCAAGCTCTCCCGCTTAGCGCATATCTGATGATGAATTTGATAAAAAGTGGGAAATAGAAGATGAGGTTGTATAGCCAAACCACACCAGCCCAAC
This sequence comes from Rhamnella rubrinervis, assembly GCA_007844105.2. Lineage (NCBI taxonomy): Eukaryota > Viridiplantae > Streptophyta > Magnoliopsida > Rosales > Rhamnaceae > Rhamnella > Rhamnella rubrinervis. The sequence goes on along the minus strand of CM017582.2, from coordinate 18,397,299 downwards.
CCCATCCAATCCCTCAACAGCAGCAAAACTCCAGTTTGCATAGACAGCAATCAGAGTAGCAATCTGCTCACCACCATCAACGATTCACCAAATCAAATGCATATTTAACCACAAAGTTGGAAGGCACTGCAGATTAGTCTTAAGAGAAAATCAGCGGTCACTCACCAGCTGCGCTATAACAAAAGCTCCTACTAGTAACAAACCAGGACGCTCAACAAAAGACCAACTTCTGGCTCGTGTCACGAATATCAGAGCTTGACTGATTGTACTCACTTGCAGGTATACTGCAGAAGCAAGTTTTCTAATGTCATCTTCATCCTTTCCTGAAGGCTTGAGACCCCAAATGTACGCTGAAAATTACACACAAGTGTCAGTCCAAGCAGCATACCCAGTTTACATTTTAATCACATAACAGGAAAACAAAAGTGTGAAAGCTCATGTCTAAAAGAGATGTTACATCCCCATGTTGTCTTTGTATTTGGTCAAGATTTATGCAATGTAAGAAATAATTTTACTTACAGGAAAGAAGTCTGTCTTGTATGCAGCCCAGAAGAAGATGACTGTCATCCAGCCAAGTAACCACCAAGAATAATTCCAGTTGTAAATATCTCAGCCAGTTTCCAGCTGTCTGGCAGAGGAGATGGTTTCACTCTATCCTTCGATATCGTCATAATGGTACCTGGCATTCCAGATACCTTGTCATTAGTAGTTAAATTCGAAGTCATTTGAGTTTGAGATAAACAGAGGCGGGTTGGGGTGGATTTTGTAAAATTGGATAGGAAAGGACAACTAGAGTGTTTTCTCATTTATAATTGAGTAATAAAAGGCTACAAGGAGGGGTATATATACGCAGGAAGTGGAAGAAGAATACAAACCGTCATTAAGGATAGCAATAATTAGAACCATGAAAGGTGGGAAGTCAAACTGCCATATGAGAGCCAATAACATGAAACCGAGCTGTCACACAAGAAATGAAATCGCACAGTTCAAAGTCAGATAATAGAAGCTACAAGGAGAATAGCTCATATAGATTATATTGAAATCATAACTTACCACAATACGGATTGTAATGGAAACAGCATAAATCTGCAACAAGAAATATAACCTATTTATGTGCATAATACAATATAATAATTATCATTTATCACTTCCTGTGACAACAATAACCATGAGTAGTCCAAGGACCCACTAGCCTTTCCGTGAACCCCAAACCATCCCATAATTTTACCTCTACCATCACCTAATCATATATGAATTAACGTCTTCTCACCCCATACAAGTACTAGCTTGACTTATCTGTAGAAGCTTAAATACCATAGTAATGCTTCCTGATGTGAATTGGCTTTCAGTCGGATTTAGTGAGGGAAAGTTGGTCAAATACAGCCGCACTCACAAAGAGCTCATCATTACTGTATAATTTCTACGGACATTAGAAGGTAGTGTCTTAACTATCAGAGACCATACTCACTGTGTAATTTTTCATTCTCTGAAATATGGCACGGCTAGTCAGGACAGCACTTATGATAACACTCAAGCCAGGTTCTGTCAGGACAATGTCAGAAGCACTACGAGCTGCGTCAGTTGCATCCGCAACAGCTATGCCAATATCAGCCTTTTAAGAGCCGGAGCATCATTGACTCCATCACCAGTCATTCCACATATATGTTTTCTGGCTTGCAATCGTTTCACAATTTCATATTTGTGCTCTGCACCAATAAGGCCAGTTAATAAATCCTGACTGAAAAATCATTTGCACAAAAGTTATAAATCACTGCTGTTGGTCACTCCCACCGGAGTATAGGGATCAATCATCCTGTCATTTAGTAGCCAAAGAATCTGTAATGAAACTTGAGCATGGCTAAATGATAGCCATTCTATCACTAATTTCAGATACTTAACATCTGTTCATCAAATATATATAGTACCAGGAAAACACCAGCAAATCCGTCAGCCTTTTCGATCAACTCATCAACTGGCAAAGCAGCAATTGACTCATCCTTCTGTTGTCCTAATAAAGCAGATGAAGGATACATGTTGGTTCCCATTCCCAAACGCCGTCCTGTTTCCTTTCCTATTGCAAGTTGATCACCTAATGGAGATTAAAAAGGTCAAGCAGATGGCATATCAATCCAAACAATTAGAAGGGGAAAAGAAAATGGGCAAAACTGTAGGACAGAGGTACAAGAAACAATATTGTAAATGTGATCATTAATCAAGATCATCAATCATTCTCGACGCTCAAAGGTAGTAAGAAATGATTCAAATGAGTATTCCACCTTCATAAATATTTTGAGCTTATACTGTCCTAGTGAAAATTTGTGCAAGCAACATTATGTTTGAGTTAGCAGAAACAAAGGGCAATGGAACCAACTTCATCAGCATTATAAAATTATAATATTACTTCAACTTGAACTCTATGCTATCACTGAATAAATTGGGAAGTATCTCCTGGAGAACTGCAGCCCACTACCATTAGTGCAACATATGAACTCTGCCTAATAAGGAGAGGAAAAAGTCATCATACTTTAAGCAAGAGCCACTAGCAGAATATGTATAACTACCTAAATAAAAGCAGCAGAATCTTGACCAAGCATCCAACCACAAAATAGCAGTGGCATCATATGAAAAGGAGACACACCTGTGATCATCTTAACATTTACCCCAAGATTTAACGCCCTTCGAATAGTCTCTGCGCTATCATGTCTAGGTGGATCAAACAGCGGCATAAGGCCAATAAATTGCCAAGGTCCTCCTTGGCTCTCCTTCCTTCCATCTGGAACTTCCTGTGAATTATATATGGTGAAAATGTGAAACAGAGCAAGAAGTCTCTTAAACGAGAGAGAGAGAGAGAGAGTGTGTGTGTGTGTTCTATAGAACTACAATAAGAACTTGAAATTACACTACGTGAGCTTATTACCTGGTAAGCTACTGCAAGGGATCGTAAACCTCGCTCTGCAAACTTATCAATCACAGCATGAACCCTACGCTCTATCTCTGATTTATTGTGTACAAGATTCAAAATCTAACAATCAAGCCACGGGCATGAATTACTTCAAATAGCATTAGAACCATCAGAATTGACCAACAGTAGCGGACAATCATACCTGCTCTGGTGCACCTTTGCTGACGCGGTTCATTTTATCTCCATTGTCAATATAAGTCAGAGCTGTCCGCTTATCTGTCGGATTAAATGGAAGGAAGTGAACCTCTTGAATACCAGCTCGAGCCTAATAGTTTGTCAAAGCAGTAGAAAATTAAGAATAACACAAGAAACACAAACCCAGATGTAATATTAAAGAGAATTCTCATTGTTAATTTCAATGTCATCTTATGTATCAAAAGTCAGCAGTAAGAACGAATGATCAGTAACAAACAAGAGAAATACTATCACCGATCAACATACCTCCTTTGGATCAGCCAACATCCCCACTATAGCAGCATCTATTGCATCTTGATTTTCCGTGCGGGAAGCACGAGCTGCCATCAGAACAACAGCATCTGCATCTACTCCTTTAACAAAGACCTAACAACAATTTGAGAAAACGTTGGCACAGAACCTCAAAAAGTTATAAAAGCAATAACCAGTTCCAGAACCAACCTCTATTAGATTTTTGTCAACTGTAAGTTTATTTAATGTCAGAGTCCCAGTTTTATCACTGCACAGAACATCCATGCCCGCCATTTCTTCTATTGCAGTCATTCTTTTAGTGATTGCTCCTGCAAAATTTATTCAAAAGTACTCATGTATAAACCATGAATAGATAGATGAACAAGCTAGCTTACAACATTGCAATCTCATATTAACAACCTGCTCTGATAAACGATGTGAACCGATTGCCATTGTCACAGACAAAACAGTGGGCATAGCAATAGGAATTCCTCCAATAAGTAGAACCAGAAGATTGTCAATCCCTGGGCGGTATTTCCGATGCTGAATAGGGTACATGACAACAATCTCTATGCTCATCCCCACAGCAATAGAACAGATACAGAAATTCCCAATGGCAGTCAAGACCTGATTAAGAGGACGAAATAGGAATCATCAACAGAGATTCAAAAACAAGAACATATCTGAAAGGAGAAGTCAAAAGGAAAGGTAATGCAGATTATTAAAGGCCATGATCACTAAAGTGCATATGACCACACAGTTATCAGTAAAAGAAATTAAGAAAAGAACATAAGCAGATATACTAATGTATGCCCATTTCATAAGTTTCTTTGTGCAAAAATTTGCATATTTTACCTTCTGAAAGTGTCCCTGTTGATTTGTGCTATCCACAAGGTGAGCAGCCTTCCCAAAAGGTATGAACACCAGTAGCAATAACTACTGCTTCAATCTCTCCTTGTTTGCATGTGGACCCCGAATACACACCGTCACCCGGGCCCCTTGTCACTGGAAGGGACTCACCGGTGAGGGCTGACTGCAATTACCAAATAGACTTATTTTAAGTGAACCAGCTCAATGTATTCAATTTGACATAAATTCAGTCACCAAAATACTCGTCAAAGAACCTGATCAATTTTTAATGGATCTCCATCAAGAAGACGAGAATCTGCAGGAATAATGTCCCCAAGCTTGATACTTATTATATCACCAGGAACAAGAATGGATGCATCCTCCTCAATCCATTTCCCATCTCGAAGGACCTGAGACAATGTTAGTATGGTCATCAAATCAACTTGTATTCTCTTGATACTTTTCATGAAAAAAGTCAAAACGAATTCATGTACAACTATAAACAACTTGACGTTCAAACACCAAAGCCAACCCAAGCGCGGGCTATTCTATTCAATACCTTGGCTTTGGGGCAAGATGTGCCATGAGAGCAGCAGCAGCATTACCAGCATTGTTCTCCTCTATGAAACTTATAGTTGAATTGATAAGAAGCAGAGTAATAATCCCAACAAAATCTTGCCAATCAGGAGGTTTTCCCTGAAAATGAAATTTTCATATATTAAAATCGATTCATTACAAACCTAAAGATATAAAACGAATCACGTGGCTAGTGTAAATACGTGGCTTTTATGTTAGCATAAATACCGTTGACAATATTCTATCTCTCCCTCTCTCCTAGACCATAATATGCATATCAAAACCAACCTCTTAACAGCTTAATCTTTTGAAACAGTGATAATTTAATATAGTATCAGACCTTTAAATTCTAAACACCTAGATTCAAATCTCACCACGTTACATTTACCACCCATCAAAATGAATTAACACTTATAGGGACCAAAACTGGCCTACGAGTACAGGAATGTTGACAATATTCTATCTCTCCCTCTCCCTAAAGCATGATATACATATAAACTCACCCTAACAGAGATCAGTGGTGGGGCGGGAGGGAGGTATAAAATGCAATAATACTCCAAACGAGAGAGGAAAGAAAAAAGTACTCACTCCTCCGTTGGCTAGTGCAATGGCCATGATAGCTGCAGCTTCCATCACCCATGATAGAGGGTTCCACATAAACCCCAAGAACTTCAAAACTTACTCTCCTGTGAAACCCATTACCCCAAAACATCAAAAACACTGAAACCATACGGCGGTTAAAATAATGACAGGAAATTCAACAAATATAAAGTTTTTTATTTTTTGTTATTTTTATGAAAAAAAAAAAAGGAAGCTTAACTCTATGCTCGATAAACAGAGGAAGGAAATTCCTTGTACAACTAAAGATGAACTTTATACGAATAATATTACCTTCTTCTCTTCAAGCTTGTTGTGCCCAAAATGGCCAACCTTGCTGCGCAGCCTCCGATGTGAGGCCATGCTTATCACACCTCAACGTCTGAAAACCTCTTCAAGCGGCACGTTCTCCTGCAATTGAAGTTTCAAGCTCATCACAAACGCAGAAACCAAAACACAAAACACCAAAACCAAATAATCAAAAAGCAAAACAAGTGTATATCGAAAAGGAAAACAGAAAACAGAGAGATGAAATGCTCTGTTTTAGTACCAAATCCACAGCTTCCTTCAGCACGGCATCCAAAGTTTCAGCTTTGTCATCCATCTCGACCCAGTAATTTGTATGTGCTAAAGAAAAAGAGAGAGTAGAGTCTTATATAAGCATAATAGGACTCAAAGAAACCAAAAAAAAAAAAGCTTGTTCTTTCTCCCTGAGCTCTGTGCATACCCTGTTTCTTTTACTTAGCTTTCTCTCTCTACCTTCTCTCCCTGTAAAATCTAAAAGTGGCAGCTTTCTGGGCACGATTGTCTTTTGGTGCTGATTAGCAGCTCAAAGAAAGATCTTGTACTTGGTGGGTACAATCTGCTTCCATTAAAATCCCCTGTATTTTTTTTAATATAATATAAATCAATTTTCTTGGGAGAGAATAATTGAGACACTTACGTAGTTGTAGTTGTAGCGTCGTGCACTTGTTTGGTGTTTGTATTTGGCGGGTACTCTTTCTCGCTGACCATGACAGGATTGTCCTGGAGGATGCCTAATTAATATTTTTCTTCAAAATAAATATTAATATTCTAACTCTATAAATATTATTGCTCGACGGGTAAAGGACAATGACACCACTACAAAATAAATTCGGACAAGTTCTGCGTAATACTAATTAGAGATTTATTACAATATAAAATGTGAAACAATATCTGTTTGAATTATATATTAATATATATATATATATATATATATATTACAAATACTATATTATATTGTATTTAGATTTTTCAACTTTTAATAAATTATTAGATGGGGGAACATGTCTATTATTAAACTTATAATGAATAAAAAAATTTGCTCACGCACACAGGATGTGGCCTGGTGCTTAGCAGTAAGAAAATATATCGAATTCTCGTATTAATTTATCGTATTAATTTATGAGAATTATAGTTTGAATTTTAATAAATTTATGTTAAAATTATTAAAATAGTAAATTTACTGTTCTAAACTCCTATAATATTGTAAAATTAAAGCATTTTAACTAATGATTCTTATATTAAAAATCTTCTATGGTATCAAAAATTAAAAATTTGCCCATGACTTTCTTTTTCTAGAAGCAAAGTAAGTTTCAAAGTAAGACTATATTATATTATATTTAGATTTTTCAACTTTTAATAAATTATTAGACCACGGGAACATGTCTATTATTAAATTTATAATAAATAAAAAAATTTGCCCATTCATACAGGGTGTGGCCTAGTGCTCAGCAATAAAAAAGGATATCAAATTCTCATATTAATTTATGGGAATTATAGTTCAAATTTTAATAAAATTTTATTAAAATTATTAAAATAATAATTTTATTATTTTAAACTCTTATAATATTATAAAATTGAAGTATTTTAACTAATGATAAAAATTTGCCCATGACTTTCTTTTTCTAGAAGCAAAGTAAGTTTTTTGGTACCAATCAAGTTTAAACACAAAATGGTAAAAATATATAATCGAGTTAATTATTAAACTCTTTTTTTTTTCGTGCAAATTATTTTTTAATATATATATATATATATATTATCACAACATTTATGTTTATAGTTTTATAAAATTAAAATAATAACAAAAGTATACATATAAAAGCAGAGCAGAATAAGATACAGTCCAAGTCCAAGAAGATGATAAGAGAGAGACAGTCATTTAATTCAAAGTTCAAGACCTTAAGAAAGCTATGGGAGTCAGTGAGAGCCACGATTTTCGGTGACTACCTCCTTTGTTGTGGTTGGTTTATTTTGTCTCTTTCTAACCCATCTAGGTTTCGTTTTTTGACTTTTTGGTTTGCGGTTCAGGCTAAGTTTGTTCTCCAAATTTACAAATTTAGGGATCCAATAAGCATTTTTAGTAAATATTAGTTCAACTAATTGTAAATTATGAAAACTTCACACTAACAATTTTGATAATGGATTAACGAAAGAAAACCATTACTTTTATCATCTTAGGAATATAAAATTATAAATTTGATTATTAATTTCTAAATTTGAATATTATTTAATGGGTTCACATCTATTTGTACACACAAATACCCTCTGTGAATATAAATTGAAAATACTTATAAAAAATATATATATTTTTTTAATTTTATGGTGCGTGGATCTCTCTAAGTTATTATTATTATTATTATATCCTTTTGCTCTTAACAATCTCCCATTCCCAACAACTAGTCTGACCGTAGTTGTTTTTTTGGGACACTCCCGACGTTTCGTTGGCGGCCACTAACTCAGTACAAGGGCGTTGAAAAGTCAAAATTGCCCATCCTTCTTTCCTTTTCGATTTTATTATAAATTTACGTAAGCTTCCAGGTTTTGCCACTTGGCAGGTCATAATATCAGAACAAAATAAATAAATAACAAAATGCATTATTCGAAACAAACAAAAGTTACTCGCTGTTGCTGTCACCTGAACACGTGGCAACTCTGTCCTCCGCTTACTGTTATATATTAATTGTGGGTATAATTTTCAAACAATTGCAAGCACTTTTTCCATTGTGGTTTTAGTGTCCAAAATATAATCTTTATTAATCCTTATCCTTATCCTCCTTTTGTGTCCAAAATTCTTTGAATGAATGTGATTCAATTTTACTTGTCACAACTCAAAATGTTTTTATTTTTTTCTTTCTGAAATTATAAAAAAAAAAAATTAAAATTTTTTTTTTTAAAGTAATACTTCTCTTTACTATTTTATGAGTTAAACCTGTAATTTTTGTGATCATGGTAATGCTTTAAATATATATAAATAAATAAAACCCATGTACGAATTTTATTTTCAAAATAAGGAAGCTCATGATGATACATTAATTTAATTTAAAAAATCGTAAATTCAAAGTAAATATTTGACTCACTTCCACGTTTCATTTTCTTAATTTTTTAAATGGACGTGCTTACCACTTTTTTTTCAATGATCGAGACCCTTTTTCTATTATCAAAAAAAAAAAAAGATCAAATATTACTTAATTGTATTTGTATTAAATAAACTTAGTCCGCTTACGTTGAGTGCACGCCATCGATATCAAATAAAAGCTTAATTGAGTCTTAATTTTTTTCATGCTTGTCTTTTCGTTAAATCCAAAAGTTAAGTAATTTGCGGGTCACAATTTGTCACGTCCTTTAAATTGGTTCCAAAAATTATTTTATAAGCAGCTTCGTAAAATACAAGATATACGTACAGTGTGTGTATATATATCTATATATATAGTAATTCCTAATTACTTGGAAATAAATTGGTCTTAAAGCTGCATAAGAAAGCGATGAGAAATAACCCACTAGTGTAAGAGGCCACACTAAGAGAGAAATTTCCCATTGATAATGAAAGGCCACAAATTAGGGATGCTTCATTTTTCAGCAATCTTTTTCCCTTCTTTTCTAAAGTACATATTTTGTTTTATTTGAGGATGATTACCATGAACAAATGCTAAAATATTCAATTTAGCCATTGGTAGAAGCCAGTAATAAATAGTTCAAAAATGAAAAGAAATCCACCCAACTAAAAAAATTTTATATATATATATATATATATATATATATATATTGTCAACCTTTATGGTGTATTTTATATTAAGTATTTGAAAAAGGATATTTAAATTAATTAAATATATTATTAGCACATGCATGATAGCATCTACCATTTTATTAGAACTCATTTTTTTTATCTATATGATGTAAGGTGGGTGTCAAACATGGCCAACAAAGTCATAATAATGGATTCCAAAGTAAAAGAAAAAAGTTTAGGAAAGAGTGAGAAAAAAGAAAAAGAAATTTTGGTCCATACGCTCAGATTATTTGTAAAAGAAATTTTGAGATCACTGTCGTTTGTCAATGACCATTTTATTCACAGTTTTGGTATAAAGAATATTTTTTTCATGAGAGCTCTGGAACGATATATAGATAGATTAAAGGTAGATTACCTACTCTTTATAGAGATATATACCTACTGTCTTTGAATATATATCAGAAAAATGAACCAGCAAATTAAACCGAGAGCCATAGCCATGCACATCCAATTCTGTATACTAAGCTACTTAGCTAGTCGTAAGGTTCTGTTCATGATCATAATATAAGCTAGATTGAAGCCGCACGTCCTTAAATCTACCGTCTGATGATTGCCACCGGAGCGGTTAAAAGAATGAGATGAAAAAGTGACTGTTGCTTTATATATTTGAGTTGGTTTGGAGGTCCGGAAATCTAATTCTGAGTGGTACCCATCAGAGAGTGGGCAAGCAGCATACCCCACAATTAATTGCATGTTAATACAAATTAAAGCATGCCAAACTTTTTTCACGAAGCGGTAGAGGATATATGATGGTTGAGAAACATGAAAAATGGTGGGTTTGGTATGTGTATATATATATATACATGTATATGGCAGCCATTAAAACGTGGTGACCATCTTTTATTGTTCAATGCAGCAATGCTAAACATGGTATAACAAAAATACAATTATATATTCTAATTACCTTTTTAAGATGTGAATCTTCGACCCACCAAAAAAGTGTGCCTAATTATAGAGGAAGTGACGTGCTTGTATATTTTTTTTTTTTGATGAATCTTAGTCAGCTACCAGTTGATAATTCCTTGTCGAAGGACTAATTACATCCACTGTATCGATCCCTGTACCTCTCGTATGCTAAATTATCGCTCCACCACCTGAGCTACATGCCCGCGTTGATTTTCTTATTAAATAACAATGCTAACCAGTTTCTTGGACTCGTAGCTTGGGCTTGGTTTGGCCCGTCAGCCCCAAAATGGGTACTACCTGGGTATATAGCAATGGGCCATGGCCTTTCTACCAAGAAGTCCATTTCAATTAATGGGTTTGCTTCAAGACTTTTTAAATATAAATAGCATTTATTTATAAATAAATTGTAAATTTGCAAATGCCGTGGTTCTGTTTTTGTTTTTGACAATTTGGATAGAGACTGTTGCACGTGCGAACGCAGAGCAGAGGGACACACAGCTTATGTTAAAAATACAAGGGATAGGTCTAAGATTCTATTGGCTTAGATACTCCATTTGTATAAGCTCTCAGCCAATAAAATTCTAACACGTGATCTCTGTTTGCCACGTGAAAAAGGCTTTATTCTTTGTCGGAGTGGTTTGCGTTAAGACAACGGAGATTCCAGTTCCACTCAGAAAAAAGCCAGAAGCGTGTCTCAGTCGCCACGACAAAATCATTTTATTATAAATTTAATAGAGGTGTTATCAGCGGAGCCATTTTAGTATTAGATAGGTTCTGTGCTGAGTTCGAGTTTACAGATAATGGGAGCAGCAATCTCAAGGGTGCTAGGAGGAGGACCGGTGGACGACGGCTCTTCATCGTCTTCATCGGAACCGTCTCGGGTCCAGGCCTTTCATTCTTCGGAAAGATGGCAGCTTCACTTCAATGAGCTCAAAAATTCCTCCAAACTGGTAATTTTTTTTTTTTAAAATTTTTTTTTGTCTTTTTGTTCCTTCAAATTACTTAAAAACTTTAGCTGGCAGATTTGAGATTTTGAGATTGATGATCTGAATTTGGATTTGGATTTGACCGAGGGAAGATGGTGATCGATTTCTCGGCAACCTGGTGCGGACCCTGCAAATTCATGGAGCCGATCTTCAACCACTTGTCCAACAAGTTCACCGACGTTGACTTCGCCAAGATTGATGTCGACGAGCTATCCGTACGTTCAAATCCCTCAATTCTCTTCTTCAATTACTTTTGGTTAGATCTAAAAAGTTTTCATCTTTCTCGTTGAAATTTGTTTGGGAAAACGAACCGATAATAAAAAGTAACAATTTCTATTATTTAATTTGAAAAAAAAAAAAAGAGCGTGGCACAGCAATTCGGAGTAGATGCAATGCCGACATTTGTGTTTGTGAAGGAAGGGAAGGAAGTGGATAGGCTTGTAGGTGCGACGAGGGATGATCTGAAAAAGAAGATCGAGAATCACCGTCGCTCTGCCTAAGCTATGATGCTCTTTCTTTTTTTTCTTTTTGTAATCACTCTAAGCTATGTAGCTCAGTTGCTGCTTCAATGAATCCCAAGCTCTCTGTTGCTGCTGTTTGCATTCTCGTCATTATGTAATTTCTCAACTGTAAGTTTAAATAAATAAATAAAAAGTGGATTGGATTTTCATAGAATTGCTTTTGCTGCTGATGATTATTACATAGTGTTCGTGGGCTAGAATGTTTCCTGAGATTGTATAATGGGGAGTTCCTCGTTTGATTTCGTTAAGGAAAAAAATAGAGGAGATACATGTCTCTGAGCATATGAAGCTACTGGCGAAGTTATACAAGATGGCTTACTAATTCAGTCATGTATATAAATTTATATATTGAACATGTACGCACGTAATATATATATATAGAGAGAGAGAGAGAGATTTACAAATCTCTTTAAGCTAAACGAGGACTAACACCAAGAACAGAGAAGCAGACTATTAAATATGGGTGGGGAATGGCGGCAGCTCACCCACCCATTTTTAATACCAAGAGCTTGTTCTTTCTCTCTGAGCTCTGCGCATGCTCTGTTTTTTTACTTAGCCTTCTCTCTCTTCTCTCTCTCTAAAATCTAAAAGTGGCGGCTTTCTGGGCACGATTGTCTTTTGGTGCGGATTAGCAGCTCAACGAAAGATGTTGTACTTGGTGGGTACAATCTGCTTCCATTAAAATCCTCCTGTATTTCTTTTTTTAATATAATATAAATCAATTTTCTTGGGAGAGAATAATTGGGACACTTACGTACTTTGTAGTTGTAGCGTAGTGCAGTTGTTTGGTGTTTGTATTTGGTGGGTGCTCTTTCTCATTGACCATGACAGAATTGTCCTGGAGGATGCCTAATTAATATTTTTCTTCAAAATAAATATTAATATTCTAACTCTATAAATATTATTACTTGACGGGTAAAGGACAATGACGCCACTATGAAATAAATTCAGACAAGCTACGTATAATACAAATTAGAGATTTATTACAATATAAAATGTGAAACAATATTTATTATTATTATTATTATTTTAATAATAATAATAAAAGTATACATGTAAAAACAGAGCAGAAGAAGACAGTCCAAGTCCAAGAAGACGATGAGAGAGAAAATAAAAAGAAATCCATCCAACCAAAAAATATTATATATATATATATATTGTCAACCGTATTTTATATTAAGTATTTGAAAAAGGATATTTAAATTAATTAATTAAACCAAGAGCCATAGCCATGCACATCCAATTCTATATACTAAATTATTTTTTAAAAAAAAATTTTATGAATAAAAAATAATTTTAACGTAGAATCGTTAGAATTCTATTAGAAAATAAGATATTATTTGTAACTTTTTAAAAGTTATGCGCATCCAATTCTATATACTAAGCTATATATATTTTTACAAATAAAAAAAAATTTAATATGAAAATTATCAGTTTAGAATTCTGTTAGAAGATAAAGATATTATTTTTAAATTTTTAAAAATTTAGCACAGTAGGCTCATTTTTTAATAGTTCTCCTTTTATATGATATTTAGAGAGGTTGAATACAACTTATTTCTTAATAGTTTTCCATTTATCTGATATTTAAAAAGGTTGAATATACCTAAAACTTTAACAGATATTTATCAAAATTCAAATTATAACTCTCACAGACAAATATAAGGGCACGATCATTTTGGTTGCCGCTAAGCCACACCCGCAGCTGCTATATACTATGCTACTTAGCTAGTCGTAAGGTTCTGATCATGATCAGAGTATAAGCTAGATTGAAGCCACACGTCCTTAAATCTACCGCCTGATGATTGCCACCGGAGCTGTTAAACAAATGAGATGAAAAAGTGACTGATGCCTTATATATTTGAGTTGGTGGAGGGGTCCGGGAATCTAATTCTGAGCGGTACCCATCACAGAGTGGGTAAGCATAGCCCACAATTAATTGCATATTAATACAAATTAAAGCATGGCAAACTTTTTTCGAGGATGCATGATGGTTGAGAAACATGAAAAATGGTGGGTTTGGTGTATACATGCCTATATATATATATATATATGTATGTATGTACATGGCAAAGCCCGCCATTAAAACGTGGCGACCATCTTTTGTTGTTCAATGCAGCCATGCTAAACATGATATAAAAAGATATAATTATATATTCTAATTAGCTTTTAAGATGTGAATCTTCGACCCAAAAAAAAAGTGTGCCTAATTATAGAGGAGGTGACATGCTTGTATATTTGTTCAGTTAAACTGCTAATTATACCATCATTCACTTGAATTCATGCAGTTCTCAGTCAGCTACCAGTTGAAAAATATAAAAGAAAACGTAACTTATATATACAAGTTTAACAAAGGAATACTGATTGAAACCACAGCATTCATGGAATTTACATTATGTATATGAAACCCGTAAATGTCTGTAGGTCTCATACTTTGAGAGAGTAATTAATAATAAAAAAAAAAGGATTTTATTTAAGATTCTTTAAGCTTTAAATGATTCCTAGTTAGAATGATAGCCAAGGCATGATTTAAATAATTCCTTGTCGAAAGAATAATTACATCAACCGCAGTGACATCAACAAATGGAAAATTGTTATTCACATTAATAAAAGAAGAAACAGAAAAAGAGAAAATGTCAATTCTACCCATGATTAACTTGCAGCAACAATTATTTGTCGCTGAAAATGGTTAAGTCTCTTCAAAACTTCTCTCTAAAAGAGCTCAAAACTGACATTGGTTATTCAACCAACCTACGTTCCACTTATGTTAAACATGAGAGGAACTGAAAGATGTGGTAAGAAAAAAAAAACAAAAAAAGGGAAAATAAGGTGAACATACTAGTTACTTTCCATTTGAATTTGCATGCTTATGGAAAGGCCAGAGATTTACTAGGCGCTCAAGCACGGCTGCACTCTTTGAGAAATAACCAGAGAATCCAGCAGGGGTTGATGGTGGAGGAAAATCTTCTGCGGGCATGGCAAACGGGCGAACCATTTTTTCCATCATATCTAAAGTAAGATATGATACCACTTCTTGCAGCCTCTCAGGACCCATTATGGGTAGCGTGTGCTCCTGATGCAATGAAGCTGCCTCACTGTCATTCTTCTGCTAAACAAAGATAAAACAGAGGTTTCTTTGTTAAAGAATGAAAGACCACTCACATTTGCTCAGTGTCTTGACAACAAAACTAACCCATCTTGCGATTTGCTAAAATCAGTAATGTTACTAAGTAGTTATTTGAAGTTGAGACACGGTCAACGCAGTATAACAAATCCAAAGCTTAGAACAGGGTACTTTGTTTGTAATCCAACATAACTAATATAATGCTAAATCTACAAACCCGATCTTGTTCATAACTAATATGGATAGGGTTCTTCAACCATCTTTCCTGCCTATAGAATCAAGATCTGCATAACTTTCAAAGCAGAATATTCATCAATGACTACTTTGTTTACTATCATCTAAAATATATTACCTCCAAGGGGGATAAATCTGCACCTCTACTAAAAGTCATCTCAATGCGGAACCTCTTTGGGTCTTCTAGATGTACCTGCAATTTCATATTCAGAAAAAATACATTGCACCTCAGCAAAGTGTCTCCACAGGCATCTAACAAATTAGTTTCCTAGTTTGTTTTGGACTCTCCCTTCTATTAATATGAGTTATTAAGATTAAGACTCCGAATTGGATTAGAAAACCCCATATGTCTTTGTCATGTACGAGAGCGTTAGAAGCCTACCTCTGTGTTCTCAAACATTCTAAGCACGAGATAGCTCATATAGTCAAGCTCCTTGGTTTTATGTAAACGCTCCAAAGCGTTATAGCATACAAGGCTATCCTCTCCTTGAAGAGATTCATCCAGGTTACAGTATCGGAGAACATTCATGAGAGAATGGATATGTGATTCCTGTCAATCAGAAATAACTCATATTAAAACAAGGATATAAAAAAACTTAACTCCACTTGACTCAAAAGAACATAGAGAGTGAGAGTATGCAGAGTGTTAAGCACAGTAGTAACAAAGAGAGCTACTCACTGATGTAAAGTAAAGCCGTGTCCGCACGTGGCGTTCAGGTGTCTTGACATTTGCATACCTGAAAGAAGACAGGGACAAAATAAATTTGCATGATAAATTATATCTAGAGAATGATGTGATAAAATTCAAAAGTTTGTGTAATCACTTTGGATCCAAACGATATTTGGGCTCCTTATCATCATCGTCATCCTGATCCATTGATATATCACTTGTGGTGCTAGATCTTCTCATATCATCATTCTTGATGTGAAGCTTTGGTAATTCACCAGCATTGCTTGATTTTCTAACGTCATCATGCTTAATATGAAGCTTTGGTTGAGACTGTGTATCTTCCTTTTCACCCTGTGTTAGCTTTGAATGTTGATCCTGGTTACTTTTTAATTCAGCAACACTGATAGCTTCTTCACGAGTATTCCTCAGATCAATCAAAAGTTTACCCAATAGACGGCGGGCAATCTGAAATGAAAAGATTAATATTAACAAAATTGAGCAAAAATGGGGTTTAAAAACACAAATACCCTGATGCATTTGTTTATACAACAGGCAATATTGACCATGACGAACCAAAGGGTACACATAAAGGTTGCCAGATTTAAACATTTATATGACAGTTATTAAGTAACTTTAACAAAATATAAAGAGGCCAAGGTTTTAATACTTCTGAAAAAGTCTAAGGCTGAGTATTATGCTAGTGTACACCCTGAAATGTATACTTCTTAATGAGTGTCAATAAAGGTTTCATATAATCCTACTAAGGAGAAACAATAGCAGGAAATTTGCCTTTGAGCCAATTTTGAGCTTCTGCTTTGGATTAATTCCATATTCATTCGGGATGACTCCATCAGCAAGTAACTGCAGCAACAATACAACAGCAAGCCAAGATGTTAAGATGGGTATGTTAAAATGTTGCATTTACCCCATAATATACTTTCTACAACTGCTGATACCATTAAGCTCAAACTGTTTCAGAATAAGGGGGAAATCTCCTTAGAGCTTAATGCACATCCTTAGAGGTTAATACAAACATAGTTCATGGATAAGATGAATATAAATTGAGAGGATGAGGGAGGATAACATGCTTCGCTACATAATAAAAACATTCCACTTTCCCCTCTCCAAAAATGCATTTACATAGAAACTGAATTTTGCCATACCTGTGCAACTTTGAAGAGCTCATCCAGTCCTTCTAGATTAAGATGTGCGTTATGTAAAAGATCATATCTGGCAAGAAACTCAGCATATGGATCAAAATAAGGAGGTTCTTAGCGAGAATAAGAAAATTAATCTGATTTATTGTTAGTTCATGTGATACAATAGATAAAGTCAGGACTCAAATTGCTTTCTGAAGTTATTAGAAAATGATGACTGTACAGGTAAAAGCATTATATTTGAATTGAAGACCTTAGGGAAAGGGGAGTAGGATGACAGATAACTTACTTGCATGAATCATAGACATCTGGGATTTGTGTGATATCAAAACGTCTGCAAGTAAACCAAGATTGTCAGAAACTACCAGTTTATCATAATTTCTCCATCAAATCCAACAATATGAATCTAGTTTTTAGCCATTACAACTATTTCAATTTAAAAATGAAATTCTGATACTAAATGTTCAAGAAATTAAATATTCAAAATAAAAAATTTGAAGCTTAAAATGGTCAGATGTCTAAAACAGCTTTTGCCAAAAATCTTTGTAATTTTTGTGCTCACGAAGGGAAGGAAAAAATAATCCAAACAAAAATTCGAAAATTCACATTTGGAACACAATCCACTAGAATGCTGAGTGCTTACTCTTTGCGTTCATTATACAAGTCTCTTTCAAGCTTTCTCCAGCGAGCATACATTAAAAGGAATCCCTCGCTACCACAAGGTAATCCAGCAGCAATACGATCGACATCAATATTAGTTTTACCAAGGGCCTTTGCTTGGTCATACGGGGGAATCACATCATAGGAACTTATCTCTGCAAGTTCTTCATCTTTATCCTGGGCTAGCAGCCTTACTTGTTCAGTAACCTTCTTAGTCAATTCTACCTGTTCGTCAGAAAAACACATTTATAACAAGAAGACTTAATGACGGATTCTTTCCAGTTTTATGCACAATATTGATGCAACTTGACAACAGTCTATTCTACTTGTAGCATATGCACAAGGGAATTAAATATGTCAGTGGGCAAATATCATAATGGGCTTATTAACTATATAAATCTAATAAATGTAACTGCAAGATGCAAAATGCACCATGTAAACAAGAGTTAGCCAGTGAATATTTCAAGATCCAAAGAAGGAACTTAATATATGTGCTAGTGGTTATGGACTTCAAGTCACATTAATTTGAAACTAAAATTTCAACACTGATACTTTCTAAACCTTATTTTAAAGTGTTTAAGTTTAAAGTTTCTTGATGGAAGATTACAGCCCTTATCTGCTTGTCAGCAGAAGTTTTTCGTTTTCTTTCAGTGGAGATCAAAACAAGAATTTAAAACAAATGCAACTTCCTTTGTATGTAGGCATCATATGTATAGCTAAAATTTTGGCTTTACTTAGAGAATGTATTTACCAATTTGGGTAGAAGTTCAAAAGCATTTGAAGGCAGTCCTGCTCCATCAGCCAACCAAGGGGAGATCCATTGTTATGAACTGTCTTTGCACCAGAAGTTATAATCTCATTTAATCTAGCCTGCAAATTTAAAATGTATGGAAAATAATCACTATCTGGGTTGAGAACATAGTTTGACAGTTTTAAAACCTTTAGTATTCCTAAATGTAGGACAACACTCACACAGTACCATGATTCTGTTCATTCAATAATATATTACATCCCCACAAGCCTGTAATTGTTATTAAATGGCGATCCAAGAAATGCTTCTTTGATTTTAAATTCTAAACTTTAGAAAGCAAAATACATGCAGCCAAACAAATCTGACCAGTCAAATAATCAAAAGGTCACATTCCCTTTACTGTTGCCATAACCCACTCAAATATGGGCTTTTAGTGGCCACCAGTCTTCCCCACAAACATGAAAATTTTGATAATCCTTATCCTCGCTACAAGTCCAACACAGAAATATTCTTTTTCCCTTTTACCAAGTTGTTGAAGTATGACATCATGATGCCATCATCAGTAATTTGTACAGTTAACCAAGACAAACCTTTGCTTCTTCCATCTCAACACTGGCATTGTCAAGTCCATCCAACATAGAGGAGTCCTTGCTTACAAGGGAAACCTTGAAAAAGATGATAAAGTCAGTAAAAAAACCTCAACATCTAAAACCAGTCTAAACTCTCTCATGGAAAAGGATACAAACCAAAATAGGGGTTAGCTGTCCTTCAAGATCAAGCAGGCCTTTGGCAAATGCAGCTGCAGACATCTATCAACAGTATCTTATGAATAACTTAACTAGTTAATGATGCCAAGGATAGATAATTGGAAATTTGATCTAGAAAATTGGACAACAAACAAGAAAAGAGAAAAGCATGTCCTCCTGAAACCATACCTGCACACGACCTTCATCAGAGCTGTAGATTTTAAGATCATGACGGTATGTACTGTGGAGGCGAAGCAGGCCAGTTCCTTCTCCTGCAATTGCATAAAAATCAATCATGAAAAGTACCCAATGAACACAAGTCAATTTACATTATGATTGATCTTGAAGTGATAAGAGAAAAACAAAGAGCCAACCAAAAACTTCATATAGACATGTCTCTATTTAAGTTCAAACAAAGTGATTTTAAAAATTCAATTGAGAAAGAACAATGATTCTAACCTGGATACATATTGTTACGGAAATATCTACCAAGTTCTTCAGCCTGAAAATAAATGACAGAATTAAAACTATAGAAAAGGAAACTAAATAAATGATAAAATATAGAGAAAGACTTAAATCTTCATGAAAATATGTCAGCACCTGCTTCCTGCCTGCATGTGTTAGGACGCCTCCATATTTAAGAACCATTAGAGCTTCAACAGGTCGTTCTTCCTCACCTTCACTATTTTTTGTTACTTTTACCCACTTTAGAGGCTTTAGTTGAACCTTTCTGTAAATTCCAGAGAAATGCCCCTGGATGAGACATTTGTGAGAAAACCAGTACATAGTTAGGGCACTTCATTGTTCATTGTAAATAAAGCAGGACCGGACTTGCGTACAAGATAATTGATATGCTTAAAAATTTTGTGGCTAGCTGGAAAAGTTAAAACAAAGCGCAAAACTCAAATGAGACCAGGGAACCTCTTCAAGAACAGCTTTAACTTGGCGAAGCTTTTCAGCATGTTCAAGGTCTTCGGCTTCACTATCACTTTCTCGACCTGGCCTACAAAATATAAGAAATCATCAGTAGTTAGAACCATTACAGGTGTCTCAATGTAGAAATCAATTCAATATGAAAAACAGGATATCTAGTACTTCAAGTGATTATGACAGATAATGATACTATTCTCCAGTTTGTGCCATTAATTAACTGTTAGAAGGCTTTCAGCAGCTGTAATTAGGAAAGTAGGATTATGGAATGTTAATCCTAGTTTAAAGTCAATAAGGACTTTTGTGTAATTTTACTTACTAGGGTTTTAGTCATTGTATCTCTACAAGAGTCTATAAATACTCTTGTCTATTGTACAATTAATTTACTTCAAATCAGAATAATTTTTTCACATGGTATCAGAGCTAGGTTTTAGCTGCCGGCTGATTTTCTTCTCCCTGCCAAACCTTATTCCAGTTTTTTTTCTCTAAGGTTTCATTGCTTTCCTTGCTGCCGACCCTTTTTCCAGGTTTTTTTTCCCAAGTTTTTAGCTACAGAACCTTGTTTCTTTGCTGGACTTATTCCAGTTTCAGTCTATTTTTTATCTTAACCCTAGTTGATCCCTATCATGTCTGAGGTTACTTCAGAAACATCCTCAGGTAGCCCTAATACTGAATTACAGATCACCAATACCAACTCCATCCAAATAACCAATATTAAATTGAATGGAGATAATTTTTCTCGATGGTCTCAATCTGTACGTTTGTATATTCGTGGAAGAGGAAAGATTGGTTATATCACTGGTGAAACAAAGGCTCCTGCTACCACCGATGCTAGATATGCTGTCTGGGATGCTGAAAACTCAATGATTATGTCCTGGCTTGTCAATTCCATGGAAGAGGATATTAGCCAGAATTTTCTCTGCTATGCAACAGTCAAAGAGCTGTGGGATAATGTTAGCCACATGTATTATGACCTTTGCAATCAATCCCAAGTGTATGAATTACAACTAAAACTGGGAGGGATTCGTCAAGGGTTAGAAACGGTTACCAAATACTTCAATTCCTTAAAAAGGCTATGGCAAGAACTCGACATGTATAATGACTATGAGTGGAAATCAGGAGGATTGCAATCACAACAAAAGAAGGAGGAGAAGGATCAATCTTCAAGTTTCTTGCTGGTTTGAATGTGGAGTTTGATGAGGTTAGAGGAAGACTTATTGGCCGAATACCCCTATCATCTCTTAACGAAGTTTTTTCTGAAGTTAGGAGGGAGGAGACCTGTAGGAGTGTGATGCTTGGAAAAAGGGATCCAAAAGGACCTTTGGAAGGATCGGCCTTGGTGATACCTGATGCACACGTAGGAAAAATGGTCCTAACTCAGCCACGTTCAGAGGATAGGCCTTGAGTATGGTGTGATCATTGCAATCGGCCTTGTCACACTCGTGAAACATGCTGGAAATTACATGGTAAACCAGCAAATTGGAAGGGGGCTAAGGATCGGTTTCAACAAAAACCCAGCTAATGAAGTCAACAACGCTCCTTTCAGCAAGGAACAACTAGAGCATCTTCAAAACTGCTGAAATCAATTCGGTTTCTGGTATTCCTACTGGTTCTTTAGCACAATCAGGTAGTGGTCTAAGCTCTCTTTATTGTTCATTAGCATCTGCACCTTGGATCATTGATTCAGGTGCATCCGATCATATGACATCTTTGTCTAGCTTGTTCAAATCTTACTCACCATGTCCTGGTAACAAGAAAATTAGGATTGCGGATGGTAGTTTCTCTTCCATTGTTGGGAAAGGAAACGTAAAACTCTCAGACACTATCGAGTTGCAATCGGTTCTTCATGTCCCTAATCTTACTTGTAATCTCTTGTCGGTTAGCAAACTCTACAGGATTCTAAGTGTCATGTTATTTTTCTGATTCTTGTTGTGTCTTTCGGACTTGGATTTGAGGAAGACGATTGGCGATGCTAGGTTGTTGGACGGTCTTTATTATTTTGATGAAGAAGCCCGTGAAGGTAGCAAAGAGCCGTGTGGTTTTGAGAGTACTTTAGTTCCTATCCATGATCAAATTATGTTGTGGCATCATAGATTAGGTCACCCTAGTTTTTCTTATTTAAAACGTTTGTTTCCTGATTTGTTCAAGAGTGTGGATTGTTTTTCTCTTCATTGTGAAGCTTGTCATTTATCAAAAAGTCATAAAACATTTTATTTTCCTAAACCTTATCGTGCATCCAAACCATTTTATTTAATTCACAGTGATGTTTGGGGTCCTTCTAAAATTACAACATTATCTGGTAAAAGGTGGTTTGTCACCTTTATTGACGATCATACTCGTTTATGTTCGATTTATTTGATGCATGATAAATCTGAAGTGGAAGAGTTATTTAAAAATTTTTATAAGATGATTGAAAATCAGTTTCAAACAAAAATTTGTATTCTTCAACCGATAATGGGCCGAGTACTTTAACCAAAGATTGGGGTTTTTAAAAGGCCAGGTGTTTTACATCAATCCTCTTGTTGGGATACCCCAACAAAATGGAATTGTGAAAGGAAAAATCGCCACTTGTTAGAAGTTGGTCGGGCTTTAATGTTTTCAATGCATGTTCCTAAATATCGTGGGGAGATGCTATTTTAACAGCCTCTTATTTGATTAATAGGCTCCCACCAAAGTTCTAAATTTTCAAACTCCACTTCAAACTTTCAAACAATTTTTTCCACACTCAAGAACTATTTCAAATATACCTATGAAAGTGTTTGGTTCAACTGTATGTTCATGTTCCCAATCACCTTCGATCTAAATTAGAACCCAAGGTTGTCAAATGTGTTTTCCTTGGATATGCTCCTTCTCAAAAGGGGTATAAGTGTTATAACCCTCAGATCAAAAAAATGTTTATTAGCTTGAATGTATCTTTTGTAGAGAATCAGCCATTTTTCATCCTAATCATCTCGGGAGAGAAAAGGAAGATGAGAGCCACTTTGGGACACAATAGATAGTGTAGAACCACCCGCTTTGTCCCATGATGGTGCCGCCCACTACTACCATCCCTACCATCCTTGTCGTTGCCTTCCTCTAGTCCTTACCGTGAGCCACAAACTGGGGAGTAATACATAGTGAGCCGGAACCAAGGGGAGGAAATTTTCCTGATCTTCAAGTGTACTCTACGAGAAAATTTCGTCAAAATAATGACCTGATAACTGTTCCTGAGCAGTCTCATTCTTCTTCCCCGACTGAGTCCATTGAACATGCTTCACTGGTATTCCTATTCCTTCTTCTATTGAATCCGAAAGTACTTTCTCGATCTTAGTTTGCCAATTGCACTTAGAAAGGAGTTAGAGCATATACGCAATAACACTATTGCCAAATATGTATCTTACCAGTAGATTGTCTAGAAGTCATAGGACTTTTACCACTAAAATTTCAAACTTGTTTGTTCCAAGAACCATACAGGAAGCGTTGGAAAATTCAGATTGGAGAGCTACAGTGTTGGAAGAAATGAATGCTCTAAAAAGAAATGGTACTTGGGAGGTAGTGGAACTACCAAAGACAAGAAAAGCTGTTGGTTGTAAATGGGTGTTCCGGTGAAGTGCAAGGTGATGGTAGTGTGGAAAGATACAAAGCAAGGCTAGTAGCAAAGGGTTCACTCAAACATATGGAATTGATTATGAAGAGCGTTTGCTCACGTGGTGAGATCAATTCAATTGGGTTCTTCTTTCCTTGGTGTAAATTCTAATTGGCCTTATATCAATTGGATGTAAAAATGCGTTCTTAAATGGAGAGCTTGAAGAGGAAGTATTTATGGACTTGCAGCTTGGATTTAAAGGAAAGCATGGTAACAATAAGGTCTAAATTAAAAAATCTTTGTATGGTCTAAAGCAATCACCAGAGCTTGGTTTGAGCATTTTGGAAAAACTGTCAAAGGATTTGGGTATTGTCAAAGCCACTGATCATACTATGTTTGTCAAGCATTCATGATGGTAAGATTGCTATATTAATTGTTTATGTTGTTGATATAATTTTACGGGATGATTGTGTTGAATTGGAGAATTTAAAAAGGTCTGGCTAGTGAGTTTGAGATTAAAGATTTGGGAGCTTTAAAATACTTTCTTGGTATGGGTTTGCTAGATCCAAAAAGGTATTTTGTGTCTCAAAGAAAATATATACTTAATTTATTAAAAAAAGTGTATGCGGGTGTAAAATATTGAGACACCTATTGAAGTTAACTTGAAGTTAACCGCCAAGCCTGAAGATGTGGTGGATAGAGAGCGGTTCCAAAGATTGGTTGGAAGGTTAATTTATTTGTCTACACTCGTCCGGATATAGCCTGCGGTTGGAGTAGTGAGTCAATTTATGCACTCTCTGGCGTAGAACATTTTGATGTTGTTTATAGAATTCGAGGTACTTGAAAGGTACACGGGTAAGGGGTTGTTGTTTGAAAATAAAGGCCATCTACGTGTGGAGGTTTTTCGATGCTGATTGGGCTAGTGATATTATGGATAGAAGATCTACTCGGGTATTGTGCATTTGTTGGAGGTAATCTAGTTACGCGTAGTAAAAAGCAAACCGTGGTAGCTAGAAGTAGTCAAGCGAGAGTTGTGCCTCATTGCTCATGGTATTTGTAAAATTTTGTGGATAAAAGGCTCTAAGATCCGAAAATTCCTTGTTCTCTACCTATGCAAGTCTACTGTGATAATAAGGCTGCCATTTCTATTGCACATAACCCAGTACTTCATGATTGTACAAAGCATGTCGAAGTTGACAAGCATTTTATTAAAGAGAAGATTGAGAGTAGGATTATATGTATGCCATATCTTCCAACTTCAGAACAAATAGCAGATTTGTTTACCAAAGGTTTGCTGAAAAAACAATTCGAAAACTTGATTGGCAAGCTGGCCATGGAGGACATTTTCGAGCCAGCTTGAGGGGGAGTGTTAGAAGGCTTTCAGCAGCTGTAATTAGGAAAGTAGGATTATGGAATGTTAATCCTAGTTTAAAGTCAATAAGGACTTTTGTGTAATTTTACTTACTAGGGTTTTAGTCATTGTATCTCTACAAGAGTCTATAAATACTCTTGTCTATTGTACAATTAATTTACTTCAAATCAGAATAATTTTTTCACATTAACATTAATATATTGTCTGTGATGAATATCCCTCATGTCTCACCTATGTAAAGCCTTATCTCTGAACATTTTTTTCCTCTTGCATGGAAAGGAGGGAGAGTGGGAAGGCATGAGTTGCACATGCATAAATCATATTAATATTTAATTGGAGCAATACCTAGTACGAGGCACAAGCATCCGAGTGGCATCTAACAGATCTTGCAACTGGACAGCACTTTTCAGTTTTGTCTACAAAAAATGAACCAATAAGCAGTGGGCCAGACTATACAACATCTTGTGCGAATGAAAATGAAATTATAGAAGATGAATTAATACTTCAGATCTTGGCCGTCCGCCATTGTACTTCAACATCAAGTTTAGCAGCCTTTCCTCAGTAACCTTCAGCTTCACCTTTTGTTTTGGAGTTCTATCACCACTGCACAAGAAACATGACTAATAAAGAAAACCCCAAGGATTCCATGAAAATAGTTGAATAGACTAAGAGAAATACAACATACTGGCGAATAATAGCAATCACACATCGTAGCTCCTCAGCCTGCCCAAATGTACCAATAATCCCACTTCCCTGACGAGTTAATCCCTCGGAAGGTGGGCTTGGTTCATTGACTTTCCATGGTAAAATTGGTGGAATTGCTGAAGAAAGATGAGGAGCTTTAGCATCTAAAAACATCTTCCTGAGTACACAAGCAGCATCATCATAATACCTGTATTTGGGAAAAATAAAATAAAAATAAGAAAAAGAGAAGAAAAAGAGAAATATGTACTTCTTATAAGAAAGTGAGAGTATCTGTAACCATCAATAATTCATAAAACAAAAATGAACAAGCATTGATGATTTGGCATCACACTTAACATATCAGCAATAGGACCACCATGCTCAGTTACAGAAATAGCACATATCTAAAAATTTACTTGTAGGAGTTCTTCACAAAGCTCCATCCATTCACATCACAAACATATGACCGTCCCTCACAACGCAAAAGATCAAATCCACAAACCTGCAACCAATGGGAAGAATTCAATAAAGAACCTGAACTGAGGACCATTTAACAAGTAATCATGAAAGGGAATGAATATATTCATATGCATATCTGTATCTCACACTGAAACTGAGTCAGCCATTTCTCAGCAGTATGGGATTTTGAAAATGATAATGGTAACTGTATCAAGTAATGTATTATCACACTATATGTCTAGAAGAACCTTAATATGTTTTATAGCTTTATTGCAGCCTGTAACAGTTAATGACACAAGGTTTACTATATAAATCATAAGAACTCCAAACTTTCTTTTTTCTTTTTTAAAATAGATGACAAGAAATCATCATGAACAGAATTGCTATAAAAAAACATTAGAACTCCAAAATGATTAACATATGACAGTTATTTAAGAAAATTGAAAAAACAAAACTCTTCCAAAACCAAGTTGTTTTAGTATCTTCTAAAGCAATTATAGCAATAAATAATCTAACAAGCTGAGCTTGAATTACAGTTCAATTTATTTTCTAAAACCAGAATAACAAAACTTTATAGGGGAGCAATCAAACAGAAAAACTAATAAGCTAATTGTTCTAGCAAACTACATTTAGTCAAAGCAACAAAATAACAAAAAAAAAAAAAATGCAATTAACACCACCCAGCACATCTAGTGTTCATGCAATTTGTGGAACCATTGTAGTATGAGCATACAACAAAGTTTGTTGATACAAACAAGAAAAATACAGACAAAACTTCAACCACTTCCAGTTATAATGGCTTGTTATTATATACCAACTATATGCTTCCACGGAAAATGACATACCGATTGCCTAAATGCCATGCAAACCTCTCTTGCCATCTGCTTCTCTGTCGGTGTCAGTAAGACAGGATACCTGACCTGCCAGATGGAGTAACACACATGATTTAAGCATTTCTGTTTCAATTGAACCTGGACTAACATTTCTTAGTTAAATCCAACATCTCCTGGTTGCTGCAGGGTATGTACTTCATTACATGGTTAACAAATGCAGACATAACTATTTGAAAAATCAAGTTGCTAATCACCAGTTTAACCAGTGTTGCTGGTTAGCTCAGATAAAATAACGTTTATTTTAAAGTAAAAAAGTTGTCAACGTTGATGGTTCAAGTGGAACTATTTCCTGGTTGTCCATGACACTCAAATCTCCCCTCAGATGGAACAGCAAGAACAAACTTCACATCACCATTAGATAATGCAAAAGAATTATCAAAAGTACAATTGAAAGTTGTAATTTTGGACTGAGAGAAAAAGAGTCTTAGATGTTGGAGCTAGTACAAAATTCACACCAAACTAGAATAGTGTTGTTTTATGTTACATGTAGTTCTCATTTCCTTGCCAATGTTTGTTCACTACTCACCTCCTTGCCATCAGGATTTCTCATGACAACACCATCAACAACAGGAGACTTCCTTGCCTCAGCATGTGCATATTCAGGACCAACAGTATATACCTATAATAATTCAACAAGATGTCCCAACATATCTTTAGACACAAAAGTAAAAAGGATGATTGAGTACAAGTAACATAGAGTGATACACCTTAACTTTGGAAAATGTATGATAAGTAAAACTAAAGATGGCATAAGAGCGTTATACTGGACATGCAATCATTTCAAAACTAACAAACAGATGCTAGAAGAAGAAACAGCAAAAAACTAATGCAATGACTAATAGAGGAAAAAGTTCCAGAAAATCTAACTTATGTTTGGCAAGTTCTCACAAATTTTATTAACAAAAAGTGAAATTCAAGGAACGAAAAATCCACCAGCAAGTAACATAAAATCAAGCAAAACGACCTTGACATCTGTTCCACCAGTTGGCATGAATTCCTCATATATATAGGATCCTTCACGCCTCACTCTTCTAACCTCCGGACGGAATTCACTGGACCGGTTTCCAACCTGAATCAAATAATTACCTTTTAAATATTACCAGATTGTGATAACTGGTATGTTTAAATGTTTAAAACAGCCATGTCATGGAAATGTGGCAAAATCAGAATTGAACTTAGTAAACCACTTAAACCTATTTCAAAACAGATTTCAGTTGTGTACCATTACAACTTAAAAACCAATAGACTCATGTAACCCCTGTCTAACCTGATTACAAACTTGTAGATTGGTTAAACAGTAAATGCTAACCAAACTTTAAGAACATGGTTTCTCTTTTAATTATCATCCACCAAGAATGTTATATCTCTTGTACAGAAGAATCACCTAAGCTCTAAGATTGTTTCTATGCGAATTTAGTCTTAATCCAATAGAAAAGAATGTTCGAAATTATAAATCCCACCTTCCTAAACAATTCCTTCATTCCGCCACCAGCTGAACTAGGGTAATATATCATTATTCTATGATCGTCTCCTTCAAGAAAGAAAAAACTTCATAGTCATAACCATACATGAAAAAGAAATCTCTGCATATTGAAGTCAATTTAAAAGTTACTAGCTTCAGAAGTTACAGAGAACATAATTCAATATTTGAGGCAATATTTTCCATATAACCCAAAAAAAATTGCACACTGACAACTGTAAAAGAATAAAGATAACTTTCAGAACATACTAAACTGGACGAGAATCTACCAGAAATCCATACCCTGTGAATCTGAAAACTAAAAAAACCAGATTCAAAAGAAATCTGATCTTCTTCGAACATCTTTTCAAAGACAAGAAGAAAGAGAAAGAGGCAGGAGAAGAAGAAGGCAACAGATGCATGTAAAAGGTCTTACACAATACACTTACAGTATTTTTACAGTAAAAGGTACAACCTTGTTATAGAAAAATTACATAATTCAACTTCCTATTGACTCAAACAATTGACATAGTGGCATTCAAAAACAGACCTTGACATGATGACATTGTAAAGGAACCATATAAGCATCAATTTGTGGCACCTAAGGTCATTTTGGATAGGATATTATTAATTATTTGTGCAAATAATAGTGCTAATGACAGAGCTAGTATGCTACCAGTGGAATTTAACAAAGCCTTACATTCTTCCCGTGATCAGGTTCAAGCACTAAACAAAAGCAAAGATAATTGTAGAAGTCTAAATATCAACAATCAGATGAAACAGAACAGATGAAGCAAATTATTAATAAATGACAAAACAAGCTTACCATGAACAGGCTTTTCCACGAAAGGTTTCCAGAAACGATTACCATGAACCTCAACAAAGTCTTCTTCCTCAACAAAATAGTCCAGTTCTTGATATGGTACTTCCCTGTTTACGAGGGCATATCTTGGTACAGGGATTCCAAACATTTCAAGACGCTTGATTGCAGGAGATTAAGGAATTAGACTATAATGTTCAATTTCTATAAAAGCATAATATTTTCAGACAAATAAGTAACAAAGTATTAAGTTCACAGCTTCTAACAATAATGTTGGTGATTATTGAAAGGTAATACTAACAATAAGAAGAAAGCCTGTCCACATACCTCATACACCTTCCTTCGGTCATGAAGCAGGTGTTGCAGCTCAATTCATTTACAAGAAAAGGTCTGGATCAGAGATGAAGTTTGAGAAATAAACAACTTTTTCTTCAACATTGAACAAAAGGGAAATAAAGAGACCCGAAAAGGATGAGCTTTAATACATTAAATTAGTTTATCTAAACTGAGAAAATTTATATGAGTGGTGAACCTACTAAAATAAGAAACTAACCAATAGTAAATCTTACTTTCTCAAAGAAGCATAAGCCTTAGCCTTGTCAAGTGGATATCCAG
Organism: Rhamnella rubrinervis; assembly: GCA_007844105.2. Taxonomy (NCBI): domain Eukaryota; kingdom Viridiplantae; phylum Streptophyta; class Magnoliopsida; order Rosales; family Rhamnaceae; genus Rhamnella; species Rhamnella rubrinervis. The sequence goes on along the minus strand of CM017582.2, from coordinate 18,367,253 downwards.
TGGAATAGAAAGCAATTAAGCAATCACATACAGGCCACCTGAAATAAGAAAATACCGAAACAGCACAAGTCAAATAGTCACCAAGTTGCTAACACCAGAACAATGATTCTTCCACATCATACACTAATATATGTAAAGTACATTACATGTCATACTTATAATATCACAAGAGGAACACTCCCTCAATAGACACATGCTTCAGCTTCAGCTTATTATGCGAAGAGAACCTTTCCTATTGGTCTTTGAGAATGACCACATCATTGTATTTTTGTTAGTATCTAATAGTTCTGGGATTGATTATAACTTAATATGTTATCAGAAGAACTGTAATTAACGTTCTTACACCTAAGCTTTTAGAGACGGTGGTAATTAAATAAATGTATGATCCACGAGAATACGAACACACATGCATACTAATATCAAGAAATACACATGTTTCAGTTAGGTACGTGGAAATATACCTTTCAATTGGATCTTCAATAATGCATTTGTCCCCGAAATATATAATCTACAAGCATACAAACAATAGAACCATAAGAAAGAACTGTACATTGGTAGTGATAGAAAAGTACTCATAATTGACAATGGCCATCCAGGAAAATATATATATATATATATATATATATATATATAACTAAAAATATTAAAAACACAAATTTGGAGCAATAATTTGAAACATGCATTGCCCAAATAATTTGCATATTGTAAGACATGGCATTGCTATATTGATCCACAGAAAATTATAGTTAAATTAAATACAAAACAACAAGTAATCGAAATCCAATCATTGCAAATATATACCTCAAATTCACCAAAAGCTTGTAGCCTCTCCAGGATCTGTCCCATTGGCGCCGAAAACACCTATATACAAATGAAATTGAGAAAGGTAATCCAGTCAGTTTGGCCATGCACTACACATTTTCCATGGAATTTTTATCAACGTATTCTGTTTCAGATTGTAGAATAAAAAGAACCTCGGCGCCGCATTTCACCTTCTTTTCCATCACACAAACGCCAACCGTAATTTTCTTCCCAACAACATCTCCCTTCACCATCTCTCTCTCTCTCTCTCTCTCTCTCTCTCACCCTCCGAGCTCTAAATCACGCAGAATCAGAATCAGATTGCGCTTCTCACAGAGCTCACATCCAATGCAAAAACACAGACAACAAACACAAGCTCATCAGCCTCCACGCTCTACAATATTTATTTCATATACGTGCTGGTGTGCGTTATATATACACACAACAAGCATGTATTATACATTTCCTTACAAAAATTTGCATAAATATATAAGCAAAAAAGATAGAAGATAGAGAAAATCGATACCAAAGGACAGACAAAAGCTCGCTAAACTCGGTCCGCCGACTCGGAAAAAAAAGAGCGGAGCAAAAGAGAAGGCAGTCACGGAAGATAAAGATCCAGAGGCAGAGAGAGAGAGAGAGAGAGAAAAGCTGAGAGGCCTTTTTAAGAGGCATGGGAAATTCGGTGAATTGATTAAATATTATAGACGTAAGGATTGTGTTTGGAGATAAACATATTTGGATTCTGGAATATGCAAATGCAGCTGAAAAGTAAACAAAAAAGAGTTTCTGGGTTAGGAGGAGGACGTGGAAAGTTCTAATGGAGTTGTTTTTTTTTGTTTTTTTTTTAAGCTTTGGATTTTTCTATGATTAATGTCACCGTCCTCCACCTGTGGCTCGGATTTCACCTATTTTCTTATATGCAATGAATGTGTCGGATTTATTAGTTATCCTCCAATTTAAAATGTGATGAAAATTTTTATTTCTATAATTTGTGATAAAAAAAAAATTTGTGTTCTTCTTTTAGAGCCTTTTTGCACCGAAATTAACTTTCATGGGTCTACCTTTAATAATTGGTTCACAACTAATTAATATAATTGGTACGACTTTGATGCGAGATTATGTACGAGACCGTAGCCCACCGTGTTATTTTCTCATGCTTTTACAAGATATTTCTTTGTATATTACGTATGTGTACTTACTTTAGTGCTGTTAATTTAAATATGGTTTTCATTATTACTTATAATTTCACGTGGCAAGAATTTGACCAAAGCTTGTCTAATAACAGCTAGGCTAATTAAAGAATTTGGGTTGTATTCAATATAAATGAAAAGTAAAACACTGATATTCTACATTTGGGTTGCGGTGGGAGATCCAAATATGCTTTAAATCTAAATTTTCTATTTGATAAATAAAAAAATATTATTCCTGCTTTTGTAGAAATTTGACCGACCTGCAACTTTTACTGTTTCTTGCATTGGTTAATAAATCTATTTATTTTTTCTATTTTTTTTTTTTTTGACCTTTGGATCGCGAGGGCTTAAAATTCTAATGAAGACAAATTTTTTTTTGGCGTGTGGGCAGCGCATATTCTAGTGGGAGAATATCCCACTAAATAATTTGGTGGTGCTTGGGGGTCATTAGTCCATTTCTAATTATTTTTAATACGGTCAAAGCTCGACACCGAGTCAAAAGGTCAAAGGGCAGACTCCCGGATCTGGCGGAAACGGTTGCGTTGACCGTCCATTGTCCTGATCAAATCCTAAACGTTGACGGTTCTGGAATATGGAAATATATATAATTATTATTGTTTTTTTCATTAACAGTTCATGAAAAAAAAAAAAAATTTTGAAGTTGAAGCGACGTCGGTTTGTCCAACGTGAAACGATTCAAGTAGCTTATAAAAAAAACAGAGACTTTTAACAAATTAAAAAAACCAATACTACTACTAAAAATAATTTTAACTTGTAGTCCAGGGTGTGACGTTCAACAAAATGGGACACTTGGGTGAAGGTCTCTTTCATAGTCCTTTCATGGCGATTTACCTACCACTTCATATTTTATTTGGGTTGAAACTGACATGCAACTTCGCAACAATGTGCCTTGTGGTACTTGCAAAAAAAATTCTTAGCCAAGAAACAATTTTTTTTTATTTGTTTATTTAAAATATCAAGAATACAACATCCATCTGACAAGGATGCAATAGAGCTGAACTTCAAGATTGGTCCATGTCACGCCCCAAAATACATGGATCCGTACCCCACTTGAGAGAAATGACTTTATTTTGGTTAGTGGAATGTGTATAAATCCCATAATAAAAAGGCATTTTGAGTTGTCGCTTTCATTTCTACTAAAATAATCAAGTGGATAACATGAAAGGACAAACCAAAGCCTATGCCCTGATGTTCATGGGCAAGTGACACAACTCTTAAAAAGCAAAATACCAAAAAAGAGTCAAAAAAAAAAAAAAGAAAAAAGAAAAGAAAAGAAAAGAAAGTAAGAGGGTGCTGACAGCTGAAGCAATAATTACAATGAAAAGAGAATCCGACACTCCGAAATCCAATCAGGATGTTAGGTAGACATGGCCATTTGCAGCCTCCTCCCAAAGCTGATGCTGTCTATCTGCCTATTGTATTGAAGTTTTCTTCTCAGTTTTAATCGTCAGTGATAAGCTGGCCAATTGTTTTGTCAAGTATATTCTTTAATGGTATAAGCACCAAACTCTTCTTCACCAAATTTATCGTCAAATGGGCACCTCTGGCTTAAGCACTATGCACTCGTCTACCGATACTCGTTCCCGCTATGTATCCACCAGACCAAGCATTCTGGAAAAAGGGCAAATGAATGGTCCCTTGAGAACTTAATAATGAATCAAACTAATAGAAGGAAATTTCTGACTTGGACTTGGACTGATACAGCTACAAGCATCATGCTTGCTAACATGGACGACTAGATATTTATATGGGATCGGCTCTACGGTTTTCTATGTTGATTTATTGGTCAAGTAAACTGAATTTCAGCACAATACATTGGAAATTATTGCTTAAATCTGCACATAGTTCAATTGCACTATGTGCTTCAAAAGCCAATTGCATGTTAACATTGTGCAGTTGATACCCCAACATGCTGCAATAAATATCACCAACATTCTTTACCTGAAAGTTGAAACCGCCCGTTACACCATCAACATTCAATACCTGTCAAAAAATTTCACCAGGGGCATTTGAGCATGCAGTCTTTAAAGTGTAAACTAGTGTGTGCATGTTTTCATGAGAATCAAAGAGTTTCAAGAATCAGTACCTCCCTGCGAAGAATAAATTTGACTGCATTTTGCTTTCCATTGTGCTCAGCGAGATCTTCATAGAAGCAACAAAAGAGTTACACATCCAATGAATGAGAGAGAGAGAGAGGGAGGGAGGGAGGGAGGGAGGGACCTCAGACAATGGAACACCTCCAGCAGTGACAAATTCATCCTTAAATTGACCCTTCACCATGAAAAGTTGCATATGTTTTCCAGTAAGTAACAAGAACATATTTTCAGAAAGAAAGGAAAAAAGTAGAACAAAATTGAAAATTTACGAAGGTCTACCCAACTTTACCTTCCCTGTAACTCCAAAGTTACATTGCTTCAACAGAGAAGCAATAGAAATTAAAGAGTTATTTGGAACAGAAGCCCACAAGGTGTCTCCAAATGTACCCTATTATATGAAAGCCAAACATATTACGTACAATATTTTCTCTTTAAGATAACAGCATATAGATTTTCAAACTTGGAACAGAATAAACCTGACGACCCAACATGTAATGCCAAAATCTCTTCACAAGGCCAAATTTTGAAGGATATGAGTTGGATAATTTTTGTTTCTGCAGAGATGTGGGCAATGAATAAGCACAAGTTAGTTCAAACACCATGAATTACAACGATAAAATGTATTAGAAGGACCACAGAATTAACTAAACTCAGTTTCTTGTGCTTCAGAAGTAGAGTTAACGAATATGAACATGTCAGCAGTCAATAAAAAGATTCCAGAACATTTTCTAGAGTATCCTTAGCCAAGATTAATACTACTACGGTTGATACTCCATGCCAGTATACATCTTACAACCCCAAAATATTTGAGCTTCCAGTTGGCTTATGATGGGTTCTATTACATACACATGTATTTCAAGAAGTTTAATTTGAATTACTAATGGCCTTTCTGTGTGTGATAAACCAGACACAGAGTAGTGAATTATCATATTCCATCCAACTAAGATATTCCAATAAAAGGAAATAGTTCCCACTTCTGTCCTAAAGCACAACCGAAAATTAACAAGTGGTGGAAGTTACATCCAGGCTTACCGCAAACTGATTCTTGTGCTGAGTAAGTATTGACTTCACATCTTCTACATGCAAATCAGGTACAAAATCTACAGTAACAGTCCCTGCATCCGAACTCCATCAAGTCAAATCCAACTTTGCTATTAAAAAAAGAGACCTTGCCACCCAAAAAAAAAAAAGAAAGAAAAAGAAGCAAAAGAAAAGTTCCTTACCTTTGTAACCTGAACTAAATAGATCACGAGCACCCCAGGCAGATAACCGTAGAATCACAGGACCACTGAGTCCCCAATGTGTGACTAACATGGGGCCAATCTACAATTCCACAAGTCTTGGTTATGTCATACATGTTATTGAGATATAAAGGCGAGGACAATGAAGAAAACATGCCTGTGTAAATTGTTGCATATCTCTTTGAACATTTTCTAACCTCAGTTTTGCCTCAACTTTTGGGAATGTAACCTGAATATTAAAAAGAAAAAGAAAAAAGTAAATATTGATTCCACTAATCAAGATACTGTAATGCTGATAGGCATAGAATCAATATCTTGTTGTGTAGGGAATCAAACTAGCTGTGTATTAGGAGATATAGTTTCCTATTTTAATGGAGGTGATAGAGGCACATATCAGGGCAGTTTAATGTAAATATATAGCTGTAAATATTTTTCCTAATTTAGTGTAAATCAGATCCTAAGAGATAGGAATGTAAATTAGGATATTGCTGTATATATACTGAACCATCTTAGGTTCACGAAATATAGAAAATTTCCCACAATCTCATGCTCAGCTTCATGGTATCAGAGCCGTGAATCTGATCCTCTTGTCATCAGTCAACAGGCAGCCCTAATCTTGGTGTGCCTTCTTTATTCGTCAATTCCTAACAACCTCTTCTGCCTTATTGTTGTCTCAAACTTGTTTCAAACATGGCTGAATCCGAGCAAACCTCCAGAGATTCCTCATCAACATCTAACCCAATCACGTCTCAAGTCCTTCCTCCTCAGCCAATCTCTGACAATGTTGTTCCTGTTTTCAATCATAAACTCAATGGCCAAAATTACCTTCAATGGTCACAATCTATGATGTTGTTTATTAGTGGCAGAGGTCGAGATGACTACCTCACTGGAAGAGCAGCCTCTCCTTTACTCACTGATCCTTCCTTCCGTTCATGGAGGATTGAAAACAATCAAGTCATGTCCTGGCTGATCAGTTCAATGACGCCAGAAATCAGTGAAAATTTCCTTCTCTATCCCACGGCTAAAGATATATGGGATGCAGCCCGTGAGACTTTTTCTAGCAAAGACAACACTGCCGAAATATTTCACGTGGAGAGTCTCCTCCATGACATACGTCAAGGTGATAATTCTGTTACCATATACTTCACGACTCTTCAACGCTATTGGCAACAGTTGGATCTCTTTGAGTCACACGAAATGCCGGATGATAATATCTATTTCAAGAAAATAATTGAGATAAAACGATCTTCAAATTTTTGATGGGACTTGACAAGTCTCTAGATGAAGTTCGAGGTCAGATTCTTGGAACCAAACCGTTACCAAGTCTTCGAGGTGTTCTCAAGTTCACGAGAAGAAAGCGAAACGATGTTATGATGGGAACACCGCATCATTCTCTTCTTCCACAACGCTCGTATCAAAAGACCAGCAAGTTAATTCTGAATCATCTGCTTTGGCTGCTCGATCTACCGATTCTTCGACCACGCCGAGGACGCCCATGGTGTGAAGACCGCAAGAAACCAGGTCATGTCAAGGAAACATGTTGGAAACTTCATGGCAAGCCACCAGATTGGAAACCAGCAGCGTAGATCGCGATAGCCGTACAACAGCGTTACAACGGAGACCAACACAACATCCACTCATTCCCCTTTCACCAAGGATCAGATCGATCTTCTTCAAAATTTGCTTACCAAGGCAAATTTGTCATCTCATCCTTTTCATCCAGAGTTGTTGGTCAACAATCTAACCAAGCTCTTCATGTCACCCATACACCAACGACCTCATGGATAGTGGACTCCGAGCAAACGACCATATGACGGTGACAAGTCATTATTCTCCACTTATACTCCTTGCCAAGATAATCATATATCGGCGCATAGCAAATGGGTCACGGTCTGTGGACGGTATTGGTACCGCTTGTCTCTCCAAGAACTTAACACTTCACTCGGTTCTATGTCCCCGATCTTGATTGCAATTTAATTTCCGTAAGCAAATTGAATCATGATCACCATCAGGAAACTAAGTTCTTTCTTTGGATCTTGCATTTTTCGTGACTTGGCATCGGGAAGATGATCGCGTCTTGACTTTTGTGCGGCCTCTATCTCATCAAAGTACCTCGTCCGCCTATCGTGGATCTTGTTCCTTCCCAATCTACTCTTAATTGTCATTCCATTCAAAGATCCGAGTCACCAATAAATAAAATAAGCCATTATGTGGCACTATCGCCTTGGTCATCCCAACTTTATGTATTTAAAAAGGTTATTTCCTTCACTCTTTATCAATAAAGATGCTAAATTATTCCATGTGAGATATGCCAATTGGCAAAACACACACGCACTCACCTATTCACCTCAACCACACAAACCAACCATTCCTTTTCACTCATCCAGGGGACATACGGGACCAACTAGGATTGCTAACATATCACGTGCACGATGGTTTTCTTATTAGTAGATGATCACACTCGAGTGAGTTGGATTTTCCGATGCAAGAAACCAAAACCACCAAGATATTCCAAAATTTCCATGCCATGATCCAAAACCAATTTCAAGCCAATATTCAGATTCTCAAACCGACAATGCCGAGATTTTTTCAACTCCACACCGGGTCCTTACTTCGCATTACACCGGCATTGTCCATCAAAGTTCCCCAGAAACCCCAACAAAACGGTGGTCGAACGTAAAATCGACACATCCTGAAGTCTGCAGAGCCTTACTGTTTGATCCAGTGTTCCCAAAAGATTTTGGGGTGAGGTCATCTAACGCAACTTATCTTATTAATCGCATGCCTCACGAGTTCTCCACTATAATACTCCGTGCAAGCCCTTCTTCAAACCTATCCCAACTCTCATCTAGTTAGCAACATCCCACTTAAACTGTTTGGGTGCTTTGCTTTTGTGCATATTTATGCTCATTACAGTAGCAAATTAGATGAACGAGCCATTAGATGTATTCTCAGTATTCTCCAAATAAAAAGGCTACAAATGTTTTTCCCCTCCCAAGAAAGTCTATCATACCATGGATGTTACCTTCTTCAAACCCAACCTTATTTTTCTAATTCGTGATTCAGGAGATTGTTACACATGAATCACGAATCAATTGGGATTGAGACTCTTCGAAGCGGTTTCTATAACACTCTTCCAAATTCTCCTCGCCCACCATCCTATTCTTCCTCCATCATCCCATCTTCTCCATTAAAACCTGGTCCGAATCCAAATCCAAATCCAAGTCCAACATCCCCCAATTCCTTGTCTAAAACACCTCAATCCAAAGTGGTACCCTCGACACCTCCGTCCCCTTAATGATGCCATCAAAGTATACACCAAGAAACGATGCCCAAGGCCTTGCACAAGAACAAAGAAAGTCACGATTCAACTCCAATCCAAGTTAATCCGATAGCATATCGGATGAGACAGCAACTAATTTGGAACCAAGTGATATGTAATGCCGATTCTCTTCGACTGAACGCCAATTGCTTTGAGAAAAGGTACTGCTCGTGCACTCAACATCCTATTCAGAATTTTGTGTCATACTCAAAGCTATCTCCAAGTTTTCAAGCTTACATGATTACTCTTGAAGCATTCAAATTCCTAGAACTGTGTTTGAAGCATTAGAGGTACCGAATGGAAGGATGCTACTCTAGCGAATATCTTGCTCTTGAAAAAATGGCACATGGAATCACCACTCTTCCTCCGTGAAAACGCATGATGGGTTGTAAATGGATTTTCTCGCTTAAACAAAAGCGATGGAAGTATTGATCGATTCAAGGCACGGTAGCCAAAGGCTATACATCATAGGAATTGATTATCATGAGACGCTTGCTCCAGCAAAGCTCAACACTATATGCGTATTATTGTCCATCGTTCTAAGACCGCCTTTGTTTCAACCGGATGTGAAAAATGCATTCCTAAATGGAGATTTGGTGGAGGAGGTGTATATGGACATTCCTCAAGGATTTGAAACCGAGCATACAAAAGGCAAGGTGTGCAAATGCGGAAATCATTATATGGGCTGAAACAATCCCGGGCATGGTTTGACAGTTCACTAAGGTGCTAAAACTTGATGGATATACACAATCTCAAGCTGATCACACACTCTTCATCAAATGTTTTGATCCCGACAAAGTCAACTGCGTTGATAGTTTATGTGGACGACATTGTTCTACGGGAACCATGAAGAGGAAATGAAAAGAATTAAGCTTTGCTATCCAAAGAGTTTGAAATCAAAGATTTAGGTCCTCTACGATACTTCGGGATGGAAGTATTTAGATCCAAACAAGGAATTTCGGTCACAACGGAAATATGCCTGGATCTCCTGAGTGAAACTGGAATGACCGGGGTGACGGTTGAGAACCTATGGATCCTAATACCAAGCTAATGCCCAAGAAGTACCTGGATAAAGGTCAATACCAACGGTTAGTGGGCAAACTAATCTACTTGACACACACTCGCCGATATTAGTTTTCATTAAGCATTGTAAGCCGCCTAAGTAATCCTTCAAGTTCACATGGAAGCGCATCAATTCTTAGATACATAAAAAGGATCCGGAAAGGGCTAATGTTCACTAAGTCTTCCAAACGTGGCCTGAAGTCTACATGATTGATCTTGGATCACCCATTGATCGAAAATCTACCTCGTGGTTGGTTCATATGTATGGGAAATTTAGTGACATGGCTAAGTAAAAGCAGCGGTAGTGGCCGGAGTAGTGCTGGTGAGTTTCGTGCCTTGGCTCAAGGTATTTGTGAAGGTATTTGGTTGAAGACTACTAGGAGAGCTGCAGGTTACCTACGAGGGTCCTATCAAGATGATGTGTGATAATCAGTCAGCTATTGCTATTGCCAAGAATCCAGTCCATCATGATCGGACTAAGCACATTGAAATTGATAGGCATTTTATCTATGAGAAGATAGAAGACAAAACGTAGCCATGACCTTTGTACCATCACGGTCTCAGATTGGATATACTTACAAAGGCATTGTTTCGCCCCAACTTCATTGAGCTAAGCTCTAAACTTGGTCTCATGAATATCTATGCAGCTTAGTTTGAGGGGGAGTGTAGGGAATCAAACTAGCTGTGTATTAGGAGATATAGTTTCCTATTTTAATGGAGGTGATAGAGGCACATATCAGGGCAGTTTAATGTAAATATATAGCTGTAAATATTTTTCCTAATTTAGTGTAAATCAGATCCTAAGAGATAGGAATGTAAATTAGGATATTGCTGTATATATACTGAACCATCTTAGGTTCACGAAATATAGAAAATTTCCCACAATCTCATGCTCAGCTTCATGTTGTTTTCATTACACTATAATTGGCTACAAAATATGAGTCTGGACAAACAGAAAATGAGCGGTGCTGATTGTTATCAAAAGAATGCATAAGATAATTGGGAGTCATTATCAAAACACGAAAAAGCTAAATCAAAGGATAAATATTCATGCCAGAGAAACCATACAATATCTATTTTCTCTTCAGGTTCATGCTGACAGACAGTGAATTAAACACAAATGATATACAAAACTCTAGCAACAGAATCTTACTCCTGACAACTCTGTTAGCTGTGAATCATCAGTCTTGAAAGTAAATAGACTTGGCACTGGATCTACAATTGAATGACCCAGTTGAGATGCAAGACTATAACCCTGTGACAAGGACAATCCAACAGAAACATTTCAAGCATTTTAACCATTGATGTGAAAATGAAAAGAACGGGTTGTCCATTCCAACCTGCCTGCTATTACCGCTAGCAATCAATAGATAATCAGCTTCAATATGTTCGACAGATCTGACTTTATTATTCTCAATGCTGAGATGGAATTTCCCACCAGCAGCAGATACAGTTCTCACAACCTTTCCAGTCTGCAGAGAAACTGGCCAAAAAACTCACATTCAGCACAAACTTACCAGCCATAATATTACAAAGTTCACAAGTAAAGTTTTCATGTCTATGTGTAAGTAACGAGGCCAAGATACAGAAATATGGGGAATAATTATTTGGTACCATCACTCAAATCTTCAAAAGACCCTTCTCTCTTACTTGGCTGGTGCAAAAAGAAAAAAGAAAAGAAAATCAGTACCATAAACTCAATAGGTGGGCAGGCATACCTCCTGTCCGTCTTGTTTCAGACACGAGACAATCGATTATTGATGAAGAACTGTTGCTGATAGGGAATACCCTTCCATCATCCTCAACCTATGATCACTTCAGCATAAATAATAAATATAAAATAAATAAGAAACAACTAACATGCTATTTACAAGACAACCTTCAGCTCCACCCCATGATCAGAAAACCAGGTCATGGTATCCACTGGCCCATGCATGTTGAAGAAAGATCCTCTAAATTCTTTATGACCCCTAGGGTAATTTTCTGCCAAAATCTATGAAGAATTCATCATTCTGAACATTACATAATTGAAAATATAACCAAGTGAGAAATAGGATCAAATTAGGTTCCTTTATTCATCAATATCTCTGATTTAGATACATTCTCCAAAAGCTCACCATATTGTCAAGACAATGCCCATTCGTGACATTGCATCGCCCTCCTCCAGAAACTCTTACCTGCCAACACAACATTTCTAAGAAACATTTAAACCAAATACAGTAACGGACTAACATTATAATGAGAATTTTAAAGTAGCTATCAGTTATGCCGCTGAAAACTAATGAGCGACATATCTAATAGAATTGAAAAGTGACAGTTAAAGATGTTTGGCAAGCCATCGCCAATCAGCTATGCAGTTGAAACCAAAGAAACGAAACTACATGTATTTTCTTCACGTTAAATTTCCATAAAAGTATACAAACCTTGGACAAAGGTTTTCCTGCTCAAAACCACCACATTCAAATTGGATGCAACACTTTTAGCTCTAATGGCTCCAAAACACCCGCTGCTCCACCCCAACTACAACCAATAGCTCTTCATTTGACTACCCATCAGAGAAAAATTACGACATGTAAGTCCACAAAACCAAATATTTAAAAAGAAAAAAGAAATACACGGTTTTGTTTGGCGCCTGAGAAAATAGAGTAGAAGTGGGAATGAAATTACAAAGCTTGACACCACGCAGCCTACATGAGTGAAAAAAAAATTTCACCTTTTGCGCTACGGGAATAGTAGTCGCAGTAGATTTGTTCTTCAAGCTGGTACAGAGTACAGCCTTAGAAGAGAACGCAATGAAACGAGTCGAAGTGACGCTCATGCTTGCTCTTCGCCGAGAAAAATCCCATACACCCACGGCTTGCAGTTCATCTTATTCAATTCCCTGGGTCCAGACTGCGGCGAATAACCAGGAGGAGGGTTCAAATGAAAAATCCAATGTGTGTCGGGATAGGGTGGTAATTTTGTGGATTATGACGTGGCAGAAAATTAAACGGCACAATTTATATATGTCGTTGACCGTACTTGAGACATTCAGATTATTAACCGTTAATAACGGTCAAACGACCACGTTCACTTGTTCCAGGCCCCCAATTCCGTACTCAAACTATGGGATGAGCCAGATTCAACTTGGCGGCATTCAAGCATGGAGGCGCTGCATGTCTCTGGCACAGCGTTGTGCTAACATGCGCCAACTCAAGGCTGTCCACGCCATCTTCATCAGCCATGGCCTCCACCTTCATAACTATGCAGTCAGCAAACTCATTGCCTTTTGCGCTCTGTCGGATTCCGGTAACCTCCGTTACGCCTCTCTCATATTTGATCAGGTTGAGACGCCCAATTCGTATATTTACAATACCCTCATCAGGGCCTACTCGCGGAGTTCTCAGCCTCGTTTGGCTCTGCATTACTTTCAGCTAATGTTAAATACAACCAGCGACATTGTTCCTGATCATCACACGTTTCATTTTGTCCTTTTAGCTTGTGTAAACGGCGGTTGGGTACTTGGGGGGAAACAAATTCATGATTGGGTAGTTAAAAATGGGATGGTTACGTTGGATGGTCACGTTCAGACTGCTCTAATTCGATTATATTCTGAGTGTAACGTTATAGATGATGCCAGGAAAATGTTTGATGAAATTCCTTGTAGAGACCCTATTCAGTGGAATGCAACTATGAATGGTTATATTCGGTGTGGTTTGGCTTGTGAGGCTTTGAGACTTTTCCACCACATGTTGGTTTGTGGAATTAAACTTGATGAGTATTGTATTGCTACTGGACTCTCGGCTTGTACCCATTTGGGGGCTCTTTGGCAGGGCAAGTGGATACATGAGTACGTTAAAAAGAGGAAAGGTTTCGAATCAGACGTTTTTATTGGGACAGCCCTTGTTGATATGTATGCCAAGTGCGGTTGTTTAGATATGGCTGTGGATGTTTTTGAGGGGATGCCTAATAGGAATGTGTTCTCCTGGGCTGCCATGATCGGAGGGTTTGCAGTACATGGACATGCAACAAAAGCAATTCGTTGCTTGGAAAGAATGCATGTGGAAGACAGGCTTAGGCCTGACGAAATTGTTCTACTTGGAGTACTAATGGCTTGTAGTCATGCGGGTCTGCAAAAGGATGCTCGGTTTCTGTTAGACAACATGGAAACTCATTATGGTTTTTCTCCCAAGCATGAGCATTATAGTTGTGTGGTGGACCTGCTCTGCAGGGCAGGTCAATTAAGGGAAGCACTTGTGCTCATCAGAAGAATGCCTATGAAGCCTCAAGCTTCTGTTTGGGGTGCTTTACTGAATGGTTGCCGAATCAGTAACAATATAGAACTCGCAGAGTTTGCTGTTAAAGAGCTTCTACTGCTAGAAAATGCTGATATGACCGAAGAAGATGGTGCCTATGTTCAGTTATCGAACATTTATTTAGCGGCGAGGAGGAGTGAAGATGCACTCAGAATACGGAAGATGATAGGTGGTCAGGGCATGAAGAAGACACCAGGTTGCAGTATGATAGAGGTGGATGGGAAGGTGAATGAGTTTGTTTCAGGAGATGTTGCACATTCACATAGAGTTGAGATATGGGCAATGCTGGATTTACTATCTGCTGAAGAACGCACGACAGTAATTCCAGTCTCCGAATATTAACTGAGTTTTCATTCGGATGTCTAACTTTCAATTTATTATTGCTACTTCACATAAGTTTCTGAAGCTTGCTTCCCATACCTATAACTTATTATAGGTTCAATTAGATTTTGAGATTGTGTATTTTTTTGGCTTCTTTTGAGGTAAGATTTCAATGTCCTCCTGGTTAGTAGCTTTTTAACTAATTTTTTTAGGTGATTGACGGTAATTTTACTAATTATGAACTTCAGCATCCAATTAGCTAGGATATTTAACATGAAAATAGAATGTTGTAGTGCATAAGTTTTGTCTGACAAAATTTATCTAACATTAGTTAGTAACAGAGGAATAAGAAAATGTTAAAAATAGTACATTGTATAGAAAAAATTATCATACGATCCACAAGTTCTGAATGAAAAATTTCCATTCAGTTCCTCAAGATTGATGGTACTAAATTACAGAAACACCTTCACAAGACATTTCACATGCAGTTGTATGCAAGCAATACTAGACTCCCCTTTCTCTAGTGCTTCAGTAATGGAATACAATCATTCACCCTTCAACCAAATCTTACTCTGCTGAGTCTGAGCAGAATGAAGGCAGAATGTACAGATTATATAAACGATGGAATTGAATGTGGTTAACTGCTGGTGGAAATCCAATGTGCAATGGGACTCTCAGGGTCAATTGCTGCGCAGTTATGGGCACAAGATAATGTAAGCTCATATATGCATAATGATAAAAATACAAATGTATATTATTACGTACCTTTGGACGAAGAGGGAACCACAACAACATTCATATCAGCATTGTTTGGAGGAAGCTGTAAACGAAGGGGAAAAAGCTTGCCGTTCAAGGGACTACGAGTACATACAACAATATCATCGAGCCCTGTCTCTTCCTTGAGCTTTTCCTTCAACTCCTCTACCCCACTACCTTTAAACGTGAATGAAAGCCCTTCCCTTGTATCATCAAAATGTCCCTTCTCATCAGCCACTAGGTAGCATATAGTCCTCCCTTCAGCTTTCACCGGCGAATCATGATGAGTGTAATCAATTGACTGCGAATCAAAAACACAAATACAACATGAAATTCATTGACAATGACAACCATAATTTTTTTAAAAAAAACATATATATATATATATATATATTTAAAAAATACAAACCTCATGCTTGGGTAGTCTGGGAGTTGCGAGTACAATTTTGGTAGGAGAAGAGGGCTCTGCTGATGAAACCAAATCAGGCAGTGGAGGCGGTGGGTTGACAAGCGGTCGTGATTTTTTCGGAGATTGCACTCGAATCTGTACGACGTCCACGTCCCAAAGAACCCAATCCTGCGTGGCGGTTCTGTGAGGGATGTCGTGGGTGATGGAGTTCCTCCAAGGCGGCAATCCCCCATTGGCTCGCAGGTAGAGGCCGTAACGGGTCTTGAGACGGACCTGGAAACCTTCTCTGATTGGTTCCCATTCCACAGACGAATCCAATCTCTTGGGCAGAGTTTGGAGGACCTTCTTCCCCGTCATTCCGAACAAGGATGGCATGTTGGAGGCCGTCAAGTATTTGCCGTAGCAGCTTTTGAAACGCAAAACGTTGGCCTCCTCCAAGATCTCCACCGTCCATTTGGCGTTCACGATGGAGCCGTTGCGATCTTGGCAGACGGATTCCTCGTCGTCGTCGGCTAATAGGTATTTGTCGTGGTGGCTTTTCAGGCGTACGGCTTTGGCTTTTTGGAAAAGCTCCATTGCACTCTGAAACAAAACTACTATTATTACTATTAATTATCATCAAATCAACGTAAGTACGTACGTAAAAATATACAAGCATGCAAGTGCAAAAACATGAGAGATCTGAAACACAATAAATACAAAAATACAGTAATCGTAAAACATAATCAATTTATATATTTAAATACAGATATGCATGTGTTTGTTTTTCGATGAACTGTGCGTACCGTTGTATCCAATCAGGCACGAAAATGGTATAGAAAGCAAAGGCACTAAATTTCAATAATGGTGGTCGATGTGTTTGATGGGACGGAGATGGCAAAAGTTGACGAAAGGATTAGAAACAAGTTGAGGGAATGGCTGCTATGAGGCAGCACATATGTATATAATTAGTGTCGTTTTTGAACCAAAATTTCGGAGATTAGAAATTAAGCTGTGTAAAGCTTATTAGGCAAAGCTAAGCCTATTATTAATCCAAATTTTAAAGCCAATTAATCGTGTGTCTCACGCGTAAATGTTAATAAAAATGCATGGTTATTGGGATTATTGCTGTTAATTTTCTTGGTGGGTGTGTTGTTGCGTGCATTTTCATTGTACGTACATGAATTATGAAATATTTGTAACCAAACACCACCTTCGTAAATTTAGCAAAAAAAGAAAAAAAAAAGAAAAAGAAAACACATTGAGAATTAAATATTCAAAACAGCATGTAAACATAAATATTTCTTTATATTGTTTACGCACGAGCACCAAGCATCATTTGTTGACATTTGAATATTCTAATGTGCACCCCACAAGTTGTCAAATATACACAATTAATATATAATTATACACAATTTCAAATATTATATATAATTATATATAATATTTCTTTGTTAATTTGGTAAATAATAATATGATTCTTCCTTCTATACAATTTCAACGAAATTCAATATTATAAGGGATAAGAGCCACCATTATCGGATGGAAAAAATTAAATTGATTTAATTTTCTTAAAAAATAAAAAAGAGGAATTAATATGGTTTCTATGACCCTAATTTGGTAAAATTAGATACATAATCAACTATAAGATTAGAAAATAAAGGAATTAATATGGTTTTCTATGACCCTAATTTGGTAAAATTAGACTCATAATCAACTATAAGATTAGAAAATAACGGGGAAAGAAAACTAAAAGAAGAATGATTTCCTAAAAATTCAATCAAGCTTTAATGTTTTGACTTATATATGTTCTTGTGTACGGAATACACATTTTTTTATTTTTTAACGTGCTTTTAATTTTTAGAAGAACTTTTTCAAAAGAATATGATGAAAAAATAATTTCAATTAAAAAGACACTGATAATTTGTTAATACCTGTGCTTCATGATTTGCGGATCCAAATTTCTGAGGGACAGAAGCATTAATTACCGGTGACAGATCTGAGTCCGACCACTCTGAAGACCAAGAGTGACTGGACGCTAACGAAACGCAACCAGAATACTGTAAATCATCTTCCACCGTCGTCGTTGCCTCCTCCACATCCCAAAGAATCCAATCACGCGTCGCGGTTCTCTGAGGTACATCATGCGTCACGGAGTTTCTCCACGGTGGCGTCCCCCCATTGGCTCGCAAATAACTCCCTCCCGATCTTGCCCTCAGCTTCACTTGGAAACCGTCTTTTCTGGGCTCCCATTCGATAGCACTGCTACTCTCACTCTTATTCGACGTCGGAATTGTCTGCAACACCTTCTGTCCGGTCATCCCCAGCAGAAATGGCTCGTCGGAGGCCGTGAGGTACTTGCCGTAGCAGCTACTCAGGCGGACCACGTGGCTCTTGCCTTCGACCAGCTCTACAGTCCATTGGGTTCTTCGTGAGGACGCGTTGATTCGGCTCTGCCGGACTGTCTCTTCGTCGTCGTCGGCGATTAAGTACTTGTCCAGGTGGCTTCTTAGTCTTACTGCTTTGGATTTGTTGAAGAACTCCATGGCTTTGAACCGTAAGAGGTTTCAAATTTGAAGTCTGTTAATATGGAAAGTTAAGCATATATTTCCACATTGAGGAAAACTATTATTTATTTTAAATTAAATGAACCCAAGACTTTGACTTTAGCAATCTGTCCTGTACTGGTTTTTCAATATTTTAAAAAGAAAGAAGACTTAGTCAAGTTTATTTATTTATTTATTTTGTTTAAATTATTAAAAAACATAACCAAAAAGAAAAAAAGAAAAGTTTATTGTTTTAGGTTATAAAGCAGTATGATTATGAAAATACATGCTATCCATTTACTTTTCTTCTTCTTTTTTTTTTTTGGCTAAAACTCTTCTTTACTTTTCTTTTTTGGTGAAACTCTTCTTTACTTTTCTAATTCACTTGTAGTAATAAACAATAATATTCTTGATTAGATCATAATAATCGAGGCAAGTAGAAATAAATCTTCAGTTCATTAGGTCATTATTTATATGGTCATGATTAACCTTTTCGTAATGAAATTGTCAATTTTCATTTTTGGAAAAATATATTTTAGTTACCAAAAAAAGACAATGTATTATCCATTGACAAACTGGATTAATTCAAATTAGCTCTAGTTGAATATTAGTGATTACTGGGATCAACTTCATGGAGGCATTTTAAAGGCGTGATCAGATTTGTGGTCAATATATTTTGAACTTGAACTACTTAATATAGGATCTTAAATCCCAATAAATCTCTTGCTAGCTGTTTAATTGCTGTTCGTATTTTATTAAATTAAGCTTTTGCAGTTAGCAAATTAATTTCCATTTGGCTCCTTTTCTGTTGTGTGTGAACATGTCTTTCCCTCAAGATGTACCCATTTATCTGTCTTTTTCTTCATTTTATAATAACTTGGTGTACCCGACAATTATTTAACTTAATTCAGATTAAACACATGTATGCTAAAACCATTCTATTTTGTTGTAGTTACCCAAAAAGGAAAAAGAAGGAGAAAAAGAAAATTAAGTATTCTATACATCTAGCATTTACGTCGAAATGGATCGATCACCAATCATGCAAAAATCTCCTGAGAAGCAATGTTTGCCACATGATCATTTGCATGCTTTCGCATCTTCTGAAATAATATCATTACAAAACCAAGCATATATATGGTAATTAATGGGTGTGTGTATGTGTATATATATATATATATAGTGGATTTTCCATGCTTATTCTAACAATTACCTCATATCAAAATCATCCATAGCCAAACACTACCTCCTAGCTTCTAAGAAATGGAAGGAAATAGTATTGACAACAATGGAGGATTGGATGATTAATGGTGGTTTGCTAGATGCTAATTAATTTGGGTACTTGTTTAATTTGCAGGGCTAAAGCTAGCTTGGTAGATATTGAGGTATTTATTAGCTTGGGAGACACTTGGGTTTTCATCAATGAATTATCATGATATAATTTCAATGTATATTTCATCTCAAAAATAGAAAAATATTAACATAAAATAGTTGATAAATTGATAACTCATGAGTGGTAATTCCAATAATCAACAAATTATAGATAAAATCAGTACTCATGATCATGAGCATTCAAATTTATCAAAGAGAGGGTACTGATATTAGCTTCTAATCTAGAAAAAGTAAAGAAAAGAAAATAGAAAGAAAAGTCATATATGCAAAGGAAAATTATAACCTGATCCCCTATGGATGCTATGACCAAAAAAAAAAATCTAATTAATTAGATGGCAACAATTAATATTGTGTAAGATATCCTTTGCCTTATTGTTGTAGTGAACTTGAAGCCACATAAAATTTAATCTGATATGTTCAATCTTAATTTGGTGATAAAAATTTTTGTTTGAGTGTATATCTCTGACTTGTTTATTTTTCAAAACAATTATATATGGCCATTAATGTCAGATGACTGTGTTTAAGAGACTTCTAAGTCTGGTCAAATTTAGACCAAATTTTCTTCATTAAAGCCATGCCATATCAAGTTATTAATCTATGTGATTTTGTGTTGATCAGAAGATAATTTCACTTTTTAAATTAAAAGAAGCCAGAATCAAATTGAACTTCTTTTTTATATACATATTTTTTATTTTTAATTTGGGAAAAAAATATAATCAAATTAAACTTTGACCCATATGCTAACTGCATAACCACAAGCATGGCCTTAATTAATTCTATTTGCACTCTTTTATAATCTTTAACAGTGAAATTTGTGAAAAAGAGACTAATATATATATATATATATATATATATATCTGAATAGAACTTGTTTAACTTCACTTCCCCTTAAAAAAGGTTAATTTAAATATTAATTCGAATATTAATATTTAATATCATGCAGTTTTATGTTTGATATTCACAATCTGAACTACAAAGCTTCTATGAACTGGTCAAATAACTGCACGGCTACAGTTGTCATTTGTGTAAAGCGTTGCATGAAGTTGACAGTGACGGTTTAAGAAGAAAAAAATTGATAGCGATGAAGGGGCATATTAGACATTTCATAACGTAAGAAAAATGGTTTCTTCAAACACGTACGTAGGGTTTCGATTCCAATCTTAGTCTGCAACTGTACGTATAAATATATACACGACTCTAAGATACTTGGAAGTTCAACAAAATCAAGATCTACCTATAGAATAGGAATTCAAATTTTACTCGGTCTTTTTTGTTTTTGTTTTTAAATTCTTTTTGGTCTGTTTATGGGAAAAAAATATCAGAATCACCATCATCAACACCACCACCACCATGTCAAAGTCACACAGTGACACACTCTCAGTATCCCATTAATCTCACGGCCTGCTAGGGGGTTCAAAATCAATGAAGAAAGATTCACAATCTTCATCATCATTACCATCACCAGCCCCTCCTCCTCCTCCTCCTTCTTCCATTAATATTCCAAACCATTGTTTGATATTATTGCTTGTACTGTTCATCCCTGGATGTACATTTTTCCTTATAATGACAATAAAAGGAGGCACAAGCCAGGCCTGTGCAGCCTGCAAATACCAAAGAAGAAGGTGTTCTAAAGAGTGTGCCCTGGCCCCTTATTTCCCAGCTGAAAAGGCCAAAGAGTTTCAAAACGCTCACCGTTTGTTCGGCGTCCGGAACATAATGAACATACTTAAACAAGTACCACCACAGCAAAAAGAAGACGCAATGACATCGATTATATTCGAATCCGATATGCGGGCTCAGTACCCAATTCGAGGCTGTATGGGGATTATATCACAGCTCCATATTCAGATACAGCAAGTCATTGATGAGCTTCGAATGGTACAGTCTAAGATAGCTATTTGCAAGGAACAATTTCAATACAACAGCAGCAGCAGCAACAACAACAACCAAATAATGCCTCTTACACCTCCTAATAATAATAACCATTCTTCTTCTTCTTCTTTGCCACAGCTGCATCTAGGAATTGCCACTTCCAAAATGATCATGATGGGGTTCTAATTTATCCACAATATAATTATGGGAGCAGTGAGATGCCTATTGAGTTTTTGGGGAATGGAATGCCCACGGCGTCTATGAATGGGATTTATGTTGAGGGGGACGATAATTTGGTAAAATCATCAATGAGGATTAATCAACACCCATATTACTGCCTTGATCATCCTGTACCCCCTAACCTACTTGCATCACCATCGCACCCAGCTTATCCAATTCCGCAAGAACTTGATGTTTCTCAGTATGATGATATCCCATTTGATACAATTGCCGATGATCGACAGTCAAATATAGAATCTAAGGAAGCTTGTGAGTCAAGGTACTAGTTCCTTAGCTCGCAATTCATATATATTACAAATTTGTATTCTAGCTTTATGTGTGTTAGTGAATTTTATGTTCGTAATTTTCAGTGCGGAGTCGGCGCTCAAGGATAGTATACAACCAATGGATGTTTCACAAAGAGAACTCAAGAATGCGGCGGCTTTTTTCAGTCTAACTAGCGTTAAATGATGAAAACAACACGACTGCACCAGCTCAAGAGTTTAAAAATCTCCGATGAGTTTTTCTTTTTTAATTTTTAAAATCAATTTTGCTATTCTTTCTCAATTGTTTAATATACATTTATTTCCAAAAGAAAAAAAAAGTGAATTTTTTCGCTATTTTCATTGTTAATAAAGTATGTGAATAACAATTAAATCTATTCTTGCATTAATTTTAATTGCTTCTAAGCAATTTTAGTACCTTTACAATGATACATATTAGTGTCTATATATAAATAAGTATGAAAAATTCTTTGTTATACAGTGCCAAGCATGTAGCAGCAGCTCACCAGTGCCCTATACAGGTTGAGGGAGAAGTTACAACGATATCGATGGGACAGATATACGAACCTCTGGCTCAGCAGCTTTGAGATAGCACTTCTTCACCAAAAAAAAAAAAAAAAAAACCTTTGAGATAGCACTTGTAGCTATTGAGTTACAACTTTTCCAAAAACAAAAGAAAGATATAATTTTTTGTGGGATTAAAGTAATTGAAAGCTTCACGCTATTATATTATGAAGGTGTTGGAAATTAGGAAGTAGTTCCTATCAATTTCTTAAATTCATGTAAAACGAAAATTTTCTTAAAATAATAATAATAATAAAAATGTAAAAGAGGGCTGTGAAAATAGGCCCATCTTGACACAACGGACTAGGATTTTGGCCCAATTAAGATAAGGGTTTTATCCAAACTTTCGAATTTTTTTTATTTAATTTTTGATGAAATTAAATTTTTTATCAGTTTTTATAATGAAAAAATAAAAAATATTCCTGATTTTACAAGTTTACTTTTCTTCTACTTCTTTTCTTTCTTCTGCAGCTTCATCCCTCATTCAATCTTCTCTTTCTTCTTTTTTTATTCATTCGATCAATAATATAATATATATTATATAAAAAATCCATTTAAATATTAAAAAATCTACACATACATATATTTGAATTTTTTCCTTTTTTTTATGTAAAACATACATATTAAAATAAAAATAAGATTATAATTTATTTATCTTCTCATATTATACAGATAAATTTTTATTTTAAAATTAATTTTTAAATAATAATTTTTATTTAGTACTAATTCGGTGCCAAATCTCCTAAAGCCGAATTGGTTCGAGATGAATCAATTTGTCACATGCTTGATGAAGTATCTGACATTGGATGACGAAGTAATTAATCCGATTTGAATAACATGCGTATTTGGAACCTAGTTATAAGCATATCGGTTTGCAACATGATTTGTTTATTATTATTTATTTTATTTTATTTTATTTTTAAGTGAAGGTAATTAATTTGAGTAATGCCAATTACTTAATCAGCCATTCAATTTTACCTTAAATGATGTTTTTTTTGGGGGACAATTTTATCTTAAATGATGTTTTTTTTTTTGGTAGAATTAAATGATGTTGTTGAACAGTAAACGTCAAGAACATTACCTCTGTCGGTGTCACTGAATTTCTGACCTAATGTCTCTCTCATCTTATAGTATTCGTTCTCTCTTTTTCTCTTCCATCGATTCTTCTTCTCCTTCTGACATTTTCTCACCTCCGGCCACGATTCAACTCCAAAAAATGGGGTTGTGTTGTGGCCTGAGTTGATTATAAAGGCGAGAAAGGAAAGGGAAATGAAAAAGTAGAAGGCCAGGAGATTTGGCCAGAGGTGAGAGAGAGAGAGAGATGGGTGAGAAATGTAGATTGTGTATGGTGCATTTCTTAGTCGTTTGTTGTTGCTGTATCTAAGTAGTGGAGGGGACGTGTCAATTTTGTTGAACAGGGTATGATACAGATACCAGGGTTCAAGTCTCAAGTGAACAAGCTAGAAATTCTCAAAGATGTCAGTGGCATAATAAAGCCCTCAAGGTTGGCACTTGAAGAATCATATATGTTTGTTCTGTTTTTGTTGACAGTGTTTGCTTTGGTATCTGGAGCACCTCTTTGGCAGAAAGGACAGAGAATGTAAGTCCCTGTGGAAATACTTATCAAGTTTTCGATATAGCATTGAATAGTTTACCAACTAAAATGCTGAAATTGCGATCCTTTTCTTTTTGTAGAGATGATGAACAGGATTTGTTCAACATAATTGGATGTCTGTTCATTCTCATTCAATTCACTGGAATCGCAAACTGTTCCTTTGTTCTACCAATTATGGCTTCAGATCGCACAATTGTATACTGAGAAAGGCTTGCTGGAATGTACTCCCCGTGGGCAAATGCATTTGCACAGGTTCAGATATGATCCTAGAGTATGTTTTGTGATTTCCAAAGGTTAATATGTGGACTTAAATTTGAAGGGTAGAGAATGCTTAATGTGTTGCAGGTGACCATTGAAAGTCTTTATGTGTTTCTTCAAGCAGCTTGGTTTTCCACAATTGCATATCCAATAATAAATTTTCACTGGTCAGTTGTCAAAGTATGTTGATATTTCTCCGCCACATTTGGAACATTTCTCTACTGCAGTTACTTAGGCTTGCTGGTTGCTTCCTTGACCGCTACTTTCGAAGTGGCTTGGGTAATGGCGACTCTCTGCTACACCATGTTGAATTTATTTGCAGGCTACCTCATACCTGGACCACTAAGCCAACTCTTAACTTTACGTTTGGAATTCACATGCTTATATGGCATATCTAATAAATTTCCTATATGAAGTTTCTTAGTACTAGATGATAACTAAAGCACCCTTTTCATCTTCATTGAAACCTTTGAAATGAATGGTTTTTTTCACTAAAGTCCTAGCTTAAGAACTCAACTAGCAGGTCTTCTTGGTAAATCATTAACAAGAAAGGAAAGTCCTTGAGACCATTCATCTTCAGAAGCCATCTAGTGACTCGGAATTGTGGCAAATAATAAATTTTCACGACTACAACAGATTCTTATAGTCTTGGTTTAGGATTCAAAGTGATCTGATCCTATTGTGTATGCTCTTAAATCACTTGCAGAAAATACCAAAATGGTGGGTTAGGCTTTACCCATTTTGTCCAACTTCCTGGTCCTTAAAAGCTCTTCTCACTTCACAGTTCGGAGATGTAGAGAAAGAGATAGTAATATTTGGGGAGAGGAAAGCAATTGATGCCTTGTTTAAGAGCTATTATGGATATGACTACGATGACCTGGGAGTTGCAGCTTTTGTTCTTCTTGCATATGTACTTGTTTTTGCATTTGGTTTTCATATGCTACTGGTAAACTTTCAGAAGAGGTAAAACCCTTCTTGCATTAATTGTTTCAAATAAACGTACTGTACGTAGCAATGGGGTGTGGTCTAAGCGGAAGAACCATTCCATCGTCTTCGTTTATAAAAGTTATTATGGAGTCTTGATATTAGCCGGATGCTTCAATTTTATTTGAAGTATCATGTGGAAGGATCTATAGTGAGTCACCGCTTCTAGACTCTATAGGGTTCTGAGTAGTAAGAAGATTCTATTCATTAACAAAATCATAAACTAATGAAATTCACATCGAAATCCTTTTTCTTTATTCATAAAAAAAAAACCTGTTCGTACAGTTGAAATATACAAAGTTTGGTATATATATATATTACAATAATCTGCATGTAAATTAAAACTATGCTTCTTTGAGAAATTTAACAGAAGGTTGTTTAGTTTGGATGAATTCACACACACACTCTCACCGACATCATACATATATAATATATACTACAAACTAAAAAAAAAAATACTTATTTAAATTTTATTTTCTTATTATAATTTAGAGGTAGGATGATTATCGGAGTACGTAGTAGTAAAATGACATTTTAATTTTAAAAGGAGAATATTTGCAATTTGCAAAGTCAAATTAATACAAACTCCCACTCTAAATATAAAAATGAAATAAATAAATAATATTGCCGGCTCATTCAATTTATTTAAAGTAAAATGACATTTTAATTTTAAAAGGGGAATATTTGCAATTTGCGAAGTCAAATTAATACAAACTCCCACTCTCAATATAAAAATAAATAAATAAAGGCATGTTTGATAATATACTTTTTTTTTAATTTTTTTTTCTTAAATTATATGTAATTTAGTTAGTTTAAAAATTAATTAAATTTTATTAAATATTAATTTGACTATTCAATTGAGTAAAAATGTGAAGAAAAATAAAAAATATAAATACAAATAGAAAATGAAAATGTAAAAGTGTTTTCATTTTCTGTTTATACTTTTATATTTTTAATCAATTGAGTAGTCTAATTAATATTTAAAAAAAATTAATTAATTTTTATATTAATCAAATTATACGTGATTTAAAAAAAAAAAACCATATTATCAAACCGGCCTTAAATAAAAACAAAATTCAAACTTTTTTAAGAATTTGGGCTTAATACTCCTTAAATTAACTATATTTATTTATTTTCCTTTTTCAACAATATTATATTCTTCGTTTGTCCATGAAAAACAATATCTTTCTCAGATTGTGCAAAAAATTTTAACGAGAACAGTATTGAGGGAAAGAAGTCAAGCTTGGAAAACTGATATACATCCAAACACTTGCATTTATAAAACAAAATAAATAAACGAGATTGGCCAATTTGATAAAGTCAAAATTTAATAACTCTCTGACCGTTGCCTTATTAAATAATAATAATAATAATAATAATAATAATAATAATAATAATAATAATAATAATAGAAATAAACTCTATTACATCATTCATATATACATCATGTTCACACACATGACCTAATAAGGTTTCACATTCGTTTATAAATAGAAACTACCTGTCCTTTTCATGTTCATGATTATAATATTATTTGATTCGCTTCCCTAAAATTAATGAACCATTAATTAATTAGTGTATTAATTATATCTGACTCAAGAGAATCATCATACTGAAGAAGTGAGATTCACCCAGCCCTTTGGTTTGTCCTATATGCATTATTTGAACTACTAATTAATTAATTAGTGTATTAATTATCTAACTAATAACAATCATCATACTATATAAAGAAGTGATATTGAGCCCGCCTCTTAGTTTGTCCTATTTGCATTATTATTTATTTAATTAAAGAGAATCATCATACTAAAGAAGTGAGATTAAGTAAGTCAAACTTTCAGTTTGTACTATATGCATATTAATTAACTATTTTAGATTATTAATTGTATGCTTTGTTGGTTTAGATAAATTTATTCTTTCAATTCAATCAACTAGGGACTTCTTTACAAATATTTTGGACAGAAAACATAAATATGCAACGTGTATATATATAATATCAAAGTAAAAACTATACGTAATAATCATGGCGTATATATATTATAGTATAATCAACATTAATCGGAGTTATATAAAAGAAATGAGTGTAGTGCAGGCCAGGGGGTGATTAAGATTCAGAGTTGGGAAACTTATTGTAAGAGAATCCATGGTAATGGAAGCAGCAGGTGACCACAATGGAAGAAGCATTAACACAGAAACTTCTTCTTTCCATGTGCATGCGTCAAGCTTCAGGAGTAGTATTAGCTCAGATGGAAGATCATCAGCCGTAGAATATGATATTCATGACGATGAAGTGGAGCTGCAGTGGGCTGCAATAGAGAGGCTGCCTACATTTGAACGTGTTCGATCGTCACTGTTCGACAACCAGCTGCATTTAAATGATGACGGTGACAGCAAACCGGACAAAGAGGGTAAGCGCAGTGTGATTGACGTTGCTAAGCTTGGAGCTCATGAACGCCGTGTCTTCGTTGACAAACTTATCAACCATGTTGAACATGACAATCGCCGGCTGTTGCAGAAACTGAAACAAAGAATTGACAGGTCTGAAATCTCTTTTGACCTGTTTCATCCACTTATATATATATACACACAAAAACAAATACAAAAATTAGCATCGGACTTAGATAGGACAGTAGAGCATGTAGATCTTGTAGAAAGGACTTGGGGATTCCGAAATTAAAGCAACCTAGTGGATCAGATATTCAGGATTGATGATGATTCCAGCTTAATTAGTAGATAATCATTAATTGTCAATTCCACTACTTTGCGCGCTTATTTTTTGGACCTTTTTACTACTTTATTCCTCCCCCACAGTGTCAATACCAAAAGTAAAAAATAATAAATAATAAAATTCTACTCATATTTTCTTTCCCTACCGAATATATAGTTTTCATGCAATATGTAATCCAAGAAAAGGTATTTATGTAAAAAAAAGATCTTTGACTTCTCTGACCTATATATGAAGAATAAAGATCATCTATAATTATTAGATTTAAATATGTAATTATAATAGTCAATTAATAGATTTCAATACCCAAAAAATAAAATTAAGATTTGGAAATTGTATAGTTTTTTTTGGAAAAAATGAAAAAATATATTAATCAATTAATTGTACTCGTGAATGTATAAGTGTAATGTTTTTATTATTAAATATTTTTACATGTACAAACCTAAAATAAAGTTGGACTGTAGTTATATATGCAACCATATAAGTTCATGACCACACCATATGTATGCATCATTAATTATACATACGAGACTTACATTTTCTTCTTAATCAGTGTGGGTGTGGATTTGCCAACCGTTGAAGTAAGATATCAGAATTTGTTTGTAGAAGCAGACTGTGAAATAGTCAATGGGAAACCCCTTCCAACGCTTTGGAACACCCTTAAAAGTGTATTATGCGTAAGTATTATTTTTTTTTCTTAAATATTACTATTTTTTCCCCATTAGATATATATATATATATATATATAGTTTATTGACTCTCAGAGATAAATAATTTATGGTAAGAAATGGAAATCATGACCAACTGTGTGAACCTCAAAGCCTTTACAACAGAGTGTTATGGGTCCTCCTGTATCTTCAGGAGCAACAACAGTAAGCTTTTCCTAGTAGACTAAAATTTGTATATATCCCCACACACCCTCCTAATGTATACAAGGGATTCAATTTTGTTGAGCAGGCTTTGACACAGATAAGTGGAGGGTGCAAGTCTAAAGTGAACAAGCTGGAAATTCTCAAAGATGTCAGTGGCATTATCAAGCCCTCAAGGTCAGATACTTAAAAATCACTTACTTGATTGATAGATTTTTTGATTTCTTCTATAGGACGGCCTTACTAATCTATTTCTGACCAAATTCAATGCAGGATGACTCTGTTACTTGGCCCTCCAGGCTGTGGAAAACTACATTGTTACAGGCACTCGCGGGGATACTTAATCCCTCTCTCAAGGTTAGGTTCTCTAATCTTATCAAATCCGTGCCAACCATGGAATGTAAATATATACTGCTTCTTGTTACTAATTGAAAAAAATTATGAAAAATTGAAATTCTTAAATATGTATTAATGTATAGATGAAACAATATAATAAGGTAGAGGACATTGGACATCAGTTTGTCAAGCAAGAAGCACTGATCAACTTGTTCAAAAATTTGTAGGTCAGTGGAGAAACAAGCTACAATGGCTTCAAGTTCGATGAGTTTGTTCCTCAGAAGACATCAGCTTATATAAGTCAATACGACGTGCACACTCCTGAGATGACTGTGAGGGAAACACTCAACTTCTCAGCACGTTGCCAGGGAATTGGAAGTAGAGCAGGTATGGCTTTTGTGCATTATATAGCTGACCATATTCGTAATCATTAAAGTAGACTGATCTTGGAAAGCTTTGGCCATTGAAGATATGATGAAAGAAGTCAGTAGAAGGGAGAAGCAAGCTGGCATCATACCAGAACCAGATATAGACACTTATATGAAGGTATAAACATCTGAAAATCCTTCTCTACAATGCATGGTTTCAATTCAAATTAGTTGCAGATTTATCCATTTTCTTGCTGGCGCTCTATAATGAAAGCTTGCCTGACAGGCCATTTCAATTGAGGGGTTAAAAGGAACTCTGCTGACGGACTATATCATTAAGGTTAGTCTCTTCATACCAAAGGGTAAAAGTAGTAACCAAACCCCCACCCTTGCACTGATTGACTACAACTTGCTTTTATTGTTGTCTTCTTCAGATCCTTGGACTAGAAATTTGTGCGGATACAATTGTAGGAGATGTTATGAAAAGAGGGATATCGGGTGGCCAAAAGAAACGGCTGACAACAGGTTTTGTAGACCAACCATTGAAATCTGTTTTCTTAAATATAATAAGTTTTGTTCTTTTGTCATGATACATTTCCTTTATCTTTTCATCTTATAGCGGAAATGATAATTGGTCCAACGAGAGTTCTCTTCATGGATGAGATATCTAATGGTTTAGACAGCTCCACAACATTTCAGATTGTTACCTGTCTTCAGCAATTGACACACATAACCGAGTCCACCATTTTGGTGTCACTTCTTCAGCCTGCACCTGAAACCTTTGATCTCTTTGATGACATTATCTTGATGGCAGAGGGAAAGACTGTTTACCATGGACCTCGAGATAATGCTCTCGAGTTTTTTGAGCATTGTGGTTTTCGATGCCCACCACGTAAAGGCATTGCTGACTTCCTCCAGGAGGTCTGTGTTCTTGATTAATAGGAAATGCATGAAAATACTACATACTTTGAGCTAATGTACTGCTATGGAATTCTTGTATAGGTGGTCTCGAAGAAGGATCAAGGAAAGTATTGGCACCATAAAGACAAACCCTACAGTTATATTGAAGTAGACAAGTTTGTTAGTATATTCAAGGATTTTCATGTTGGAAAGAAACTAGCTGAGGAGCTGTCCAAACCTTTCAATAAATATGGACACCACAAAAATGCTCTGTCATTTAGCATTTACTCGTTGAGAAAATGGGAATTATTAAAAGCATGCACGGCAAGAGAGTGGCTTCTAATGAAACGGAACTCATTTGTTTACATATTCAAATCTGCACAGGTACTGCATAGTTGCAATTTATATAATGAGTGACTGAAGTTAACAATTACATTACATAAACTTCCAACGTTTCACACCTCTGTTATTTCCTTGTACAGCTCGTGATAACTGCAGTAGTAACAATGACAGTGTTTCTACGGACACGGATGAATATAAACATGGTCGATGCAAATTTCTACTTGGGTTCATTGTTTTATGCTCTTATGAGATTAATGGGCAATGGAGTTGCAGAGTTAGCCTTGACCAGCTCAAGACTTGAAATCTTCTACAAGCAAAGAGATTTCTACTTCTATCCTGCATGGAGTTATTCCATTCCAGCTGCCATTCTAAAGATTCCCTTTTCATTTCTAGACGCTTTTCTTTGGACAGTTCTTACTTATTATGTTATTGGTTACAGTCCCGAACCAGAAAGGTGCATTCCCATGATAAAGAATTTGCAATACTATATAGAAATTTCAACAGCACCCTTTTCTAAATTCCTATAATGTTTTCAATGAATACCAGGTTCTTGAATCTATTACTCCTGCTATTCCTAGTGCATCAAGTCTCAGTATCGTTGTTTCGTTTCATTGCATCTGTGGTTCAAAATGAGTCAGTTGCTTCCACTTGTGGTCTCTTTATTATTGGAGTAATGTTTCTATTTAGTGGCTTCATAATTCGAAAAGGTAAGGAAGACATAATTTTTTTATCAAATTGCAAGTATGTCATAATTTTCTTTTATCAAATTGCAGGTATGTAAATACCTCTCTAGTCAATATATGTGATAAAACTTTTCAATCCTGCAGCTTCTCTACCTACTTGGCTACAATGGGGTTTTGGCTTTGTCCAATGGCATATGCAGAAATAGGTGTTTCGGTCACTGAGTTTCTTGCCCCAAGGTGGCAAAAGGTGAAACTCAAATTACTACTATTGTTTTGTCCAGAAGAAAACAGAACTTGGTAGATGTTCCTTTTCTCAATATTCTTTGGTCATTTTCCATTTCAGTTATCATCTTCAAATGTCACCTTAGGTCAGCAAGTTCTCAGAAACCGCGGCCTTAATTTCAGTAACTACTTCTATTGGCTTTCAATGGGAGCATTGCTTGGATTTTGGATGGTTTTCAACATTGCATTCACATGCGCCTTGAGTTATTTAAAGCGTAAGTTTCCTACAATGTAGTCATAAGTATCAAGTAGTTTTCAAATACTAGACAATGTCTGTTGAAGCATGAAATTCATGCAGCTCCAGGAGATCTCGAACTATGATTTCCCGTAGAAGGATCTCTAATCTGAAGGGAACAGAAGATTTGCCTGCAGTTGTTACTCATAGAGTTGTTGCAGAGTCAAGAACAAGAAGTGAGAAATTTCTTATTGAATATCAGTACCTGATACCATTAGAAGTATGAAATGAATAAAACATACGAAGTAGCTAGTAATGTGGACCATAATATATTGACATGCGGTAATGGTATATCCCATAGGTTTGGTGTTAGCTTTTGAGCCCATTGCAATATCATTTGAGAACGTGCAATATTTTATTGACATACCAAAGGTAACCACGCTATTGTTGGTCTTCTGTGTCTCTTGGAGTTCTTGGATATAATTTAAATTGATCAAATTATGATAATATATCTTTCAGAGATTGAGAGAGGAAGGTTTTCCACATAAAAGACTGCTGCTCCTTGACGATATTACTGGTGCATTTAGACCGGGAATACTTACAGCTTTGATGGGCGTCAGTGGAGCTGGTAAAACAACATTGATGGATGTTCTTTCAGGAAGAAAAACCAGTGGAATTATCAAAGGTGATATTAGAATTGGAGGGTACCCAAAAGTCCAAAAATCGTATGCTAGAATATCTGGTTATTGCGAGCAAATTGATGTGCATTCTCCAAATATTACTGTTGGAGAATCAGTGACATACTCAGCTTGGTTACGCTTGCCATCTGAGATTGACAGACATACTAGATCTGTAAGATGCATTTAAAAATGATATGAAAAATATCATTATGTAAAATTATGAAAACGTACTCAGCATTCATTAAATATTTTTTGTTTTATTAGGAATTTGTGGCAGAAGTACTGCAAATGATAGAGCTTGACGAAATCAAAGACGAATTGGTTGGTGTATCTGGTGTTAGTGGTATATCAAATGAGCAGCGTAAACGGCTAACCATAGCAGTAGAGCTCGTTTCAAATCCATCTATAATATTTATGGACGAACCCACTTCTGGTTTAGATGCCAGAGCGGCTGCAATTGTTATGCGAGTTGTGAAAAATATTGCTAGTACAAGTAGAACAGTTGTATGCACTGTTCACCAGCCAAGTATCGACATATTTGACTCATTTGATGAGGTGGGTAACTGACATATTTCTATACATGAAGTTTCTTAAAATAAGTTTTGCTCTCCCTCAATCTATGTTTTGTAGTAAGTGTATATTTGGACATACATATTACTCTGGCAGTAATATGTTTTATTAATGGAAGCAGTGACCTCTCACACCAAGTAATTCTTATTTCAAACAGCTAATTTTGCTGAAAAGAGGAGGACAAATAATATATTCTGGAGAGCTAGGTCAAAATTCAAGGAAGCTTATTGAATACTTTGAGGTAAGTTTTAAGCAAGAAAAAGAAGTAAGCTTGCTCACTATATTCCTTAATTTTCAAATGTTTGCTTTAACACTTAATAATTAAGGCAAATTTCAGCAAATTATCTGTAACTTCTCATTCTTTTTTGCTTTTAGGGTGTTTCTGGGGTTCCAAAGATCAAAGAAAACTACAATCCAGCAACATGGATGTTAGAAGTTACCGGTCCTACAGAAACTCAACTAGGTTTAGACTTTGCAAATCTCTACAAGGAATCACAATTATGTCGGTAAGCCTAACTAACTAATCCAACTACAGTTTTGGCAAATGGTTGTAGTGCTGTATAAATCAGCTTTCTAATCCAAACTGCATAATATGATCCATTCTGTGAAGGAAAAGCAAGGAACTAGTTAGAGAACTGAGCTCCCTGCAAGGATCAAAGGAGATACATTTTTCTTCTTGCTTTCCCCAAAATGGATGGGAACAATTTAAAGCATGTCTATGGAAACAACATCTGTCATACTGGAGAAATCCCAGTTATAACCTGATGCGCTTGATATTCATCACAGTTTTGCTTTGGTGTTTGGAGCACTTCTTTGGCAAAAGGGCAGCGCATGTGAGTTAATGTAAAATACTTATTTCAATCATTCACCCACATATCTTCGACTAAATAGGCTTGCTCATCTTTTTTGCCTATTATGACTAGAATCTTATCAGATGACATCCAAGCAATTATATGAAATTCTAATGCTGAAATTTCCATCTTTGTTTTGAAGAGATGGTGAGCAGGATTTGTACAACATACTTGGAAGTATGTTTGTATTCATTCAGTTCATGGGAATTGGAAACTGTTCCTCAGTTCTACCACTTATAGCTTCTGACCGCACAGTTGTATACCGAGAAAGGTTTGCTGGAATGTACTCTCCATGGGCATATGCATTTTCACAGGTTCAGATATATTTTCTAGAACATCTCTTTGGATATTATGATATGCAAAGGTTAATATGAGAACTTGAATTTCAAAGGATTTTTCATGTGTTGCACTTGCAGGTGATCATTGAAATTCCTTACGTATTTCTTCAAGCATTTTTGTTTTCCACAATTACATATCCAGCAATAAACTTTCATTGGTCAGTTTACAAAGTATGTTGGTATTTCTACTCCATTTTTGTACACTGCTCTACTTCAATTACATGGGCTCCATGATTGCTTCCTTGACCCCTACTTTGGAAATGGCTTCAGTAGTGGCACCTTTCTCCTACACCATGTTGACTTTATTCGCAGGATTCATCATCCCTGAACCAGTAAGCCAACTCCAACTTCACTTGCTTATCTTGGTCCAACATTATGTTTTAGTATTCAAGTAAGCTGAGCCCATTGTGTACATTCTTTACTTACAGAAAATACCTAAATGGTGGGTTTGGGCGTATTGGATTTGCCCAACTGCCTGGTCTTTGAAAGGTCTTCTCACTTCACAGTATGGAGATTTAAACAAGGAAATAACAATACATGGGGAGCGGAAAGCAATTGATGCCTTCTTACAAAGCTACTATGGTTATGACCATGATGACCTAGGTGTTGTAGCTTTTGTTCTTCTTGCATATCCACTTGTTTTTGCGTTCAGTTTTTCATGTGCTACAGCAAAACTGAACTTTCAGAAGAGGTGAAGCTGCTTCTTATTTGTAATGTTTAATTTCAACTTGAACAAGTTTTTTATGGCCAGAGTACTTCATACCATACTAGCAAACACATTGGTGCTATGCTTAATCAACTTACTGTTTGTATTTGCCTCACCACATGTAATATATATAATGGTGGTATCATAATAATAATATAATGTATCAAGTTTTTGGTGTATTGTCTCACTCTAGTCTTTTTTGCTCTTGAGTTTTTTAGTTAAACTCATTTGAATCAGATTTAAATGCATTCAAAAGAATGCTTTTTATGTAAACATCAGGGGAACTATGAATTCTATTTCAATGGAATCACAACGAATAAAAACGATAATCGCCTTGCTGTACGCAAGGAAACGTAATTACAGACGAGAAGAAAAACCAAACAAAAACACGGAAAGAAAAGAGCAGCAGCTGCTCTAGTAATGAAATGTCAAGCCTCCTACTGGTTGAGTTGGAAAGAGGAGAAGGTGAAGGAATAGGTGTAGGATGAGGAAGACGTGTGACATTCTCGCTGGGACAAGTGTAATTGCAGCGACTGGGCGGAACAATTCTATATACACCAGTGCTGGCCAGGATAAAGATGTCGTTTCTGTTATCCTGGCCAAAAGAAAATATGAATCCCAGTGCGGGAAGAGGGCTACCATCATCAACACTGCACTGGATAGGAGAGTCGAGAGCACAACTCACAGGAATTTTACTACGAGTAAAGTTTCCACTATCTTTTGGACTTTCTGTACCTGTCCATATATCACCACCATACAAATCTGCATATAGGTATCTGTAAACACAGTTTTGCCAAAAGATACGATTATCACTCTGGTGCTAAGGAAGCAATTTTATCACCACTATGTGTTTCAGTGTGTGAACATTATAATGTATAATAAACAAGATTTCAAGATTGTATAAACTAAGTTGAAAGTATAGGGAAAGTTGAGACTGATGGTTTATGATAAGCTCACCTTCCATGCATGCATGGGTCAGTCATGGACCGGTAAAAGTAGCCACCAGTAATTGATGCAGATCCTTCAACCTTATTGACCTCAGAGTGGTTGTAACCCATTACAGGGAAAATTGGATTAATGGAAGCGACAGAAGTATTACCTCCAAGGGACTTTGGGGGATTGTAGAGAAAAGGGCCTTCGTAAACACGCCATCCATAGTTTCCACCCTTGGTGATCATATTAACCTCTTCATATTCATCCTATATATGAGATAAAAATGAATAAGTATTAGTGGCACTAGATAGGATCACAAAGCCAAATGTTTAGAAGCTCACAAATATAACAGCACATGGATAAATGTCACAAGGATACGAAAGCAAGATCCAGAGAGTGAAAAGGAACAAGGAAAAGGTAACTATGAGCTATATCTCTCTGAACACATACTATGCTGTATATTATGAGATATCAATGGGAGTGGGAGCTTCCAACCTGGCCAACATCTGCGCAGAGGAAGTAGGAAGGCCTTTCTAAATCGAAGCTACATCGCCAAGGATTTCTGAATCCTAAAGCCCAAATTTCAGGCAGCAATTCCTCGTCTTCAGAAAATGGATTATCCCCAGGAACTGAATAATTCCCCCATAGGTCCAGGCTAGAAATCCTTGTTGAACCTGCAAATATGTACCGCAAAATAGAGGTTAGCAGTTGTTCTTTTCCTTCCAATATGAAGAATCTAAGAAATGAGTCAAAAACCACATTTTGCATCCTCAAACAATACATTAGTTAAGTGCCAATGCTTACTTGGAATGTTATCTATGTCAAGCCTCAAAATCTTTCCAAGTAAGGATTTCTTGTTCTGTGAGAAATTGTGGGGTCACCTGTACCTCCACCATCTCCCATCATGAAGTATAAGTATCCATCTTGGGGTCCAAAGAGAATTTGGCCACCATGATGGGAAGTAAATGGAGTCCCATAGTGAATATTCTCCTAACTTCCTGTGGTTTAACCTGAATTTCAGCCCAAATCCTGTATCAGTTAGTTCCAGTACTGTGTGATAACCACAAATATAAATGCTTTAAAATCATGCAGAATTTTACCAGAGCTTGTGCGGTGGTACCATTAGCAGTGAACTCTGCTATGACACTGTGATATTGGCATGGCTGCGCTCCATTATCAGGTCCCAGCTTCGAAGGATCACATCCCATGACTGAGTTACACGAACATCTTCCTGAACATTCTGTCCATTTAACCTTATCACAGTTGAATGAAGCAAAGAAACGACCATTCTCTTTGAAGTTCGGATGGAATGCTATTCCCATCAGTCCAAGCTCAACATCAGCATATACTTGATCAGTTAAATCAACAAAGAGATTTGATTCATCAATCACTAATGTTTCTCCTGAACCCTCTTCAGGAACAGTTTCCAGCCATATTTTACCCAGTTGATTAGATAAGAAAATACGATTAGATCCATCAGGATGTGCTACCATATTTAGGTATGATCCGTTGTCAATTTTCTCAAGGCACATTCCACTTGGGGGACTTGGAGTTTCAGTGTTGTTTAATGACACAGGTCCACCATCAAAACACACCAAATCAGCCTTGGAAGATCCTCCAAATGCATTGCAGAACGCGCTTTTTGATTTCCATATATCAGTCAGCTTGGAAGTAGAATTAAATGGTTTTCCACTTTGCAACGTAAAGGGGGCATTTAATAAAGAAACATTATGACATTCGTTCCAGACTTTTGTGCAGAAGTCATCTAAACCATCTTGTGACTGAGTTGAATTTGCTGAAACAGTTGAGTTGCAGAGAACAGGAACTGCACGAGGTACTAATCCAGTTCTATATAACTCAGCTGAAAACTGGTCACATCTCTGCCCAACATATTAACATTGTATGTGAAAAGGTGGAAATAGATCATAATAATAGAAACTAACAGAAAAAAGTTAAACACTTTGGACTCATTGACCTCCAGAGGCTCAAACCAGCATCAAGGGATCACAATTTTGTATCTTTATAACTTCAACATGACAAAATACTGTAGAAATCATTTCCAGCATTCATGTATAATATACGGTGGAATTGGCATTTATTTCAGGGCTTTTGTTTTATTATTGAGGGTTTAAATTAAGAAGCTAAGTCACAAAAAGTAACAGAAGTTCTGAATTGAAAAGCTGTCACATGTAGAAAAGAACAAGGTAGCAACTTTTCATAAGAAATATGCAGCTGCAGACACATCAACCAGAATGGCACTTTCCAACGCAAAACATGTCAATTGATAATTGAACTGTGTCAGCATATTTAGTTCAACACAAAATGTCATATACTCAAGTTATAATGGTGCACTAAAATTATGCTTCAGTTCATTGAAGGAATTGACCAGATATCGGACCAGAATGAAAGTTTAAATCAATTGCAAATTTTTATCATCGTAAACCGGATGACCTCCTTACCGAGCAAAGTATTGATTTCAGAACAGAAGCACAGCCAGGTTCAGAGACGTTCATGGCTTTAAATTGATTCTGCAATTGCACATCTTCGGTGGAGTTACAGCAAACACTACCTTCATATTGACAGAAAGTAAGTGGGTTTTTTGAGACAAAAGGTGATCCTGTTACAATAAAACACGCCTGAAATCAGCCAACGAATTTCAAATAATACAAAGAGTTTAAAAATGAACCAAACTAACATGAAAGACCAAAGTTTCATACAATTTGCATATATATCAGAAACCAATAACAAAAACCAGTAGTTCAAATATGAGTTTCATATAGAGACGAAGTATGTTAAATGTTTTATCTTAAAGGAAGAACTCACTCTTGTTAGTACAGAGGGGATGTGAAGAAGAAAAATCAGAAAGCAGCAGCAGGTGAGAGAACATGAAGATAATAGTAAGAAAGCCACTCATCTCTGTCAAAACACACAAGCCAAAACTGACGGTAATGATTGAAACTAACTCTTTACGATCTTTGAGTAGAGACTGGAGAAACTCAAGTCACTCTTTCAGAAATATCCAATGACCCCAAATGAACAAATAGTTAAAATACAATGAATTGCAAAAGCAGCTACCTGGACATATATACAACTCTCCCAATTGATGTTTTTTAAAATCTATGAAGCTCTCTTCCACCTACTTCTAGCGGCAAGCATTATCATTAATCCAAAATTCTTTAGATGCAACTTTGAGAGTCAATCCTTGAAACTTGTGTCCTATCTGAAAGAAAAGTTGACCTTTTCGTTTTTCATACTCAAACTGATATGAGAGATGAGCCAAAATTTCATTGGATTTTATAATGAACTATTTAATATCAATTTTGTCACCTTTTTCCTTTTGTTATTCGTTGACTCTCCTGGGATTTTCCAACTTAATTAATAATAGGTGATTGGAGAAAAACGGCGCAAGGACCAAGAACAACCAAGTTGACATTAACAAAATACATACTAAAAACAGATGAACTAGCGGCAAGTAGGTTCAGCTGCACTAGGGTGCGGTGCAGAGGAAAAGAGAGCCGACTGAATTTTCACACTCTGTGAGATTCAAATTTGATAAATTTCATTCATAAGTACACTCAACCTGCGAAAAATACAATGTGGATCTGCTATTTCAGGCTCCAATATATTATTTTAATTACAAAACTAAAATAACAAATAGCCTAATCTCTTAGTAGACTTTTAGAACGTTGCCATAGGCCAATTTTCATTGGAAAAAAAAAAAAAGGCAAGTGGGTTCAGTTTTGTCAAACAAATACAAATTGGAGGAAAAAGAGAGAGAGAGTCTTCAATCAAAACCCTCAAGGCAAACGGCACAGAAATAGAATATTATAAAAGAACATGCTGAATAATACAGAATCCAATTCAGATTAACCAGATGTTGAACAGGAATCATAATACAAGTAAAAGCAAAACTTGACGTAAATAAATACCAGGGACGAGGCTGGAAGGCTATCCCCACGTTGGTACTCTCTATCGGACACGGACTGAAAGCCACGAAAAGTCCTTGCGCGGCCTGTATGACGGTGCTATAAAAAAAATATTTATTAGTTAAAAAAGCGAAGATATTTGACTCAGAAGAAACCAACAAAAAGAAAATCTTGAATTGCTTGTCGAGAAGAAGATGGGTCGTCGCTCGTAGGCTGCCACTAACCAGACATGGAAACATAGGCCGGCTAAGACTCAGTTCGAAATCAGTGACCCGATTCAATGTTCTGTAGAAAAGATGTGTAATTTTTCGTTGTCTGCTACTTCCATGCAAGTAGGATCGGTCCCATCTTCTTCCTTCTCTCTCCCGCCATTCCGCCCTATTGACGCCAGTAATTACGCCGGCATACCCTTTACCTTCAAAAAGTGTAAAATGAAGCCCAGACTTGTCAAGGTCTTAGCTTTATCAAAACCAAAAGATGTCTGGAGGAGAACCCGCTGCACGAAACTACACCGTCCGACCAATTTTCCCACAAATTCCAGCGTAAGAAACGACAAGGACCGACGTATTTGGATCACAGCGTGGACTTGGATGAGCTCTTAGTCTCAATCGGGGAGACCCAGAACGAGCAGGAACTATACTCCATACTCTCACCCTTTAAAGGAAGGCAGCTTTCTATAAAGTTCATGATTTTGCTGCTTTCGCGCGAGCCCGACTGGCAACGGTCACTCGCTATTCTCGATTGGATTAATGAAGAAGCTCTGTATACTCCCTCCGTGTTCGCTTACAATGTTGTTATACGTAATGTTCTTCGCGCCAAGCAGTGGGAAATTGCCCATGGGTTGTTCGAAGAAATGAGGCAGAGAGCGCTGGCGCCCGATAGGTACACATACTCTACGCTTATTACTTATTTTGGGAAAGAAGGTATGTTTGATTCTGCGCTTTCTTGGCTCCAGAAAATGGAGCAAGACAATGTGTCTGGTGATCTCGTTTTGTACAGTAACTTGATTGAGCTTTCACGTAAATTATGTGATTATTCAAAGGCAATCTCCATTTTTTCGAAATTGAAGAGGTCGGGTATTACCCCGGACCTTGTTGCTTATAACTCGATCATCAATGTGTTTGGCAAAGCTAAGCTCTTTCGTGAGGCTCGTCTTCTTCTTAAAGAGATGAGGGCAGTGGGTGTTTCGCCAGATACTGTTAGTTATTCTACTCTTTTAAGTATGTACGTTGAGAACCAAAAGTTTGTTGAAGCACTATCTGTATTCTATGAGATGAATGAAGTCAGGTGTTCACTTGATCTGACAACATGTAACATTATGATTGATGTTTATGGGCAACTGGACATGGCCAAAGAAGCTGACCGGTTGTTTTGGAGCATGAAAAAGGTGGGAATTGAACCTAATATAGTTAGTTATAATACCCTTTTAAGGGTTTATGGTGAAGCTGAGCTTTTTGGGGAAGCCATCCATCTTTTCCGGTTGATGCAGAGGAAGGATATAGAGCAGAATGTTGTCACATACAACACAATGATTAAGATTTATGGTAAGTCACTGGAGCATGAAAAAGCTACAAATCTTGTGCAAGAAATGCAGAAGAGAGGGATTGAACCAAATGCCATTACGTACTCGACAATAATATCTATATGGGGTAAGGCAGGGAAGTTGGATCGAGCGGCCATGTTGTTTCAAAAGTTGAGGAGCTCAGGGGTTGAGATTGATCAAGTTCTATATCAGACAATGATTGTAGCTTATGAAAGAGTAGGCTTGGTTGCTCATGCTAAGCGTTTGCTTCATGAGCTCAAGCGGCCAGACAATATCCCAAGAGAGACTGCAATTACCATCCTTGCCAGAGCTGGTCGGATAGAAGAGGCTACATGGGTTTTCCGGCAGGCTTTTGATGCAGGGGAAGTGAAGGACATATCTGTCTTTGGTTGCATGATACATCTATTTTCAAGAAACAGGAAGTATGCAAATCTCATTGAGGTATTTGAGAAGATGAGACAGGCTGGATACTTTCCTGATTCTAATGTGATTGCACTGGTCCTGAATGCTTATGGAAAATTGCGGGAATTCGAAAAGGCAGATGCTGTTTATAGGGAGATGCAGGAAGAGGGGTGTGTTTTCCTGGATGAAGTTCACTTTCAGATGCTCAGTCTCTATGGTGCTAGAAAGAATTTTAAGATGGTAGAGTCATTGTTTGAGAGGCTCAACTCTGATCCTAACATCAACAAGAAGGAGTTACATCTTGTTGTCGCCAGCATCTATGAAAGAGCAAATAAACTGAATGATGCATCCAGAATCATGAACAGGATTAATGAAAGGGGAACCTTGACATCACGAACACCTTAAAAAATTCTTATTGGCTGTTCAAAAAGTTTTTTTGTCCCCCCAATTGTTGTACATTACATTGCTATGTTGATGACTCTGTAAATACGATTTTTTCATGTGTATTATTTTCTTAGATTCCTTTGTTGTCTCATCTTGCATTTTATTTTTACAACAAAAGCATCTCAATGATGCAAAGTGTCATAGGTGTGTAGATGATTGAGTAAATGCCAAATATGAGGAGGCTTGTAATGAGTTACAGGAACGGAAGACAAAGCTGATCTAAGTGGAAGAATGAGGAACTGGGATTCTCAAGGACAATAGGTGTTCAAATAAGAAGGTTGAAGTCTTGTATAGAAGTGGACTTGCCCCAAAGTTATTCCTTCCAGCAATGAACCCGGTGGGCAAGGAGGAAGTTCATTGAAATTAAAATTCAGCTTTGGAACTCTCTATCTACCAACCACATTACATTCTTGGTGGAAAGGATTTGTATTCAGTCAAAATCATTCCAAACAAAATGTCTGTGTGATTGATACACAGGGAAGATCATAGTTATATTGAGAAGCTGGTCTATACTACAGTATCCCAATCCATTTGAATGTTTCAACTGTCTTTCTACAATGATATTCAGCTCTGCTTTTGAAAGCCTGTTGATCGGACATCAGTTAATATTGACATTTGTTGATGAATATGCCTAATCCATTTATACAGAAAATAGGAAAGCAATTTTTGAAGGATCTGAGAAGTCTTGGGAGGGTTTGGTCTGCCTCTTTGTTATGAAGGTTTTCAAGATTGTTATTAAAGAATAGGGTTTTTGGGTAAAATAACCACTAAAATAACAGTATTTGGAAAACTACCCACCAATCTATATTTCTTGTAAAATCTAGACAGTATACCAAATTTACCCTTCACTAACTCTCTTGTACACAAGCCGATTCCACGTTAATTCATCGACACTTTGTTCTTTCCATCTACGTTAAGTTGTGGGTTTCCTTTAAAAGTTGGTCTTCTTCTTTCTTCTATCTACCTCATGATTTGTTCTTTGTTCCTTATTAATTTATTTTTTCTTGAGACTTCTTTGTTTTTCTTTTTCCCATTAAATCTCATTTGTAAAAAAGGTAATATAAATTAAGTAATTCTGATTCATACTTTGTTATGTTTGCGTTAATATGCTTGAGGAAGGTAATAAGTAA
This sequence comes from Rhamnella rubrinervis, assembly GCA_007844105.2. NCBI lineage: Eukaryota > Viridiplantae > Streptophyta > Magnoliopsida > Rosales > Rhamnaceae > Rhamnella > Rhamnella rubrinervis. Next base: position 18,323,826 of record CM017582.2, on the reverse strand, counting down.
TAAGTATGTATATTTGCTTTTGATTTTGTGGTTTTGATGTATTGTGTTTGGAATGCATGAGTTTTGGAAAAAATGGCGAGATCCAAAAATTTATGCTTGGTGGATCATCCTCGGCGAGGTTGGCATAGGGCCTCGGTAACACGATGGTGCATTCATTGGCTTTGGTGGTGCCTTCCTCGTGAATTGGCATAGGGACCAGGCCCCAGTCAATCTACCTAGAAAGCATAAATGGTCTTCGGCGGATTTGGAGCCCAGTATGCCATTTCCGGAATACCAATTTCCCAATGCTTCGGCCCAGGCGTATGCCGCCCCAGGTCAATCGCCAGCAGCCGAAGTTTCTATGCCATTCTTTGAGGAATACCATTTTATGCTTTCTGATTGGCTGGGCTAGTCTGCCGAGGCCCTAGTCAATCTATCGGGCCGGAGTCCCATGCCAATTTGTCGAGGAATATCATTTTATGCTTTCCTGCGAGTTAGAGCTGCAAGCCCCGAGTCCCTATGTCATTTGCTACTTGGCAAGAATTATTTTTGATTTCATAAAATAAAAGTTGAAAAAAGTAAACTATATAATTTTGTATTTGTAGGTTGTTGATGCAAGAAGGTATAGTTGTGATTATTTGTGATGGAATGTTTGAGATGGATGCCGAAAGGAATTGGACTTATGTGGATGGGAAGGCGAAAGCAAGACTCATACACCGAACCGCATATATAATGAGTTATTAGAAATAGCATATGAAGCAACAAGTTTAAATCGACCAATTTAGCGATCAAAATGAAGTTTATAGTTCGATCGTGTTATAAATTGGATCCCATGAGATTGAAAATGATGGAGATGTGAAGTGTTTCTTCAAAGAGCATTTTCGTGTGGATCTGATGCATACATCTCCACTATTTATTGAGGTTGAGGCGCCAAGATACTCCTAGATAAAGGCAACGGCGGTTGGAGAAAGAGATTAGATCCTGCGATTCCATTTGCCTCAAGTGGTATGATAGACTTTCAGCGTCGATACCAATAGTGGATGTGAATGTTAATGGCGTGGAATTGGAAATGAAGATTATTCAATCCACATAATGAAATTGAGGAAAATATTGCATTTAATTTGAACAAGGGATGACATTACGATTAGGTCGATGCGTGTTGCACAATAGATGAATATGATAGGTTGTATAACCTTTACAATTATGATTTAGAGTGTGATGATGATGCGAATCTGTAATGCAAGAAGATGATATTGCATTGGATGATGATATCGTCAATGGTACATTTGAAGTTCCAATTGAAGCAAATTGTGATGCCTATTTTGTATCGGATCGGTATATAGACGGTGTTCTCATTCCACCTATTAAGTAATGAAAGTAATTGCAAACAATAAGAGTAAGTGAAAGGGTAAGTGCATCTCAATTTGTTAGTCATCCTTCATCGTCAACAATTGAACCGAGTTAGTAATGATTATTCACTATATGGAGGCGATGCACCGCGGTTGGTCAAATATACGCCAACAAAAAGAGTTACAGCGGAAGTTGGCCATGTATGCAATGAAGGAAAATTTTCAATTTAAGGTCATGAAGTCTTGTTCACAAAGGTTGAGGTAGGATGTACCTCCGACAATTGTACATGGCGGTACGTGCGCTTAGGGTCCTTAATGTAGAGTGAATATAAAGGTAGTCTTTAAATATCACGTTGTAGCCGGCTCGAGCAATGTCAACGGATCATCGACAAGCAGCAAGAATATATAGGGAATCATATTAGATCTAAGTACCAAGTTATGTCGATATAGACGAAAGAGATTATGTTGGATGTTGCCAAAATTTGGGGTCAGGTATAACATATGATGCATGGAGAGCAAGAGAAAATGCATTAAATAGTATCGGAGGCACGCGGAGTCATATCAAACATTGCCGTGTGGTGTTCAATGTTGGAGGAAAGAATCCGTACCATAACTTCATATTAAGGCGGATGATGACAAGTTTCCAATATTTATTCATGGCCTTAGCCAAAGTATTGTCGATTTCATAAAGTTAGGCTGTTGTATGTGGATGGGACCCATCTAAAAGGAAAATACAAGGGTACTTTAATTATTGCATCATCATGGATGGGAATGGCGGATATACCTCTCTTTGGTATTGTGGATCGAGAATGAAACATCATACACAGTTCTTTGAAAAGTTTAAGGAGGCTACGGTGAGGTTAATGATTTAGCATTTATTACCGATGAAGGGGTTTGGAAAGGCTATTGCCGGTATATCCCAACGCTTATCATGGAAATTACATGTATCATCTAATGCAATGTGAAACGCATTTTGGAAAAATAAACATATCCATATGGCTTTTTATCATAAAGCTTATTTGCTGTAGACTTTGACGCAAATCGAAAGCTAGAGGCCATTAATATCTGAGCATATCATGTCATGGAAGCTAGTCGATAAGGCAAGAGCTTTTTAGGGCAATAGATACGATAATGACAACTAATATAGTGAGGTGTATGAATCGCGGTCTTAAGAGATGCTAGGTCACTTCAGACTTCTACTTCGAGGATAAGGTCTTTGTTGCAAAGCGGTTTTATGGCGTCGAAATGAATCTGCATTTACCTCCACAGGTTACTCCATGGATTGAAAAGATATTAACAAAGAGGCTAAATGAATGCCGGAGATTCATTGTAATCCCTTTGAGTTTGTATGAATTTGAAGTTCAGTACTTTCAATTCGTTACCACGATTAACTTGGAAGCTAAAACATGCTCGTGTGGTTTCAAATGGATGGGTATCCATGTATACATGCAATCAGCGTGTCGATTTAGAAATTTGACCTACGCCTTTTGTTTCTAAATATTACGGTGTTTCTTGTGGAGGAATCTACGCGATGACTATATATCCTCAGATGATAGAGCGTTTACGCATGTATCCCTTTGTAATTGATCGGATCGTCTCCCTCCAATAGTTAAGCGTGCTCAGGAAGACTAGGACTCGAAGGATTACGGGAGGAGGAAGACCACATCGTAAATGTAGCAGATGTGGCAGTCACAACCACAAACATGCATGGTAATATGCCATTATAGATATTCATTTTATTGTGGTATTGTATTAATTGGGTTGTAAGTTAAACCCAAATTTTGTAAAAACAAAATCCCCAAAGCGAAATACTTTGGCTACTCTACCACTCGGTCTTGAGGTGCGGATATCGTGCCGAAAAGGACTACTTAGGCGAAATCTCGGACTGCAAAATGGCCGAGTGAAATTCGGAGCAGTTGGCTGGCGGAATTTCTTCACCTGCTGCGCCTCGCATATCGCGTCGTTGTAAGGACTACTTGAAATCGCGAGGCACTTCGGCATAGTGGCGAGTGAAATTCCCAAGTTAGGGCTGGAATTTCACCGGCTACTATGTGCCTGCATATCGGCAGTGTGCGCTTTATAGGACTACTGCCTCGCGGCTTCCGCGTAGTAGTAGTGAAATTCCGAACCTGCGAACTTGCTGGAATTTCACTTCATTGCCAGTGCCTCGGCATATCACCAGTGTGCCTTTATAAAGGACTACTGGGAAAGGCATCTCTATAGTAGCCGAAGTGAAATTCCAGTGCTACGAACTTTTGGAATTTCACTCGCCCACTTTTTCGAGTGCCTCAGTATAAAGTATTTCGTTTGAGTTTGTTTTAAACAAGTTATTTTGAAATTGTTGTGCGGTACATTTGTTTACTTACAATTTTGAAGTTCATAAATGAATCGTTCATAAATGAATCGATTGATAGTTTTACCATTAATAAATTTATATTCATTACAATATTGACTAAACTAATAGGTACTTTACATCTCATTGTGAAAATTTCACAGATATTTCTCCCTAAATAAAGTAATGGATTTTGTTGAAGTAATTCCAAAGAACGGGTATTCTATATACTTGATGCATAAACACCGCAATCACCATTGAAAAACACATTGGAATTGATTAAGTAAATAATAAAATATATTGATACCCTAAAAAATGTGTAAATGAGTATTGAAGAAATTACTCGCTTATTTCTTTGTGGGAGTGAGAATCCTCTTCCCGGTCATTTGAATGGAGTTAAGTCCAGTTTGATCCGGATGATGAGTGTAGTATTCGTTGACCATCAAGAAATACGGAACAAAACCGCCAATGGTCTTGCATTCTTTATTTGAAACCATGACTTGGTGTCATTTTAATTGCCAGTCATTATAGGGTAATATGCTTACTACTGAATATCAACCCATTTGTCAACCAATGCGCACCATTGTTATTCAGGATATATACCTACACCAATTTGGAAAAACTAAAATTTGTAAGTAAAATTAATTACAATTAGTTACAATAACATTGAAAAATATAAAATGGTTAATACTCACAATGTCCTTGCTCCAAGATGATGATCCGCGGCATTTTTCTGCGTAATAATCACTGAAGGCGTGATCGTTCATCTCGCTGAATCAATGTTTCCGCTTCAATTGGTCCATGTCTCATCAACATGTGGATCCCGAACCACATGCTTATTATAACGCCCTTGCATTGAGGCCTATTATTCACGGACCCAAACAAATATATTGTGTTAGTGTGTACACAATTATTATATTTTGATAATTGAAAACATATACAAAACGCACCAAAGAAGCAATGGTTATGATCGCTCGATGGAAATAGTCGAGTTACTATCGATCCTCTTTCTAATGAAATATAAGACAACATCCATTCCTACAAAACAATTATAATAGTGAAGTTTGGTTTTTGCACATAAAGTAGTTACAACTTGCTTAATTAAAACTATACTTACATCATTATTTAACCACCTCCATGGCTAAGAATATATTATAAACTTCTTTACTTATCTTATCAAAAGCGGTAGTAGACAATTTACTTTTTCTATCTTAGAAATTTAGACAATGCTTTTTTTTTGTCTACTTGGTTTAAAAGGATCCCAAACCACATGAATTGGATAATGTGGTTCACTGTGGGGGGATGGTGGTGGCGGTATAAGCTACTATTTGCTACATAATATACCAAAATAATCATTAGTTGATTAAGTAAACCATTAATCGAAAAGTAAAATTAAACAAATAATCAATGCAAATTAAAAAATAAACACATTGTTTATGATCTTTGTAACAACCGCCCACCATTGTCTTCAACTCTATATCACGCCTTTGTCGATTAAGTCAAAAAGTCATTCGCATATTTGCAAAATCTTCCCATGACTCATTTATCATGCCTTGAGATATCTTGAATGGCACCCGGGTTGAGATTGTGCTAGCTCGTAGTATACACCGCTCTCTCAGTTCGGCTGGGCTGCATGAGGGGTGATCATGTACAACCGTGGCCCAACATATTGTTTGTCGTCGGGCCTTACCGAAGTTGATCATGTAAGTCTTCTGACTCCTCCCTGGGAATAAGCTCATTATTCACGATATACTAGAACGAAAATACAATTGAAATAAATCATCAACCGATCATAAAAATACACATGAAAATTCAACTGGGTTGAACTTACTTGTTTTTGTTGAAGGCGTCGTTGCCAACTATTATAGTGTAGGATGTTAGGGAATTGGTATCCTAGCATCCTTGGATATCTGAGGCAGAAAGGCTCGAAGCGATGTCATGGTGGGAACCATGGGTATCACGTAAAGCCCCAGCATCTACACAAAAGTCATAATGAATTTGATAAGAAAGACATAATTATAAAATATAAACACTGATGACGGTTTATGTAATATAGTGTCATTGAAATCTGAGAGAAATCCGTAAAGGCGTAGGATGTCTTGTGTTTCCCTTCCATCTTGATCGGAGATGGAAATCGTAAGATCATAGATAAGTTCCCATGGATACTTTTCTAGCAAATTATCATTTTCAATGATTGTAAAGTTATTTTTCTTCACTAATCTTGATCGATCGGGGAGAAGCAGTCTAGAAAAGAACATGCGGCATTTGACATTGTCCATATTTCTTGATCATTGTCGTACTTGAATTCAATGTTCTTGAACTGATGAACTCTGTTTGTGTCGTTGGACCCGATTCACCAAAGTACTTGGTCCATGGTATAAGATAAATTCCTCATCTCTCCGTTTCCTTAGGGAATTTACCACGGTTTAACCGAAAACATGGCGAAGGCCTTCTATCAAACCTTGCTCCAACTCCATTGAATTGAACTTCGATCACGTGTAGGTCATCGTTGTATAGTTGTCTCGATAGCGAGTGGTGCACAAATCCACCAAAATTGTACCGTCTTCATCCTTGTGAAATCACCAAAATTGAAGCCTCAAATTGATCTATCCCTCTCAGAGCTTATTGTAGATAACTTTGAGTGCCACTTGCAGTTGGATATGGCGTGAGATGAGCAATATCCCCGCACCGGGAATAATTCTTCGTGAAACCATAACACAAAACATATCAAAATAATCAAAACCTATTAACAAAACCAATCACGTGCATTTTCAATTGAAACCAACAATAATAGTATGTATGTATAAGTATATATGTGTGAAGTGTATGAATTTCAGGTGTAATTGCATTCATAACTTTTCTTGGTATTTCACTGCCAATTGCCTAGTCCCCGGCCGTATGGAGTGAAACATAGTGTAAATGGTAGCAACTCGGCCAAATTTGCGGGGCATCGCCAAATGGTAGGTGCCTATTATATACGGATACCTCGCCAAATTTACGAGGCATCGGCCAAATTGGCGAGGGAGCCCTCTTGTTATATATACGGATATCCCCGCAAATGGTAGGCATCGGCCATTTGGCCGGGGTTCCCTCTTTATATACGGATACCTCGCCAAATTTTGAGGCATCGGCCAAATTGGCGGGGAGCCTCTTGTTATATACGGATATCCACCGGCAAATGGACGGGCGTCGGCCGGTTGGTTTCTCTTGTTATATCACGGATACCCCCGGCCAAATTTGCCGAGGCATCGGCCAGTAGGGTGCCTCGTTATATACGTGACCGCAAATTTCTGCCGATGCCTTAAATTTGGCCGGGGGTGTCCGTATATAAGGAGGGCACCCCGCCAATTTTGGCGATGCCCACATTTGGCGAGGGTATCCCGATATAACAAGAGGGCTCCTCGCCAGTTGGCCAGCCCCTGCACTTTGGCGAGAGTATCCATATATAAGAGGCACCCCTGCCAATTTGGCCGACGCCTAAAGTTGGCGAGGGTATCTAAATTGGCCGCCTATACAAATTGTATATGCATACACAATACTCATTCAAATAGAATACTTATATATATAAAAATTTTTATTTTTTTCATAAATTTGTTCATACCGGAGCGTTAGAGGATTCCTCAACCTCACGGCTCCTCTTCTTCGTGGCAGCGGCTTCTGTTACTGTTGTTGCTTCGGTGGATTTGTCACTAGCCTTCCTCAATCTCTTCAACGGAGCCATTGTTGTCGGTGATGGAGAAGGCGGTGAGAGTCGATTCCAAAGGCGGCGACTGAAAAGTTTGACGGGGTGGTTTTAGGAGAATAGGGTTTTGGTAGAGAGTTAGTGAAGGGTAAATTCGATATCTTGTAGATTTTACAAGAAATATAGATTGGTGGGTATTTTTCCAAATACTGTTATTTTAGTGGTTATTTTACCCAAAAACCCTAAAGAATATTACCTTGGCCTCTATGCTGTGGAATTGCTGATACAAAGAGTGTTGGAGAAAGATGTGAACTTCAGCACCCACTTGCTATTTGGTAACAGATCTATTTGCACTGAAAGTATTTCTTCATTCGTCAATTAAAAGTCCCAAAGAGATACCTTGCTTTATAATTCAGGTTTCCCAACCCCACGCCCCCCCATATTCCACTTTAAAAATGCTTATACAATCTTGGAAATATTCCAAGTACCTAGGTGCTACACATAAAACCAATGGGCAGTATTATAAATAGACAAACCAATAGGGCAGTGTCATGAGAAATTAGATGAGGGTTGTCTTTTCCTAGTCATTTTAGGCTATGTTAGTATAGGTTTAGAAAAGTACATGAATTAGCAGAGGCTTTCTTCCATCTTTTTTTATTTTTTTTATTTTGTGAAAAGGCCTTCTTCCATGTGTTGACATAATTTTGTGAAAAAAGGTCATAATTTCGTGAATTAGGTAATCCGAAAAAGCTATTGATGGAAAGAGAATTAGTGAAATACTTAATTAAAGGTTAGGCCATTGAAAGAAAATTTCATCCACCAGGACAAGGAAAAAAGAAAAAAAAAGAAGAAGGAAAAAAGATCGTTTTATAGGGTTTTTTGTGTCTCTGTGCAAGGGCACACCTTTTTATCAACACCCTACGCATCTGCAGCCGTTTAAACGACAAGCTGATGGTTCTTCGGGTCGGTAAAACATTGTGAGAAAACGGATGGTTGAGAACTTTATATCAGTTTTCCAGGAAGGGTGGCAGGTCAGCCATGAGATGTCCTTTAAGTGCTGGGGCCCACAATTGATTGCCCGTGAATCTTTTTCTATTTTAATTGTCATTTTATTTTCATAAAAAGAAAAAGACTATTTTATTAGGTAATTTAGCAATATTAATCGAATTTTAATTAGCCGCCATTCCATCATAATCAACGATTTACTCATTGTTATTTGATCGAGACTACTTGTCTTTGTGGTTCCTAGTCACATTTACATATTAAATTGTTTAGGTGTATATATATATACATATATATAGATGTGTATTTTTTAAAAAAGGTACATATAATAATTTCAAAGATGGGTGCAAATCCAATGATTAGAAGGCACAATATAAATATCTACCAAAAATAAAAAATAAAAAAAGAAGGCACAATATAAATAGTTGCAGTACATTTCTATAGAAAACATGAAAATGAGGAGGCTAGGACTTTGGTCCATATTATTATTATTTTTTTGGTGAATAAATTATTACTTTGGACCATATTATTAATAACTTATGTCCTACTCTACTTGGATGCAAAATCATGTTTCATTCAGTTTGCCTTTTTATTATTGTGGCGTGGACTGTGATTTGCATATCAGTTATGAATTCAATTAGTTTTGCTTTTTGTGAAGAACAAACGTGTTAGAAATTTTTATTTATTTGCTTTTTTATTTTTTTCTCAACTACCATTTGATTTTTTACTGTGAACCCAGATATCTACCTTAGAAATACGACATGTCTTAATGGACTAATAAAATATATATATATATATATATATTCTTATCATAATACAACAATTTGTATTTTAAATAAAGAGTTTAAAAAATATGCAACATATCTGTATCAAAATTTGTTGTTTTGGTATCCAATTCCATCATAATCCCATTTCAAAGTAAATTAAAAAGATATACCAATTCAAAGATCCAAAAATTTGTTATCTACTTTCAAAAATTAAATTACGAATTCACAATCTTTACAATGTTTATGCAACTTCTTAGATTTTCTTAAAATCCAACAATGAAGTCAATAGGTAGGAAGAACATAAAAGTAGACTCTATTTAATGCAAAATTATTAGAATTCAAAGGAAGGTAAAAGCCCAGCACATTCCACACCCCAACTGTCACGGCGTAACTACAATTCCCATTACCAGTCTCCTAGTCCGTGCCGTTTCGTCTTCTACACGTAGTCAAAACGACATCAATCGAAAATCTGAAAAAAAAATTTTTTTGAGACACTAAAAGCCCACCTATGTGTGTTGACAACTTCACACACAATCACCCAGTTTGCACTCAAAACCTCCTGGTACAGGATATGCAATAAATAACACAATCCAGCTCAAAGAAACTCACTCTTCAACTACTTACCAAAAATCACTTCTTTTGATTTTCCCTACACTTTCCCTCCTGTGAGAAAAAAACCCATTTTGCAGAAGCTGTCTCTCTGGCTTCCTCCTTTGGATTGGATATATTTTCAGAGAGAGAGAGAGAGAGAGAGAGAGAGAAAAAGATCGATTTTTGGAGATAAAAACACAGATGAAGAGGTTAAGGAGCTATTACATGCATATGAGGCACCACCAAAGCATGGAGCGCAAGTGGATCTTTCCCTTAGCTATAGGTTCTGTAGTCTCTCTCTTCCTTCTTTTCCTTACAACGCTAACCTCGCCTGATGGTACGCCTCTCCTTCCCTTTTACCGCTCCATTTCAGCCTCCAGCTCCGTCTTTGTTGAATCCAAGCTCCACCCACTTCCCGTTTCCTATCTACCTCCACCGCCTCGTTTCGCTTACCTCATTTCCGGCTCTAACGGCGATGGCAAAATGCTCAAGCGTACCCTTCAAGCTCTCTATCACCCTCGTAACCGCTACGTTGTGCACTTGGACCTCGAGTCACCACCCGAAGAGCGATTGGATCTGCAGAAATATGTTGAGAACGATCCGACTTTTGTGAAATTTGATAATGTGAAGATGATCACCAAGGCTAATCTTGTGACTTATCGGGGCCGACTATGGTGGCCAATACGCTTCATGCTGCGGCGATTTTGTTGAGGGAAGACGGCGATTGGGATTGGTTTATTAATCTCAGTGCCTCCGATTACCCTCTTGTTACTCAGGATGGTGGGTCTTAGTGGTTCTTGTTCTGTGGTTAATGATTTGGCATATGGGTTTGTTTTGGTCTATTGCTTTGTTATTTTGCGTAATTTGATTGATTGCCTACTGGGTTTTGCTTGATTAGATCTGCTGCACACGTTTTCGTACTTGCCGCGCGATCTTAATTTCATTGATCATACCAGTAATATTGGCTGGAAAGAGTATGTGATTATTAGTTCTTCTTGTTCCTTCTTGTGCACTTATATGTTTGCTTTTGTTGTTTCTTGTGCTTTGTTCTTTTCCTTTTATGTGCCTAAAGTTGTCTTATTGTTATGGTTATGTGTAGGTACCAACGGGCAAAACCAATTATTGTAGATCCGGGATTGTATATGACAAAGAAACAGGATGTTTTCTGGGTTACACAACGGAGAAGTGTGCCAACTGCCTTTAAACTTTTACAGGTAAAACAATGCAAATTATTTTGGTATGTTCTGTATTCTCAATTCAGATGCTATACTTTTATAAATGATATTTATATTGATCTCACTGGAAACTGTTTATCAAGAATAATTGATTTGACTGGACATCCAAGTTCAAATACATTATTTCCATTCAGCTTTCAACGACGACATTAAAAGTTTTAAATAAAATTGAGAAACATGTTGCTTAATCGTTTGGCTTCCAAGAACATATATAATGTTTAGGGAGACATGTTTCTTTCAAATATTTAATTGTTGGGAGGACAGAAACGTACTCTGATCTACTATGCAGATAATGAACAGGAGTAAATGATTTTTTGTCCCTGCTTGAGTTTCCTGGAATAGAGATTCAGAGTTGCTTTACAGGACAATAATAAATTTTGAAGGATTGTCTAGTTTGTTTTTCTTGGTTTATAAAGAGAAACAGCACTTTAGTAATCTCCATATCTGCTTAATAGAAGAATTAACTTTTTGAAATCCTCTCCTAATATGCATTACTGAATGTCGTGTCATTTGTGACTTTAGATATTGTAGTAAGATATTTAAATAGTCTAACTAATCTTATCTATAATATTAGAAGCCTATAACTAATTTTAGCGAATAGACCAAACTGTAATCTTTACTTTGTTCTCTTTTCTAAGACACCATTTAGAGGTATATCTTTTAACATCTTAATTGTCACTATAGTTGAAAACAGTATAGGATACGAGAGTGTTTAGAGAAGGTAGGCCTTACTCTATAATCTTTACTGCATAGGTACTAAAATTTAACTTGTTAAGTGAATCTAGTTTCATAATCTGGTTGAAATCTTCTTTTAGTTTACTGCATTTGCAATTGTACTATGTAGACCTGTGTGCCTTGGTTGTAGTTATCTTCTACACTTTTTGTGTATTTCATTTCCTGCTTATTTGATGAGCTTTATACAAAACATTGGCTATTATTGTTCCCTTTCTGAGAAGGATGGTTTTTAATTTGTCTCTAGTCTCGAAAGAATAGCTCAAGGGTGGAGTGTCCATCCTGATTAATTTCTTCTTACCCTTTCTAAGTTCTTTTATTTGCTTTGCTACCTTACTTTTCCTAGGTTTTCACTTATCAAGGCTTTTAGCTGTTCTACTGTAATTGCTTTTTCACTCCCTGCTTCAATAAGAATAATCAAATTGCTTTTGTCACCTTGGTGCTTGCTTAAAGGAATTTGAAAAAAAAAAGGAAAAAAAAGAAAAGGGTTACAACTTTTATGTGTTGAAAATTGTAACTGCTAGTTTATCGAAGTGGCTTATTTATCTTTTGAAGTTAATGGAAAGGAAAGAACCAATCTTTGAAGGTTTTAGTTCAGAAATAACCAGACCAAGGGAAAACTGGCGTGATATTGGGAATGAAAATCAAGAAATAAGTACCCTAACACAGAGAAGGGGGGAGCTTGGAAATTTAGGAAAGGATCAGGGGTTGCAAAATATATTAGTTTCACTCTTTAAGTGTGTGTGTGTGTGTTTCTGTTTTGAGTGCATCCATGTGCAGGACTTGGTTGAAGGGCCTAAAATATATATGAAATCCAATTTCTTTTTCCTTAAAATAGGAAGTAGATTTGATTGTTTTCTTGCAATAATAATGCGATGAGTGATCAATTAATTGGTGTCTTGCACTTAGAAGATACAGCTCGAGCAGTGCTTAACCTTGAGTTCTATACTGCAGTCATTGAATGAATGCTGAATGTTGTTAAAACTCATGTTGCTCTGTAACATGCAAATTGTTTTGTTGAGAATGAAGTGATTAGGAAATGTCACTTATATGAAATGATTAGGAAATATCAATTACAACTCTTGTCACGTATGCTCACTGAAATTCTATTGGTTATGAGAGGAACCAATTCATTAGGATAGTATAGTGGGTTTGTTACATTGGTCATGGTTGGGATACTTCTTTAACATATTAAGCTTTTAGGATTGATGATTACTTAACATGGTACTAGGACCATGATATACATGGTTGGAAACTTGGAATTGCTTCTTAATAGTTTACACTTTTTGGATTGATGTAACTAACATGCTAAGATATTGAATATGAGCCTCATTGCAACATCTTGTTCAATACGTTCTTGTGTTGCAATGAATGTAATGTAAAATGGGTAACAGTAACCAAAGTTTTGCCCTCTTCTATAGGTTCTGCTTGGATGGTACTTTCAAAGTCTTTCATTGATTACTGCATATGGGGATGGGACAACCTACCTCGAACTGTTCTCATGTACTATTCAAACTTTATATCGTCCCCAGAAGGATACTTCCACACGGTTGTTTGCAATGCTCAAGAGTTCCGCAACACAACTGTGAATAGTGATCTCCACTTCATATCATGGGATAACCCTCCAAAGCAGCATCCTCACCACCTCAACCTTGCCGACACGCAAAAAATGATTGACAGTAATGCTCCGTTTGCAAGAAAGTTCCAGCAAGACAATCCAGTACTTGACAAAATTGATTCTGAGCTATTGGAACGGGGTCAAGGCATGTTTGTTCCTGGTGGTTGGTGCATAGGAAGTAAGGAAAATGGCACTGATCCATGCTCTGTTATTGGTAATACCACAATTGTCAGGCCTGGACCCGGAGCAAAAAGGCTGGAAAGCTTAATCAGCTCTTTATTATCAACTGAGAATTTTCGACCAAGACAGTGCAAATAACAAGGTTCTAAAACTTTTACAGGAAGTGATTTATGTGCACATTGAGTTAGTTTTTACTTAAAGATGGAAGAAAGCATTGATGTTATATGTTAGGAAAAAGAAATTTGAGGAAAGCAATGCGCATCTCTGGTTCATAGAGTGGCAAGGATGAGGTGCAATTGGCAGATTTATGACATACAAGTTACATTGCGCTGCGAAATGTTCCTACTGTGATGGCATGGTATGCAGGACCAAACCAAACTGATCCATAGGTCAGAGCACACTTTTCTTCTTTTGTATTTTTGGGAAACCATTGAAACTGTAATTTCCATGGTCCAGCCGCATGTTATGCAGCACTGAGTTTTGTTGTTGTGGACCGGTGATGGGTTGTAAGAAGTAACTGGAAGATGAAAATTGAAGAAAAGAACATTTTTAGCTTAGTTCTGTGCATTGTATATTCTCTTGGATTTAACACTATCCGTTTAGCTAGTGAATGGGTTTGGACTTTGAAGCGAATCTGTGGCTTTTGTGCTAGTGGCTTTTGCATGAAAACCTAATTTTCACAAGCCCATTTTCTCTTCAGCAAAAAAGAAATATATATATATATATATATATATATATAATATAATGATAAATAATAAAAAGGGAGACCCCTTGACCAAAAAGGCAGACCAGGGGGAAAAGGGCAATAAATAACCAGAGAAGTCCAAGAGAGCATCATAATTGATTCATTGGAGATAAAAGAGCGGGATCTTCTAGCCTCAGACATAAAATAAATAGTGATTTCAATGAGCAGTGTTGGATGTAAGATAAGCCCTGCACAAATTTGTCAAGGCTCCTGATTAATTTGTGGCTGGCTAAAATTTAACGTTCTATAGACAAATGGAATTCATTCACGCCCAATAAAGTGAATCAGACGCATCATCATCGTCATGGAGTTTTGGAAGACAAACTCTGTGCCAAAATTGAATTTCATTTGTCCGATCTGCGTCCTTTAATCTGAGGTGAAATCCATCAAATGTTGTCTAACTTGTCCGACCCCATTTCCATGTGTTTTTTCTTTTGGTGGATTGTTCTGCTTTTCGGTGAAATCAGTTACACATCCCAATGACAGAAACCTCCAGGTGTACGTAGTTGATGATTCAGAAAGTTTAATTTTATTTACTAGACATGACGTACAAGGCCGTACCCTTGTATGCTTTACCAAGCTCTTGGAAGAAAATGAAATTCATTAAATAAACTAACAAAGCAAACATTTGGATATTCAAACGTTTCAATATGCAAAGCATATCTTGCTAATGCATGAGCAACTCTATTACATTCTCTTGGAAAAACACACACACACACACACAAACGAACACAAGAAAATTGAGAAAAAATTTTGCTAGCCTCAGCTGTATGAATGTCTTCCACCAAGAAACAGTCGGGTATTGCCGGTGATAAATGATCATTAATCAGCCGCTGCATAGTTACGATGATCAGTGCACGAAAATCAATGGCCTCTTTGATGGCTAACAATTCAGTTGGAGAGAAAAGTTGTGTTAAATGATTTGGCCCATAGCAGCAAGCACTCGACCTTTATAATCATCACCAACAATAAGACAAAATTAATACCAACAGTAAGATTTCTATATGGTATCAATGGCCCCATCTACATGCTTGCTTGGGGGCCTGATATCTTTTCTATTGTGCTAATTAAGCTCTTGCTTATGTATGGATGATATATATACATATATATATATATATATATATACACACGCGCATATATATAATACATGCATCAATTTCACGAGGAGAAATTGAATAATCATCGTGATGGCAGCTAGCTCTCTATTATTTCTTCCATCAAGCTTTCTGCCCTACAGCTCATCAAAAGATTCTCTGTAGCAACGAATACTTTTTTTTTTGGTAGAAAGTAGCAACAAGTACTTATTTAACACAATATATATATATATATATATTACTTGAAATAATTGTAACTTTACATCAGTAAGAGAAAATTTGGACACCCAACCTGCAGCTGTATTACAAATTCTAGGAATAAACTTTAATAATGCAATCATCAAACTCAGAAACAGCTCTGGTAATATCTTCCATGGTGGACGATATCACCCCAATGATAACTCCAAGTTCCAGTGAAATAGGTCAGAGACCAAATACATGTTGCACAGGTTCTAATCTTTTTCCCATTTTATGAATTATTGATTAATAAATAAAAATAACACTCGGGTTGTATATGTAATTAGAACACTGTGTTGTTTGATCCAATTATTGTTCTAACCACTAAACTGTATATAGTACTGAAGGTCAAATCATGATCATTTCGTTATCACAAGAAATTAATAAAGGGCAAAATAGTTAGGCGGGAAATAAATTAGACACTCTAATTAAAGCTCATCATTTTCTTCACAAGCTACCTGTTCATCATCATATACGGATTTCATGGCGGCCAAGAAATAAAAAGCAAAATCGAAGGTCGACCACCCAAAATCAACTTGGACAGATATTCGGATCGATGGCCATATATGTATACTGAGAGAGAGAGAGGTACGCACTCAATATTTTCAGCAAATTTTCTCTTTTAATTTCCTTTCTCTTTGTTGCAAAACCTAGATCAAGAAGGCAAGCAAAAAAAAAAAAAAAAAAATCCTATGTATTTGCTAAACAACATTAGCATTAAGTGGTTGAGAAAACATTAGAGAAGTAAGTTAGAGAGAGAGAGAGAGGCTGAGAGTGAGAGCATAATATATAGCATACCTTTGTGATGAAAATGTTGTTCGAAGAAATTGGAGGGGCTTCAGTCGAGGAGAGATGAAGCCGGTAGCCAATAATGGGTGGCTATTTGGCGTCATCTCTCCCGCGACTGTAGTCCCTCTCTCCTTTCTCTTTTTGGATCCTCCCCTAGCTATTGCTGTTTCTCTTCCACCAGTCTCATATATATATATATATATATATATGTGTGTGTGTGTGTGTGTGATGAAATCATGGATCTATTTGTTTCTTCTAAATAAAGACAAGCATAAATTGATCTGTTTCTCTCCCTCAGAAAATGACACCACAAAGAAGGTAATACTAGGGGGAAGGGAGATCATATTATATAAATTTAAATTATGGCATCTCATCAATTTTTTTAGTTTACCAATATATATATATATATATATATACATATTCCTTATTACTTAGTTGCAGGCTGCCCAAAAAAACAATAATTATAGATAGCCTCGTACAATTAAATTCATGGATTGTTTAGGTATTTAAAGAAAGAGTCAGCGCCAGCTGTGGAGATGAGCTATGAAAGCTGATGACTTATATGATTGGTGTATAGAATTGATTAAATGAGAACGATATGTCATTTTTCCATCATCACAAAATATTTACACTGACGACATACGCATGACGAACTCAGGAGGACATTAATAAATACAAATAGTTGCATCTCTTGACTCTATATTAATATATATGACATATAATAATATTAGCTATCCATCCACACACACTCTCTCTCTCTTCCTCTCTGTAAATATATAAATATAGCACCAAGTTGAACTTTCTAAATCATCAATTAATTCAAGTATATATATATATATATATAGCTAGATTGATGCTGATCTGTTATATATATGGTCATCGTAATATATATATACATTGCAATTTAATTAACAAGGCTTCATTTAAACAAAACATATATGCATGTTGTTAGAAAGTCAACAGATATGTGATTAATTAGCAAAAACTTTAGAAAATAGTTATTAAGGAAACGGATCATTCATGAAAGACATTTAAGGTGCAACAATGATCAAAGATTATTAAAAGGTAAAAAATAAAAAATAAAAACAAAGAATTAATGCATAAATAAAAAGAAAATTATAAAGGGCATATGTATATATTTACCATTAATTCTAAATTAAGCCAAATTAAGAAAGAGAATATATAAAGAGAAACCCAAAGAAGTTAAGGGTATCTTGTCACAGGACGATGGCACTAGCTGGCGCAGTGTTGCAGACGTGTGTATATATATATATAGCCAGTGTCATCTTTCCTGCGATAAGAATCCCTCAAATCCTATATTCATGAATATATGGCTTATTTACATGCAACATGCCTCGTATAATGCTCTAATTGCCTCTGGCCATATACCAATTAACTAAACCTGTATATATATGTGTGTGTGTGTGTGTATGTACATAATAAATCTGCTGCTAAACCAGAGGTCATGTATACTATATATATATAGGCTCTCTCTCTCAAGAATAAATATTACAGACTTGTGTACCGTACTGTAATTAGAAACAATTTGTGGCTAACTAATGAATAAAGAAGTTTTGTAAGGGCATCACGTCACAGGAGACATGGCTCGAGCTAGCTGTGCATGTGTATGCATTCATATATAAGAATACTTACGACATGCAAGCAGTTTCAAGCCATCTCTCCTGCGACATGATTCCCTCAACTTCTCTCAACAACATCGTTTCTTTGCTTTGATTGCTCCTCTCTCCCTCCTTCTTCATCATGACTTCCTTTAACTTAATTTGCATTAGCCTCTCACACATCGCCCTCGTTTTATAGCCCATCGACTCTGACCATTAAACTCTGATTGTCGCAGAAATTAATATTGTTGTTTAGTTTATTAACAGTAGTTAGGCCTCTCTTTTCTCAAGGAAATTACCCTCACATTCACAGGAAGCTACGTGTAATTTGCAACCAAGAAATTTTAAACATATTTGAAGCGACGGCTAATAGTTGAAATAATGACTCACTCGATACCATGAAGTTGCTCGTAATTTTCCAGGTATTTGGCTTTCAAACGATGAGAAAGGAGCAGGGTATTGATATATATATATATATATATATATATCAATACCATGAAATTGCTCGTAAGTTTCCTATTGGCTTTGAAAGGATGAGAAAGAAGAGAGTATTACATACATGTAATTTTTTCTTTTTCTTTTTTTTTTAATGAAATTATATATATACTATGTAGCTGCATAAGAAAAAATTGATGCATTTTCAAATCAATTTAAATTTGATTTCAATGTGAAATTTAACTATTTTTGAAGTCGGGTTTTACAGTTGAAGATTCTTTTTTTGGTGAAAACGGTGTTTTTAGTCTCGCATTCAGAGTCTTGCCGTTCAATTAAGTTTTAGAAGGAAAAATTATAATAACAACCCCTTTATTCTAACATTGTTTCAAACAAGCCTTTTTATTTTTAAAAATTAAATCAAGACCCTTTCTACTTTAGTTTTAGTGCACTAACAATTTTTCTGTTAGCTCATTTTATTTTTTGTTAATAACTATCCTACCTTATCTCATGTTCAACGAAATAATAAAAATTTACTTTAATTTTTAGGAAAAAATATGATATGCTTAACTATTTAACATCCAAATTTCACTTCTTCTTTTTTATATATATATAATATTAACCTTATATTTTTAATATATATATATAATGCAATTAATACTTGAATTATTTATTAATATAACTTTTTTAAATTATTCAATGCATAACCCACAAAAATTATTTTGATTCTGTTTTTCAATATCATTTTTCACATTTAACACTTAAAACAGTTGACAATCTATTTACTTTTTTCTCACCATTTTTATTCAATATAATAATTATATACTTTGTTATATAATTTAATTCTTAATAGTATATTGGTCTTTAAACACATAATTTTTTTTTTTTTAACATCATTAGGCATTAGGGGTAGTTAGTGTGAAAAAAGTGAAAAGCAGAGGGAATGTTGGTGTAATTCCTCAAAATAAAGAGGCTTTCTGAGAAAGTGTTCAAATAGAGGCGTGTTAGTGTAATTTCATCAATTAAGAATAATCAAAATTAATGGGTCCTACCTAATTGATTAGGGAAACAAAATTAATTAAAAGATTATGAAAATTGCCACATGGAAAAATAAGAAAATTGCAAAGATTTTCCTACTTTTCATAATTTCCATTCATTTTCACCTTCAAGATTATAGATGCAAGATGTCCCCTAGAGGACATCCCAATGGTAATATCCACTCATCTCATCTATGAAATTTTGAGTTCGAATAGCCTATCAAATATTCAGTAATATTTGTCTATTTATTCCCATAAGGAAATTAAATTACCAAAAAGAAGATTATAGATGCAAGATGCTTGATTTAAAAAGAATAATAATAAAAAAAGACTATAGATGCTATAATTGAAAAGTTTCCTATGCTCCTTCTTCTTAATTTCCATGAATTTTGTTGATTAATCTTCAGTCAATCATTAGTCCCCCCATAGGGCTTAATTGCCAATTTATTGACTCCCTTAATTTATTTTATTTTGAAAGTGAAAGCAAAAATAATTAAAGAAGGGTAAGTATGTGAACGCTTGTAAAACTTTCCTTCCACATGCATGGAAAGCTTCGAGTCCAAATTTTCTTTCTTAATTAATTAATTATGTATTAAGATCTAGTCAAAACAATTAAGGGAAAAAAGCCCAATTATTATCCATTTTTATGTATTTAATAACAGGTAATCATGGGCTAGGAGAACGCAAATAGTATGCACTAATCATAATCGATCATACCCCGAATGAAAATAAATAATTAAAAAGAAAAACCAGTAATTCCTCCTGATAATTATATCAGGTTGTTTTCTCTCTCTCTCTCTCTCTCTCCTCCTATATATATATATATATATATATATATATGTTAATATTGTCGTTTGACAGAGAAGAAGCTTCTAAAAATATTACAACTTATATCATGAAGATCATTAAGAGGTTTCCACAGGAACTTCCATTAATTAATTATACATTGTGATCAATTTGGACGGCCTTCTTACTGCTAAAAGTTTGGGACTTTCAAAGATAATATTGGAATCTGATAACAAAAACTTGATATATCATTAAGATTGTCTCGGATAGAAGGACAGGCACCTGGGATTTGCAGAATAATTATTGAAGATATCATATGTGTAGCGGCAAGCTTTGAATATTGTCTTTGTTTATGTATGTAGGACTGTTAGTAAGGCTGCTGATTGGATAGCAAATCAAGCACTTAATTTGAGGCCTTCTTTTGTTTATTGTCCAGAATGATGTAACTTTAACACATAATGAATAATATACAACTTGATGTTTTCAGGTAAAAAAACCTTGGACGTGTCCGAACTGAAATGCCATCGACCACATAAATGAGCAGCATTATGGTGTTAATAAGAGAAGGTTTTGGGTTTTTGTATTGCATGAAGAGGGCGAAAGTACAAGGATGTGTAATTACTTGTATAATTAATCAGGAAGTATCGGAGCATATTAATACATGTGAAATGAGTTTTTGAACTACATATTTTTTCTTCCATCAGGATTATAATATTTTTAATTTAAAAGGGCATGAGCATGACTCAAATTTATGAGTTCAAATGTATGGATGTGAGAGGCATATTATTAGGCTAACCTTACTTAATAATTTGTAACACTTTGTCGTATGTAATAGAAAACGAAAATCTGACACATGCATGTCATGTAACTTTCATCCACCCTCTTCCTTCCTTCTCCTTCACTTGCTTTCCTTCTTCCTCCTTTTCACCTCATCGGAGATTCACTAGATCTGGCAAGGAAAAAGAGTTAAAAGGAACATGTGGCAAAGCGCAAATATTATGACAGTTCAAGGGGCGTAGTAAAAATCATGACATTGTTTAGGGCAAAGGGTAACAAAACGTGATAGTTCAGGGTACTATGCAATTAATCTTTTTTTATCCACTCCTTTCTTCTCCTTCCAGATCCATTGGTTTTGGCAAGATTTCAAACTCTCTCGCCTGAATCAAGGGATCTAGTGAGCCTCATACACCTTCTTCTTGCTGGATCCATAAAGCTTGGAAACTAGCTGCTGGATCTATATATTCGATGAGATTCCAAGCTCTCTCATCGGAATTTGGATTAGAGGTGAAGAAGGAGGAGGAAGGAAGAGGAAAAGGAGGAGGAGAAAGGGCCGGTAAAATCCAAATATTTTCCAATACATATCTCTCTAATTGGGTCACGTAATACATTAAGCAAGTGTAATATTTTGACCACTAAATCAAATTAACTTCATCAATTAGGGCACGCGAATTGAATAATATAATGGACAATATCTTGAATTTTAAAGTGTGGAGGGTCAGATGTAATTTAGCCTATTTTATTCTTAGGAGGTCCACCGTCCTTTCTCATTATTGCAAGCTATGATGTTCGTTGTCCTTGTACAGAAAACTCCAGTCAGTCGCCAAAAGTTTTTCTTGAGTATCTTTTTTGTGAAAGGAGCAAAGCTGATGGGATCAAATCTTAGGTGGTGAGACGCCTAGATTGCCTGCAAATACAGGGACGCATTAATTGCTGGACAGCCATATATCTTATATATAACTTAAGCTTTTGAATATTGGTAGATCTAACATTCCAAACATGAAACAGAAAATTCTGTAATAGAAAATATTAATTAATGAACAACACAGAGAAGAATATATCCATCAATATTATTCATATATTCACATATATCTTGCTAATTGTGTAGCAGCTATAAAGCTAGCATAATTCACCTTCAACAATATTGTGTGCCTGCAACTAGCATGAAAAACATGAAGCTTTATAATTACGAAATATTTAAAATACTACAAACAAAACCATTTGCCAGAGATACTTATATATATCAACACAGATTAAGCTGTATCACACACACATATAGTAAATATATATATATATATATATATATATATATATTTCTGAAGCAAAGTATTGAGGTGGACCATGAACAGTAACTACAAATAAGGTAGAAATGGTAGATGATAAAGGGAGTCCTGTGGCAGTGAGATGGGGCATGCATGCTTATGCATAGGGTATTGATTCAACCCAAATGCAGTTGTAGCAGGCGAAAGCAAGCACCATCTCTACTGCGACAGGAACCACTACATCATCTTTCAGAGACTCCCAGGCCAAGCTACCTTCCTCCCTTGCATCTTCCTTCATCTCATTGACATCTTATTTATAGCAAAAGCTTTGACGAGGACCGCTTTGTATTGCTCCTAAATTTTTAACTAATTAATTCTACCTGTGTGTAGATATATATATATATATATATATATATATATATATATATATATATATATATAATTCAATTAATACTTATATTTTCAAGTAGTGGGATCTACATTTTCTTAGTTTGCCGAAAGTTACCAACTGTTACCAATTTACTGTTCTTTCGTTCAAATTACAATTTAACAACTAATTAATCTACACTATAGTCTCAAAAACCTAATTAACTCGATCGCTTTTCAATATTAATTGGACGGCTGTAAAATTCCACTTTGGAAATTTAGTCAAAGGCAAACGCCAATGATAACATCCCCAGATTACCCCACGCCAATTATGTTTTATATGAAAACTTCTTAGCATGTTCGAAGCATTTGAGGTGCATGCGCCTTCAGCAACTTAATTTTGAGATTAATTTTTATATGGTCAATAATAGAAACTACTCCTATATTTTCTATGTAATTTCTATATGACCAATATGGAAACAACTCCTTAATTTTATATATATATATATGTTGGGCAACATTTGATCGGTCGGTTGTCATATCCTGTGGTTTGTGCCTATATGTAAAAATGTTGTATTTTGTTTTACCAATTAAAAAGAATATATTTTTTTCCATATATACTAATGCTCATATAAATATCTCATCTTAGTTCGAATAATTTTCTCCCTTTTATGATCTCTTAAGCTTAGCAAATATTAGTTTTGATCATATTCTATCTGTGTCGACAAACATATTTTTTAATTACTGAAATATAATTAATTGGAGGCCGTGACGACTTGTGAGCTTCTTCTTCTTCCTTTTTTTTTTTTTTGGGTGCTTGGAGGGTTAATGTGGGAGTCAATCATGGGTACTATGATCAGCTAATTTTGAAATTCATACCCATATAGCATGCAGTGTGCTAAATTCTATTTTATATACAGTCAATATGAGTTTGAATTATATGGTGATCATTTAATTTAATTATGAATCGATCCCCTTCATTAACCATGTAATATGTGTGAGTTAAACGATGCAACAATAATATTTTGGACATAAAAACTTTTTATGAAAAACTAAACTTAGAGGGGGTGTATTCAATTTAAATTTTAAAATATTTTGACACTTTTATAGATTTTTATAGAGTTTATAAAATATGAGTGACTTTTAAATGATTTTTATTTTTTATTTTAAAAAATTTTGAAAGACTTTTTTAAATTTTTTTATTGCACAAATTGATATATATTTTTTTCATTTTCCTTACTTTTTTTTTCTTTTTTCCACAGTAATGTCATTAAGTGGAGGTCAATAAATAGTGGATGATTTTTATTTTCCTTACAGAAACGTCATTAGCTTTTTTAAAATTTTTTGTATTTTCCTCACAATAGATGAAGCCAATAAATAATGGTAGAGGATGACAGGATGATGATAGAATAATTTTGAGAAGAAAAAGTAGGAAGAGGAAGCAAAAGAGATAAAAAGAAGTAAATATTACTATCTGGCTGACGTGTCATTGAGATTAAAAAGCCTTAAAAAATTTTTAAAAAATGAGAAAGACAATTTATAAGATAATACACATAAAATTCACCAAAAGTTAATAAAAATATACATAAATCCATTATTTATAAAAGTAAAATTTAAATTAAATATATGTAGATTTTGATTAATTTAAAAATAGTTATAATAAAATACTTCAAAAACTTTTTAAAAGTTAAGATTGAATACCTTATTAATTTTAAAAATCTTAATAAGTTTTAATTAAATAGTTTTAAACTTTTTAACTTTATAAAAATCATAATTAAATACAACTAAATATCAGAAACAATATTATACATATAATAATTAAATAAAGAAATTAATAATTAAGTTTGTGGTCAAGCATCCTGGATTTAGGAGAACTGCACCGAGAAGTTAGGTTGTAGAGCATCGTGTCTCAGGAAGACGTACATGGCTCTGGTAAAGCTCACTGCAATGCATGAGCATTCCCAAACAGCGCAGCCAGTAGTTTCAGTGCCATCTCTCCTGCGACTCCTATATTTTTCCTTCTTTTTTTTATTATTTAATTTGTTGCCCTTCTTAATCATGCATGACCTAAGTCTTACATCGGTCTAACTCGTATATTTATACATGAGACTATTTAACATAAAAACCCTAGCTAGGGTTTCCATATATTAAAAGAAGGAAGATTCTTGTGCATATATAACTTATTATGTATGAAATATATATATATATATATATATATATATATATATATATATATATTTACTGGTGAGAGGCGCCGCTATTGCGACCAATAGAATTAATTTAAGTTGAGAATATAATTGGAAGTTTCATTACATTAATTTTCAAACTTTGAAAACCTCATTCTCTTCAAATATTATAGGATTAATCTTGCTACTACTTTTTCAATACATGACAGGTTGATGTGTGAAAGAGAGACAATTCCTCAAAGATGATTTTGTCCCCTTTTATTTTTTATTTTTTATGAGCAATCATTATTCGACATAAATGAATTATATCGCTGTTACTTTTTATGGGTTATATATATATATAGGCAAAATATTCGCTTATTTATCAAATATATTATATTTAAGTTAATAATTAATTATACAAGAAAGCTTATGAAGGTTAGGGTTTTTCAAACTCTAATTTAGGGATATATAATCACTCCTTTTTAGGTTTTATAAATACAACATCATCCATAAACAAAGATACATAACATTATAATTTATATTTTTTAAAATATCACATTTTGAGACTGACTTGGCGGGTTTTTAGATTGGACACCACCGGCCTAAATGGCTGCTGATGGTTATTTTTTTTTTGCAAATTTAATAGCTGCTAATAGTTGTTCTTAGATCAGACACCACCAATCTAAAAGGCTGCTGCTGATGGTTGTTCTTTTTGCAGGCTTAATGGCTGCTAACGGTTGTTTTCTCTTTGCAGATTTATTAGTGTACTAATTTTAAAGACTGAGCAGATTTTTAGATAAATATATATATATATATATGTATATATATAAGTTCAAAGGCATTTTCATGTTAATTTCGGTACAAATCCGTGGCGTCCAATTTCACTTTGGAAAAATAACTAGCGAGGAAGAGCTTCATTTGAGTTTATAACTTTTCTTTTTATTTAATTAATTATTTTTTTGTAAAAATAAAATAGTGAAGTGCACCGTCTTCTTTTCTCAATATCTCTTCATATTTCGATCCTTTTCACACCGATCGATCACATTTAAATAAATAAAAAATTTCAACTAATTATATAATATTAATATATATAAGTGGTATGAATTAAAATATAATTAATTAAGAAGATTATTATTCATTGTGGAAAAGATGTGGAAATTACATTTGATGCTACTTTCCTTACAAAGAAAAATAAAACAATTTAACTTGAAAAGCTACTCGGTCGATCCGATGTATAATTCACATTGATCAATCTGGGTCAAGTAGTTTTCCCTACATATACGTATGTGTAATATTGTTTTTTATTTTTTATTTTATAATTAAACTCAATTGAAATTGCTAAGATATAGATGGGATATAGTGGTTATTGACCAAGATTACATTACAGCAATGTCGTCAATGTGTAAGTTTCATGTTTATATATATATACAGTTCCATATGGTCGTTATTTCAATCGACAATCCCAAACGTTGTGTGTTTCACTTTTTTTGGTAGATGTTGTGTGTTTCACATTATTTACATGAAGACGCAATACCAAGAATTTCCTACCACCTACGTAGGTATACCTTGACTTCTTTGTTTCCTCGCCCACCAGCAGCCTTCTTAGAAGCATTCCTTGCTACAAACTTTGGCTTGCTGGACCAAGAATTTTAGTCTAAAACCACCAACTTGTTGCACAGACCAGTTGACAGCAAAACTGCAGCGTTTTAGAAACAAGAATTTAGAGGAATGGATATTTGAAACTGGCCCATTTGTGGTTATGGGCCATTTAGAGTGGAATGGAATATTTGTGCATTGAGATTCTCCATCCAGGCCGGCCCATTTAGATTTTAGAGGCTGGCTTGGGCTTTTTGTCTTGGAGGGTATTATTGTAACTGACAACCTAGATTCTCCTCCGATCAAAATTTCTGGAACCGATACTCGACCCCAAAAAATCAAATTACTGGAACAGATAGTCACTTCTCCTCCATTTTCGAAATCTTCATAGTTTTTTTTACAAGCTAAAATTGAATCCCGCTTGTTGTACATACATACAACTCAGCGCGTGGGTCATACTTGCCTGGGGCTGCGACTGTGGAAAATTCGAAGAGGAACTGCGGCAACAATGTCTCCGAGTATAACAAGGTTCTCTCACCTCCCAGAGAAGGTGGAGTTAGGTAAAGTGTCCCTTTGTTTTGGGTAATTTCCTTTTGGACAAATAGTAAAAGTTATGGGTGTTTTATTTTTATTTTTCTTTTTTGTGGGTGTGGTGTGCAGTGGTGGTAGGCATTTCTTGTGCGAGAGGAGTACGTGTAGGATGATGGTGGATGGAATACAGCCAATCAGGGGCCACATTCCACTGTCATCGTTTTCGACGGTAAAGGCGCGTTGCTTTTGGACGCTTTCTTCTTTTCCGATTAAATGAAATCCATTGGGTGTGCTCCTAATATATGTTGGTACGCTTGATCTCATTTCAATTTTTTTATTTTTGCTTTACTTTCTGTTTTTTTTTGTATATTTTTGGTTGTTTGTTGTTTGTTGCGTTAAGGAAATGTCTTTCCGTGGTGGTATTAGGCATTTGAATTGTCAGTAATGGAGAATAAGCTGGTCGAGTGTGTATCTTGGTTGTGAGACATGGATTTAGAAATGGGGTTGCCAAACTTAACAAAGTTGAGATTTTTATCACTTTGGGTTTGGGAATTCTAGCCTTGGTCGCCTCTGACAAATTGATTTTAGCCTTTCGTTTTCTACTTTGCATTATTAAGGAAGGACAGGAGATATTCATCAAAAAAAAGGAAGGACAGGAGAGAAAGAGAGTGAATTGTTTTAGTGTGAGATTAGATCCATCGTTAACAAACACCCCAAATGCTCAAGTAATGATGTCGAATACCGTGGTTTGTTGTGATTTAGCTGCAAGAGATTTACTTTCATTTAACTTAATTATGTGTAGGGAATTTATAGATTTGGATCTTGACTCATGTCTGTTAATTTGGCATAAAATTATTAACCAAATAGTTTGAATAAGCATATGCTTAGTGCTTTTCATGGGAGGTCAACGTATCTTTAGATAAGAACCTTTTGATTAAATTGCTTATAGATGGGTTCAATGAGCTTTCATTATTGCTCTGTCTAAAGTAGCAGAAAATCAACTTATTCTTCAATCTAAAATCTAGTCCTTGATAACTTCTGATACAAGAAGTGCCACTCCATTCACATTCATTGTCTGGTTATCTCCACTCATTTTTTCAATCTAAAAATTCAATTTTTACTCTTTTGCTTCTTTGTCTGATGATTTCTCCTCTTTGGAATCTTCCTCTGCTTTCAGCTTCTGTTCCTCCTTTGCCTGTTCAAGCGCTTGGATTAGAGTCTTCAGGGAGGTTTCAGCATCACCAGGAAGTGTCTTGGGCATGAGATGCTCTGCAACATCTGCAGGGGTGATGTTGGTTTCCTCCAACAACCTACTGATTGTGGAAAAGAATGGTGTGATTCAAGCTTAAGATAGTTCTTAGCCAGCACCTTGAAAGCTTCAAAGTTGCAGAATGATAACTCTATGTGCTTATCCATCCGCCCTTTACGAATGAGTGCGGGATCGAGTTTCTCCATATAATTAGTAGTGAAGACAATGATCCTTTCTCCACCACAAGCTGACCAAAGCCCGTCGATGAAATTCAGAAGCCCAGAGAGTGTAACCTGGCTGGCTTTGGAATCACTGTCTTCTTTTGGCCGTTTTTCATCTGGGTCTTTTTTCTTCCTCTTCCCTTTTTCCTTCTTCTTTCTCTGTCCAGTTAGATCCAACGAGCAGTCAATGTCCTCGATCACAATGATGGATTTGCTTGATGTCTCAATCAACAGCCTCCTCAGCTCGGTGTTGCTCCTCACAGCCGTTAATTCAAGATCATATATATCGTAGCGTAATAGATTGGCCATGGCAGCAACCATGGTGGACTTGCCAGTTCCTGGAGGTCCATAGAGCAGATAACCTCGCTTCCAAGCCCTCCCGATACTTGCATAAAACTCTTCAGCTTGGCTGAATGTAGTCAAATCATCAATGATTTCTTTCTTCTTCTCTGGCTCCATTGCTAGTGTCTGAAAATTTGCTGGGTGCTCAAACACTACGTGGCTCCAATAAGACCCACTGTTGGTGTAGAGCTTCCGCTGCCTGTTCTTCACATTAATTGCCCTACCTTCTTTAAAGACATGATTCAGGTATGGCCCAATAATGAGTTCCCTGTGTCGTTTATGGAACATGAGCTTGTAGTGCCTTCTTTCCTGGGTAGCAGTAGTATTGTAGAAACCAGCCGTTTGGTTTTACAGTGACTGACCCGGAAGTCCACCATAGCTTGATTCCTTTAAAATCATCAGCAACCTCTTCATGATCATCCATACTAAGAACAATGGACTGGTTGTTCTTGACTACTTCAGCCTTGAGTCGCTTTGCTTGTGTAGAGGCACTTGAGCTCAGGTAGTTCTCGATCGCAGTGTAAGCTTCACTGCGCATAAGACGCTCTCCGGTGAACTCGTTGAATCTGATTTGGATGTAAGGGTACACATAAGTCAGTACTCTCTGGAAATATTTCTCCAAGTATTCTCGAAGCCGACTAGGAAAGAATTGTTGAAATATAGCCCAGACGAACATGAAACTGCCAACTATGGATCCCAGATGAGCAAATCTGTCTGTTGGCGTCATGGCTTGCCTTGTTTGCTTTCTCTTCTTTTCTTTTTCAAGTTTCAGAATTGTTGAGCTTCTTTTAAAACTTGAGTTTTATGCGTGTTGTTGGTGCGTTTTTATAGGCGAAGAATGGGTGGGTGACAAGGTACCTATTTGGACATACATTTGCTGGCCAATTACTGTAAGTTTTAGAATTGACATTGACTTGAAGCCTTCTCTGTGCAAGTGAGCAAAAGTTGCACGCTCTTAATTGTATAGCGGGGTTAAGTTACCAAAACTAAAATTTGTCTTGTAAATTCAAAATACCTGATGTCATGGGCCAGCCCAACATCACAAAATTGCCCAATTTAAAAGGAAATGACTTTGAAAGCATGAATCACCCAACTTACACGGTCTTCCTGGCGAATCTTTTCATTTGTTTACGGCTGCTTCTCAGAAGGATCCAGAGTGGATTATTAAACTAACATAGAGTTGCCTACTTTGTTTCGTGAAAGTAGTGGAGCGGACCTCTTTCTTCACCTTTTCTAAACGATTGATTATTTTTCCAACAACAGACCTTGCAGATTCCTACTTGGTTCTGAACACCACTTTTACAATAACCTATAAAACATTGATTCAATGAACAAGAATGGTAACGGGTACTTAAAACTGATTATTGCACTATTTTGAGCTCGAAAATCAATTTATTCTTTTTAAGGAATTTTAATTATATCTATTTCCATCGAGGATTAAGTCCGCTCCTTTCTATCTTTTCTTCTTGGATTTTACAATCAGACAAATCCTAACAATATATATTATCTAGAATGGCAATAGCAAGGTTTTAAATGTGCCGTAAAACAGAGGATTATAGTTGTAGTACTACTAACCTATAAAACTATCAGCTACTGAAATTACATGAAGCCAACCCTTAACTGAAAACCAAGTTATATAAATAAACCTAAGGAGACTAAAAGCCAAATTATATAATAAACGTAATGAAACTGAACCATGCTTCAGGCTCCGCCCACCTAGTCTTGAGCTTCCTTGAGCCCTTCATCGACTTTAGCTGATGATTTCTTCCCTTTTGGATCTTTCTCTGTTTGTGATCTTCCTTGTCCCATGCCCTTTGTTTTACTTTTGCCTTCTTATTCCTGAGGTCTCCAATCAGACTCTCCAAGCGAATTCCAACATCTTCCCCATAGTCTTGGGCATTAAATGTTCTGTGACATCGGCTGGAGTCATGTTGGTTTTCCAACAAGGAGCCAACGGTTTCAAACAGAGGGTGTGAATCAATGTTCATGTAATTCTTAGCCAAAACTTTGAACCCTTCAAAATGACAGTAAGACAGCTCAATGTGCTTGTCCATTCGCCCTCTCCTAATGAGTGCTTGATCGAGTTTTTCCACATAATTAGTGGTAAATATGACTAGTCTCTCTCCCCACTTGCAGACCAAATCCCATCAATGAAATTCAATAACCCAGAAAGGGTAACCTTGCTGTTTTGTTAATTCCATCTTTCTGATCTCCTTTAACCTCTGCAATGTCCTTTTCTTTCCTTGTGTTTTGCCTCTGTCCTGTAAGATCAAGTGAGCAATCAATGTCTTCAATAGCAATGATGGACTGGCTTGATGTATGCATCAAAAGCTTCCTCAGATCCGTATTGCTATGGACAACTGTGAGCTCAAGATCATAGATATCATATTTCATATAATTAGCTATGGCAGCATTCAATGTAGATTTACCACTTCCAGGAGGACCATATAGAAGATAACCACGCTTCCAAGCCTTACCAATTCTTGTATAATAGTCCTTGGATTTTCTGAATGTATCAAGATCTTCCATGATTTCCTTCTTCTTGTTTGGATCCATAGCCAAGGTTTCAAAAGAGGCTGGATGCTCAAAACAATATGACTCCACGAGGGACAGTGTTGAGCATTAGTGTAAAGCTTAACCTGCTTCTTCCCAACCTCAATTGCCTCGCCCTTGTCAAACACATATTTCAAGTAACACCCAGTAATCACTTCTCTGTATTTTTACAAAATGTGAGCTTGTAAAACCTCCTCTCTTCATTTGCGTTATAGGATGATTCCTTTGAACCGATAATGAGTTTTCTAAAAGACCAGTAGAGCCTTACACCCTCAAACTCATCAAAACCTCCTCTTGTTCATCCATGGTAAGCTCTATGGACTGACCGTTCTTGACAACATCGGCTCTGAGCCCCTTGCTTGCTCTGTGGATTTGGAGCTGAGGTAGTGCTCGATGGCAGTGTAGGCCTGGTTTCGCTGTAGACGGTCGCTTGGAAACTCATGGAATGTGATCTGAACGTTGGGGTCAAAATACTTGGCCAACTTGTCAAAATGTCTGTCAATGAGTAATTGCAAATGGGGAGGGAAATACCTCTGCAACATTGTCCAAACAAAGAATAAGCTGGCAAGCGCCGAGCCAAGCTGAGTCCACATGTCTTTCATTTTGCTTTCTTCTTCTTTTGATTTCTATTGCAGATCTGTTCTTCTTGTTGTTTGGTTTAATGGGTTTTCTTAATTAGTTCCAGTGGTGCTTACGAGTTTTTGGTGCTCTCCACTGCACATAAGCTTTTCATGTCTGTCTCTGAACTACTGGTACGATATGCACTTCTTAGGAATAGTTTGACTCTGTGCCAGCTTGGCTTTTGTTGCTTTGCCCAATATATTGAGAAGTTCCAATGAAACCATGCCACATAATGTATCTTGGTCTTTTCAGGACTCGTATAGAAAAATAGTTATGTAATAATGTATGTGTGAGATTTCACCAAATAAGCATGTTTTTCTACGTACCCAAATCATTGTAAGTGTAAATATTCCAGCTGATTTTGAGTGAATATCTCGATCATGAATCCTTGATATTGATACCTGCTTAGTTTCCATGCAATATAATGTAAAATATGATTTTATTATTGTCATTTTCGAGTGAAATAAGTGTACATTTCATTTTCATAAATTAATGCTACTACTTGTTTACTTTTAATTTTTTCTTTTTTAAAAAAGGGAATCTTTAGTATCTTTAATTATGGAATCAATAGTAGTTATTGAACATATATATATATATATATATATATATATATAAAATAACAATAATTTTGTTCATAGTGTTAAAAAAAAAAAAAAAAAAGAAAAAAAAAAGAAGAAAAACACATTAGTTGGACTTCTTTTTAGAAATTAATTTAGGAAAATATATTTGATCTGAAAAATACATAATTATGATGTTACAGTTTATAATTAATTTATGCATGTACTTAAATATGTTTGATTTGAAAAATATAATTGGGTGTTTACTGCCCACCATTAGTTTTTCGTTTAGAATACATAAAAAAAAATTATATGCTGGTCATGGTTGATGATTGTGATGCAGTCTGTCTTCGTTGATAATTTTGATATTATGATTGGAAGCTAATTACTGGTAAATTAGATGTAATATTTTTGGTTTGGTGAACTCGAATTTTATTATAATATGTGCATAAAATAGTGAACATTAATTTGCATCATTGCAATAGGCATTACGAACATGAAAAGTTATATGAAATGGATTCTTTTGTTGAACTAGTATAAATACTATTGAAAAACTACAGAACATAAACTTATAATGGATCATGGTCGATGGCTAACCCCACCAATAAAATTAATAATTTTCAAGAACCAATACAAATTACTTAGTGAATTTACTAGTAGTTCTATTCATCAAAAAGAAAAAAATTACAAGTAGTTCTTATTAGTTTTACAGAGCCAAGTGAAGCTACTTTCTGGCACTTTCCTGCACTTGCTCGCTCAAGCGGTGACAACATTTTCTTCTTTCACTTCATCACTAACATTCCCATTGCATTTCACATCTTGTTTCTCAGATTTTTCACTCTTTTTCTCTTCCTTTTCTTCTTTCTCAGCCTTCAATTTTGCTTCTTCTTCCTCAGCTTTCAATTTTGCTTCTTCTTCCTCAGCCTTCAATTTTGCTTCTTCTTCTTCCTCAGCCTTCTTTCTTGCCTCCTCCTTTGCAGTCTTAAGAGCTTCAATCAAACTCTCTAAACAAGTCTCAGCATCTTCAGTCACAGACTTTGGCATCAAATTCTCAGCGACATCGGCAGGAGTTATATCAGTTTCCTTCAACATGCACTCTATCTTTGGGAACAAAGGGTGGGAATCAATATCCAAGTAATTGTTGGCAAGCACTTTGAATGCTTCAAAGCTGCAATAGGACAGTTCAATGCGCTTGTCCATCCTTCCCTTCTAATCAGTGCAGGGTCGAGTTTGTCCACATAATTGGTCGTAAACACAATAAGCCTCTCAGCCCCACAAGAAGACCAAATACCATCTATACAGTTCAACAGC
Organism: Rhamnella rubrinervis; assembly: GCA_007844105.2. Lineage (NCBI taxonomy): Eukaryota > Viridiplantae > Streptophyta > Magnoliopsida > Rosales > Rhamnaceae > Rhamnella > Rhamnella rubrinervis. The sequence continues at coordinate 18,290,066 of CM017582.2, read as the reverse complement.
CCAGAAAGAGTAACGTTACTCTTTTTCCTTCTTCTCCCTCAGCCCTTTTACGAACCGGATCTTTCTTCTCCTCATCCTCATCCTCTTGCTTTTTCTCTTTCTTCTTCTCTCTTTGACCCGTAAGATCCAGCGAGCAGTCAATGTCTTCAATCACAATGATGGACTTATTGGACGTATCGATCAACAGCTTCTTCAAATCGGTGTTGTCCTTAACCGCTGTGAGTTCTAAATCATAGATATCATATTCTAAATAGTTAGCCATAGCAGCAATCATGGTTGACTTACCGGTTCCCGGCGGCCCGTAAAGAAGGTAACCACGTTTCCAAGCCTTGCCAATTTTGGAGTAGTAGTCTTTTCCTTGTCTGAACTTATCAAGGTCATTGATAATCTCCTCCTTCTTTTTTGGGTCCATTGCCAGAGTTCTAAACGTCGCTGGATGCTCGAAAACAACATGGTTCCACCCGGACCGCTTGCCATACCAATTGTCACTGGAACCATTGGTATAAAGTCTCAGCTGTCTATTCCGTACAGCTAAGTTTTTCCCTTGTTGTACAACGTGGTTGAGATAGGATCCGGCAATAAGGTCCTTGTAGCGCCTGTGGAAGGTGAGCCTGTAGTACCTCTTCTCATCGGAAGCGGGAAAGTAGGAGAATGACTGCGATTTACTGGCATCTTTACAGGAAGTCCACCAGAGCTTTGCGCCTTGGAATTCCTCTGTGATTTCCTCGTTGTAGTCCATGCTGAGGGTCAGGGACTTGTTGTGTTTGATGTCGTCGGCCTTGAGCTTCTTGGCTGCAGTTGATGCGGGGCAGGCACTGAGGTAAGTTGTTATAGCACCATAGACTTCACTGCGATTGAAGCGCTCACCGATGTACTCATGGAAGGTAATTTGGACATAAGGGTACACAAGATTCATCAATTTGCTGCCATACCTTGCTAGGTATGCACGAAGTTAGTAAGGAAAGTAGTCCTTAAATATAGAATAAACAACCATAAAGCTCGCTACGATTGTGCCCGATTGAGACCACAGCTTTCCCATTCCGGCCCCATTCTTTCAAATTCACAACTTTGGATGAGTGTTTCCTCTTTTCTTTGTGGAACACAGATGTTTAATATCCAAAACCGAAGAAGAAGACGACTTTTGTATATATATATATATATATAGACAGAAGAAGAAGAGGAAGAAGACGAAGACGACTTCAATGCCCACCCAATTTCCCTCCCAACTTGGATTGTCACTTAGGAAAAAGACCTTTCATGTTAAAAAAAGAAAAAGAAGAAGACGACGACGGCGACTTTGTGCCCACCCAATTTCCTCCCACTTACATTGTTACTTGGGAAAAGCCCTTTGAGTTTGAAACGCTTGATGATAGACTTTTACTTTTTATTAGGTATTTTTATTTAAATTGGAATCTATTCCTAGATTTTGGAAGTGATCAAATGGTCCCATTAAAGGAATAGCCGCAGAATGTTCGTTTGGCTGCATATTCTATTTTTTCACCTAGTTTTTTTCAGTTTGTGTTCAATGCAAGCTTTGTTTCCTGGGCAAGTTTTTTAATAGAGCAATTTTTTTCTATTTCTTTGTTAACAGTGTTTTTGAGCCACATTAGTCCAAAGTTATAGACATCTAGGTCAATTACCACCCAATTCAAAATACACTTAAATGATATTAATTTTCCCAATTTCTTTGATGTCTAACGAGCTAGAAGCACCACCGCGCTGATATTGCAAAACGATTTTATAAATTCAGATTAATTAACCGGAAACAGTCATATAACTAAACTAATTATGTAAGTTGATAACTTGTATTTTAACATTTAATTTTTGGTCCGCCTACCACAACACATAGAAATCCATATGCATATGGCTTTGGATATGTTTCCATTTTTTTTTTGTTGAACTTGACATTTATTTATTTATTTTTGAACTTGGATGTGGGATTCAAATTCAAAACTCAAAACTGCCTCTAAAACTCTTAAACTACTTTCTAAACAATAAAATAATTACAAATAATCAATATTTTTTTATATCTCTAAAAGTTAACAGAGGCTATTGGTTACACAGTGATAATAAATAAGGATTTTGTGCTTTCTAAAAACATGGGACTAACTAACTGTTTACCAAAAAAAACATGGGACTAACTGCAACAAATTTATATTTTGAAACAAAACAATATAGTATTATAAAATAATACGAAAACGACTTGTCGTGGCCACATAATTTCTGCTCAATTTACACAATTACTTGGGAAAGGACCTTCTGAGGCTGGATACAATGGAAAAAGACTCAAGAGGGACCCAGGCATATATGCATATGGTGGGTAGCACCTTGCTCCGCATGCCAGTCTTTGTTTGCTGTTTTGTACAAGTTGACTGACCAAATGAAATTATATTTAAACCTTCGTGGACGGTGGGCTTGCAATGTGGCCTTGTGAGATGTTGTGCTATCAAGTAGCCCACCATCTTTGACACAGGTATGAATGAGGTGTGCTAAGGTCAGTGACAGTGACACCCCCTTTGGAAATGATGAAAATTCTTTGCACGGTGAAATCAGTTCCAATCTTATACATACATTTCTATGCGTGTTATATTAGACCAACTCACTCTGTAATGTAATATTCCTCTGCGTGTTAATGCATGTTTTATTTAACGACAAACACACCCTCTCAAATTTTATTTTCACTGTGGTCGTGGTCGTCCAACACGTCTACAATTTTTTTTTTCTCAATATGGCTTAGTACAGTATTATTCTTAGCATTCAATTGTTCTTCTTAATTCCATTTAAATTTCTCCATCATCTTCATCTTTCTCATCATCTTTTTTCTTGTTTCTTTGATCCGTAAGATCAAGCGAGTAGTCAATGTCCTCAATCACAATGATGGACTTATTCGACGTGTCCATCAATAGCTTCTTCAAATCAGTGTTGTCCTTAACTGCTGTGAGTTCTAAATCATAGATATCATATATTATAAATAGTTAGCCATAGCAGCAATCTTGGTTGACTTACCAGTTCTCGGTGGCCCCTAAAGAAGGTTACCTCGTTTCCATGCCTTGCCAATTTTGGAATAGTAGTCTATTCCTTAAAAATAGCATACACAAACGTAAAGCTCACAGTGATTGAACCCAAGTGCGAACACAGCTGACCCATTACGGCCGCCATTCTCTCAAATTCATAACCTTGGAAAGTGTTCGTGGACCATATAAATGTTTAATGCGAAGCAATTCTTGGTAACTATGTAGAGAGAGGAGAAGAAAACTTTGTGCATGCCCAATCTACACTGTTACTTAGAATTTGATAACCCTTTTAGGTTGAAAAAATAGAAGAAGACTTGGAGGGACCAAGTATCGTGTTCCTTGCTCCCCAAGGCAGTCTTTGTTTAATGTTTTATACAAATTGACTGACCAGAGTAAATTATGTATTTCACCACTTACGACACAAATCTAAATTAGGTATTCAGGTATCATGAAGATCGTGTCACCTATTGGAATGCAAACCTTTGCATTGCCAGACAAGACATCAAATTAACAACTGAATAATACAATAACAATTTCGAGACAGTGATATGCAAACTTACTTAGTCGCCAAGAAATCAATCAGGTAAAATGAGGGCGAGTGCAAAACCCATTTCTTGCTTAAAAATTATATAAAAAAATCGTACAGTTTTGACTAAGTCAATGTGGAATTATGCGGTGCAAGTCGATTAATTTTAAACTTTATTCATATATCAGAAATGCTCACGTATGCCATGTGGTTCATACACGTCATTAAGATTTATGTTAAAGGCTTATTTTTATTAATTAATGCGAAAAGAAAAAGAAAAAAACAAGGTGATAAGTTTTACCATAAATCTAATTGCAAATGAGCATTTCCATTATAATTTTTATATATTTTTAAAGGTTTGAGGGGCCTTCGACAAAAGTGAAGCCTTAGATTGTGGCTTTTACATAACCAATCAACACAAACACCTTTTCAGGCGGATATAAATTTTCTGTCTCTCAATTTGTCTTCTGTGTCTCCTCAATTAAAAATTGACAGTTCATGTATTAAATTTAATAAATAATTTATTAAACAAATGAATTTGTCTTCTATTCACTCATTATTATTTTTTTATTTTATGAATGTAGATTTTCTATTCAATTTTTATCTTTTTATTTTTCAAATAAAAAAATAGACAACTCATTTTATCAAATTTAATAGATAAAATTCTTTTCATTTTCTATCCCCCTTTACTGCAGCTTTACGTATTTTTACTTTTTATTTTTCTTTTAAGCTTCCTTTCCCTATTTATTTATTTTCCTTCTTTTTTTCGTCCCTCGGCTTTAGCCCCCTTTTTTCTTTCTTCTTCTTTTTATTTTATTTTTTTTAAACTTCTCTTCCCCTCCTCTTTTTTTTTCTTATCTTCTCTAATTCTTTTCTCCTTAGCATTTGTTATATTTATACATAACAAGTAGTAAAATTTATATTTTGGGCCTATTGGATATTTGACATGAGGAGTGAATAATATAAAAATTAATCATTAAATGAAACTTTTCTTTTGGATGTTATAATCAAATTAAATTAAATTTTGTAAATTAAAATTATAAACTTTTCCTATGAAAAAAAGAAAAAAAAGTCAATATTAGGAAAAGGACGCTTAAAATAAAAAGGTAAAGAAAAAGTCGGCTAAACCAATTCGCCGAGGGAAAAATAATCAGGACAAAAATAAATAAATAAACAAACAAACAAATAAATAGGGAAAGAAAGCCTGGACACAGATCCTCGGTGTAATTTCTCTGTCACCTATCCTTGACTCTTTTTTGGTAAAACACCTATCCTTGACTTGTAATGACTTCTTTCACTACATTACCGACTGTCCCATTGCATTTCACTTCTTCTTTATCAGATTTGTCACAGTGTTTCTCTCAGCCTTCTTTTGCCTCCTCCTTCGCCAACTCAAGAGCTTCAATCAATTTCTTCAAACAAGTCTCAGCATCTTCAGTCACAGACTTCGGCATCAAATTCTCAGCAACATCAGCAGGAGTCATATCTGTTTCCTCCAACAAGCATTTAATCTTTTCAAACAAATGGTGGGAGTCAATGTCCAAGTAGTTGTAGCAAGCACTTTGAATGCTTCAAAGCAACAATAGGACAGCTCAATGTGCTTGTCCATCCTTCCCCTTCTAACGAGTGCAGGATCAAGTTTGTGGACGTATTGGTCGTAAACACAATGAGCCTCTCACCCCACAAGCAGACCAAATACCATCTATAAAGTTCAAGAGACCAGACAGAGTAACCTTGCTCTTTTTGTTTTCTTCCTCAAACCTTTTACGAATCGTCCTTTTTCTTTTCTTCATCATCTTCATCTTTCATCATCTTTTTTCTTGTTTCTTTGACCCGTAAGATCAAGGGAGCAGTCAATGTCCTCAATCACAATGATGGACTTATTCGACGTATCGATCAACAGCTTCTTCAAATCAGTGTTGTCCTTAACTGCTGTGAGTTCTAAATCATAGATATCATATTCTAAATAGTTAGCCATAGCAGCAATCATGGATGACTTACCGTTCCCTGGCCCATAAAGAAGGTAACCTCGTTTCCATGCCTTGCCAATTTTGGAATAGTAGTCTTTTCCCAGTCTGAACTTGTCAAGGTCATTGATAATCTCCTCCTTCTTTTCAGGTCCATTGCCAGCTTCTGAAACGTCGCCGGATGCTCAAAAGCAACATGACTCCACCTGGTCCCTTTGCCATGCCAATCATCACTGGAATTATTGGTATAAAGCTTCAGCTGCCTGTTCCGTACAGCCATGTCTTTTCCTTGTTGTACAACATAGTTGATATAGGACCCAGTAATGAGGTCCTTGTAGCGCCTGTGGAAGGTGAGCCTGTAGTACCTCTTCTCATCCGAAGCGGGATAAAAGAAAAGATTGTGATTTAGTGACATGTTTACAAGAAGTCCACCAGAGCTTTGCGCCTTGGAATTCCTCTGTGATCTCCTCGTCGTCGTCCATGCTGAGGATTAGGGACTTGTTGTCTTTGATGTCGTGAGCCCTAAGCCGCTTAGCTAGAGTTGATGGACAGGCACCGAGGTAAGTTCGTATAGCACCGTAGACTTCACTGCGATTGAAGCGCTCACCGGTGTACTCATGGAATGTAATTTGCACATAAGGGTACACAAGATTCACCATTTTGTGGCTGTATCGTCCTAGATAACCACGAAGTTGGTAGGGAAAGCATTCCTTGAACATAGCATACACAAACATCAAGCTCGCTATGATTGAACCCACTTGTGACCACAGCTCCCCTTTACGGCCACCATTCTCACAAATTCACAACCTTAGAAAACTGTTTCTTCTTCTCTTTGCAGGACCTATTGTTATTGAAAACAGAATTGCGGAAGAAAAAGGTAAAACCGTGATGGGAAAAATATGAGAGAAAGGAAAAAGTTAAACAAATATTCAGCAGCTATTCCTTTCAATAGTACCGGCTGATTAGTTCCTAAATCTAATTGGAATTAGTCTTATTTAAATAAAACTATCTAATAAAAATAATAAATAGATAAATCCTAAAAATAAGGAACCAGAGAAAATAATATTTTTAACAACAGGAATATCATCACACACACATTCCTGGTGTTTTTAGACAGAGAGAGAAGAAAAAGACTTTGCTTGAGGTTGGAGAGATTAGGAAAATATAAAAGAGAAAAAGACTCTGAAGGACCCAAGTAGTTGTTCCTTGCTCAGCAAGTAAGCACTTGAGCATGCATGTGCTTTGCGCGATGTCCTATTAAGTAGCCACCACGTTTGACACATGTCTGAATGGGGCACCAAGTTTCAATAGGGTCAGTGTCACCTTATTGAAAATTGAAGAAAACCTTTGTCCCTGACCAACTTTCTAGACGATAAACCCAATTAACCACGTTTTCTGAGAGTCGGTTAAGTAATATATTTGTTTTTTTTTAATTTGTTTAGTTAGAAACTAATTAAAGTTTTTAATATTAATTAGACTATTCTATTAAATATAAATATGAAAAGAAAAATATGTATATAGAAAATAAAATATTATTTTTAATTTGACATTTATATTTTTTCAAACTAATAAATTTTAATTAATTTTAAATTGAAAAATTACACAATTTAAAAAAAAATAAAATAAAATAAACACGTTATCAGTCCTAGGAGACAAATTCACTCTGTAAATTTTATTTGTACCGTCGTGATCTCACATGACGTCTAACGAGACAAATGTTACAGTGGAAACCATGTTGTCATGTTGACGTAATATCGCTGACATCATCCCTGCAAATTGTTCTTAAATTTTTACTTCTTTTGTCTTTTGAAATGCCACAATGTTGAGCGGGAGATTATCGAAAAATATATAAAAAGAAATATATATATATATATATATATATATATATATATATATATTTGTAATTTGGCTGTGGGGGATTCCAAATCGAAACTCTTTGTAATTTGGGCGTGAGGGATTCGAGCTCGAAGCTCGTGTCTGATGGTTAATGCAAAGCAATTCTTGCTGGTTGAGGGGTATGTGCCTATGTGCAATTCTTGGCGTTATATAGAAGTTAGTGAGAAGTGTGAGCCTGTGCACACAAAACCGCTTGTAAAACCCTGAGATTTTATAAAATATTACTCTTTAAATATAAAAATAATTAAAATATATATTTTATAGTTTTAAAATGAATTAGAGTCGCTTAGGAGTGTGACATAGGGGTAAGTAAGTCAAATTTTATATTTACTAGCAGAAGCATATTCAAGCTTGTTTCCACCTTTATATTCATTCATGAATTACTTGGCTCAGCCACATGTCTCCCAAGTGCTCTTCTTATATAATTTCTACCTTATTAAATATCATTGGAAGAAAATTATTAAGAAATGCTTATTTGCTCTAAACTCCCTGTAATCAGCTTTCTAAATAAAGTCTTTCTAATAAAATAATACCTTTATTCCTAATAAGAGGTAATATAATTCTATCTCCTAATGTAGCAAGACTCTCTATATCTTCTAATAATCATGTACTGATGATTTCATATATTCATTTTTTCTAAAAAATTGAATTGAGCTATACACTTATGTAATGATAATAGCTTCCACCCTAGTTACATAAATCATAAATTAATATGGAATTTTTACAACAATATATATAATATACAAAAATAAGGGATTTATACTTTCTAAATAATATGGACTAACTATAAAAAAATTTATATATTTTTTGAAATAAAATAAAATAATAATATAACAAGAAGAAGACTGTGTGTGCCCACCTAATTTCGGCCCTAATTTACAATCTCTAATTGGAAAAAAGACTTTCTTAGGTTGGAGACAATGGAAAACAGAGAGGACCCAAGTCTTACATGGCAGTGCCTT